>CP092871.1:65791048-65805933 GCA_030710605.1 Cordylochernes scorpioides | reverse complement strand
ATGATTGTGATTGAATAAAATATGAATAGCCAACTGATCTGTTGAACTATTATCAAAGAATACTTTTCCTTTTTAAACACTTCAATGTGTGTTGTGTTGAAATGCCATCTTTAGATTTAGAGCCTAGTAGAACCTCTCTATTTATATAATAAAATCTAGTTGCAGGGCTAAAGTGTCCTTTGTAGAGAGGCATACTCTTACCAGAGAGTAGGTAATTGGAAAAAGGTTAATTTTGACAATATAAACTGCTCTTTATAGAGAGGTCTCTGCTAGCGGGAGTGTCCACTCATGGAGGTTCTTCTGTATCTCAGGTTTTTTGGAGTGGTCTCTCGTGGAAGGTTGACTTGGTGATAATCTCTCTTCTGATGTTGGAGAGGTTGCCTGAAGTCAATAGGAGAGACTCCTGTGCTGGCGGGAGTGTCATCAAAATTCCTGTTGACTAGCGAGACAGAATCATCAATATAATGAGAAAACAAATTTTATTGTCGCTTGCCAAAAAGTGTTATACAGTAGAATTTCCACTTGGCTAACCCCAAATTTTTCTGGAGGTAGTCTCTTATCATGTCAGGCCAATTCATAAGGAGCTTTTCAACCCAAACCTTCTCTGATGAGATAGATCATTTTTAGGTGAAACCAGGTTTAGCCATGTGTGACTTGATAGAGAGACTTTATAGTTGAACCTCGATAGAATAACATTCCTTGTTATAGCCATAGTTAAAACTTAGGACTTTATTTATTTTGATTGTTTATAAAAGAAGGTTGTTATAATGAGTTTCTAAGGTATTTTCCATGAAAAACCTTTCTGATAAACCTCCTCAAATGGCCATCAATAGAATAATAAGAATTACTTGGGCATGTTCTCAATCTTCAATGATAAATCATCTCCAGGAATGACTATGGTTATATAACCATGTTTGTTGTCAGTTGTTTTACTGTGCTGACAGAGACAGAGAATCACTGGAAATGTGTGTGTAGCACCAGGGTTGTGTGGGTCGCCAGGTTGACGGTGGTGGGTGGCAGCTGGGAGGGGGCTATAGGTCCAGTGGGGGCAGCGAACACTCCTGTAGTAGTGCCCCCACCTCCCCGGCCTCCCATAGCTTGTCTAACTCCCCTGGCCCCGGCCCAGACCTCCTTCCCCCTTCTCATACCTTCCGGTTGCAAGATGGGAGCAGCATCCTGGGCTCGGGGTGTGGGCCTCCAGACTCCTCTTCTCTGTTCTTCCTGCCCCAGACTCCCACCAGCATTCCCGATATCATCTTCACCGGTAAGCTAGCTCCAACCAAAACCTTCCATATTTGCCTAGTCAATAATTTCTATTCTTTGCTAAAACAACAAGCTTTCACATACAGTATTAGCAGTTCCTCAGGCCAATGGTTTTTGCAAAGTTGTACTGTATACATCATATTTAAACCTAAGATTGTTTTGTTTTTTATAAAATATGTGCAGAAAAATTGGGGTGCAATACAAAATTATGTTATTTTTGTGGAGTAGGTATATCTCCCTAGATCTCTTCTTATCCTTGACAAATCCTAGCTTTTGTCCAATTTAAGATTCAGGAGGATATGTCCTCTTATTATTAGATTCACTCGGAAGCCCCTTCTCCAAAAGGATCCTGTCATTTTTATTTAACTCTTATAGATAAAGCACAATTTGGATTATAGATTAGAAGCCCAAGGTGGTAAGGCCAAATGTAAATAAATAAATAGTCTGTGACATTTTGGTAACAACATTGTTATCATCATGAGGCAAAAGTATTGAATGAAAAAAATATATCACAGCCTGCATTTAAATAGTTACTGTTATCAAATGTATAAACAAATTTGCAGATAAGAAGAAAATGGTTTTCTAAGAACCCTAAAATATTATTTTTAAAATTAGAAGTGGAAAAAAAAAAGTTTTTTTATATAATCAAGAGTCTATTTTTCCTCTTTTTCTGTTGATTGTTGCAAATTTCTTTTTAAATGAAAAAGGCTTCTTTAATTTGCCTCTCAAAGTAACTTTTCTCATAATCTTTTTTTATTTTAGATTGAATTATTATGCCCTGTGATTTTTCTATGTTCTACAAGTGCAGAATTCTTAATTTTAGTATATACTAGCCGAATGACCCGGGCAACGCCTGGATTTTGCCCAAGAGCATTTTCCGCCGAGTGCCTATTTATTAAAAAATGTTTTTATTCAAGTACTATTTGTTACAATTTTAAATTATGATGCAGGAGCGGATGAACCTCTGCGGTCGGACTTTGTAAAGGACCTTGGTTCAGGCGCATTTGAAACAGACTTATTCACGCCAGTGGAAGCGTTGCGAGCTGGGCTGGACCCCATCGACCTCGATGGACTACAGATCCTAACAGATCCAGACATTGGCGCCATTGCCGATCCAGCGACCGAGGAGGCCTTCCGTCTTGATCGATCCACATAGCACCACCCACCCCCTGTACATATCACTTCCCCATCATTATCATCTCATCATCAATCTACTCTGTTGGGGTGATGTCTCTCCCACTTGCTCTTTTTTATAAATATACATCCCATCTGTCAACATTATTCCAATTCCCCCTTCATCTCTCTCTCTCTATCTCTCTCTCTCTTGTAGGAGTATTTTCAACATTATTGTCGGTGTCTCAACATTTCATCGATGCTGCCTCTTACTTAACTGTGTGTTGTTTTTCTCCTTTCCTTCACTTCCAACTTTTTATTTTGGACTCCCATATTTCGAAACCTTTCTCTTCAACTCTCTCTCAATATTCTCTCTCTCTCTCTCAACACCTTAGATATGCCTGGATGTTTCTGTTATCTCCCAGGCTTACCTATGCAAAACTGTTATTTTGTTTGTGCCACAACATTTTCTCTCCCCCTCTCTTGTTTCCAGAAATAATTTGGGTTAAAAAATTTATCATTTTTATATATATATATAATTAATGAAGTTGACTTAATATTTTTATATTTTGTAAAATTTGTCTTTGTTTAGTTTTATAGTTTATCGTATGTTATATGACTTAATGAAATTTTTTTTTTTCCGTTTTTATATTGAAAATAAGGGAAAAAATATAAGATTTATTTTTTTTTTATACTCAAATGACAACTGTTGTTTTTTTTTTAATTGCTATTATGACTGATATATATTTTAAATGCTGTTATTATTTTTCTTAAATATTCTACCAAATATGTTTTATTTTTAAAACCAAACATACAGATTAACAATGTTTATTGCAATAATTGGTTACACCAGAAATATTCTCTGCTATATAAATAAATATAAATATTTTGTTGTTTCATGATGAACTTCCTCTGAACATGCTATTTTATGCCAAGATTATTTAATATTTTTTTATTAATTGTAGTTGATTGCTTTAAAAAGTATTAATTGACACTTAAAATATAAGGTTTCTTGATATTTACTATCGATTTGTTTTATCTTTGACAATATTACTCCATGGAACGTCTAGTTACTGGCCCTAAAAGTTAAATTAAGTCAAACCAAGGCATCCATGACACCATTTTATATTTCCATAAATTTACTTGTGGGTTATAGAGACTTCTTAAAAAATATTATCTCAATTTTTTTTATTTAAAGTTTATTTTGTGTTTATATATATATATTAAATTTTTAAAGAAAATGTTTATAAAAATTGTGTACAATTTGGATTTACAGTTGTATATAAGCTACAATTCAGATATAATAATCCCAAGACAGTATTCTCTAGGTGAAGGTAACAAGATCAAATCTGAGAATCACAATTGTTCCACCAACTTCAGACTAAAGTGCTTAATGTAAGAATGAAAGTACCGAAACTTCATGTAAAATTTATTTATTTTTTAGCTTGTCACCTCAAGTTTATTTTATAGAAATATATAGATTTAAAAAGAAGAATATTATGGAAGTGAGTTGGGTAGATTTATGGCTTGTCAATGTGACATAACTTCAGCCAATCCTGATTTAACATTCTTTTTTAATTTAACTTTTTAAAATATAATTTGGACCTATTTTCACTTTTCCTAAATGGCCAATTTCCACAAAACCATCTTCACTTCAGTCTTTGAGGTAGTTAGAGAATTGGCCAGGATTTAGGTTGGAATTTTGCAAGAGTTGAATAATAGTTGGGTGAATTGTGCTGTAGAGAGTATTGAACACTGGGAGAGAGAGGGTTAGCTGATACTTGGGAATCTCCCAAATCTAATTATTTATCAGTTAGTACTGTGCTGCCAGAATCTGACAGGTAGGTGGATGATTCTATAGCAATGGTGATACGATATTGTTTGTCTATTTTAGATTTCTTATATTTTGTTACATTTTGTGGCCCCTCTTTTTTTTTTTTATTATTTTAAAGGTTGTTTCAACTACTTTCTTTATTTTCTCTTGAATATATTGGAGTTTTAAAATTTGTTTTGATGTTATTTTTGATGGTTGTATTTATTATTTTATATATATATATATATATATATATATATATATTGCAATTTGAGGAACTAATTGATATATTTGGGAAGCTCAACTGCTCTTTTAGTTGTAATCTAAAATCGCCACTTGAGCTGTTTCTACATGAGAATGAAAATGGTATTAAATCTGTATGTATTGAATGGTATTAACTGTTGTTTACATATACAGTAGAACCTCTCTTTAAAGGACACATAGTTGCAAAGCCAAAGTGTTCTTTAGGGAGAGGTGTCCTCTTGCCAGAGAGTTGATAGAAAGTAAAAATGGTAATTTTGGTGATGAAACTGTCCTGTATTGAGAGGTTTTTTTCTAGTGTGAGTGTACTCTCATGGAGGTTCTACTATATATATAATTCTTCCCTATGCTTTTAGAAAATATGAGCAATGCTTGTTGTGTGAGGTGTTTTTTTTTTTTATGTTTTGAGTGCTCATACACACCCCCCATATCTCACCAGCTAAAAATACATGCTGAGAATCTTAAGATAATCATCATATTTCAAACTAGTTCAGTATATGGTAAGCCTAATTTGGTAATCAGATGCTATAACTGCCCCACACTCACTAATAGCTGTTATTGGGTTGTCTGCTAACATAATACCAATTAAAAAAAAAATATATATATATATAAGATTAGAAATTTACATTCTCTAGGTTTAATAAGGCACAATTTGGATTATAGATTATGAACACACGGTCATAAGACCAAATCTAAATAAATAGTGTGGGATGTTTAGGTAACAGCGTTGTTACCATCTTCAGACAAAAGTACTGAATGAGAAAATATATCACAGCATGTTCTAAATCTTATCTGCTCTCTTGTTTACACACTTGATAACCGTAACCATTTAATAGATGATTAATTTTCTCATTCAGTACTTTTGTCATTGTTATCAAAACATGACACACTATTTATTCATTTGTATTTGGTTTTAAATGAATGAATTTTATTTTAATTTTATTTAAAAATGTTAATTAGCATTAAAATAAAAGGCTGATTATGAAAATATTTAGTATATATTATTCCATTATTTAAAATTTTTATTCGCATCATTTTTTAATCACAAAATTTTAGAAAGTATTTTCAAAATAAATATGTAATATAAAGTTTATTTTTATTTAAAAAAATATATATATTAGCATTAAAATAAAAGGCTGATTATGAAAATAATCAGTATATATTATTCCATTATTTAAAATTTTTATTCACATCATTTTTAATCACAAAATTTGAGAAAGTATTTTCAAAATAAATTATGTAATATAAAGTTTATTTTTATTTAAAAAAATATATATATATAGAGAGAGTGTAGGTATTAAATTCTTTAAGTTCTTCCACAAATCATAGAAAGAGAAATGTCAAATCCTATGTTATGCATAATTCATTTATTTGGTCTTGTTACCTTATGTTTCTGCATTTAAAAAAAAAAATAACTACATTTATAATAACTGAACAGGATTTGATTTGAACCTGGAAACCTTCTCTAGTCCTACATGCTACTGTTGTGGCCTACAACTGTATCACACACTATTTATTTATTTATTTGGAATTGGCCTTGTTATATCTTATGCTTCTAATCTATAATCCAAATTATACCTTATCACAAAAATATTCTTTATCATGGGATTCTTATCTCTAATACTAATTGTAACATCAGCTGGTGGGAGATAAGGTCTCAATCTTTGGTTTTTCATAACATTGAACAAGTTTGAACTAATGATATTGTAACGTAGAAAATCAGGAAAGACAAACTTCAGGATGACACAGCAATTTATTTAAGGCACAAATTAACATTTATAAGATACAAGTTAAGCAATGAGGGAAGTTTCCAGAGTAGCAAAATATAAATAATATAAATATTTAAAAAAAATGAATAATAACTACATAAATATAATAAATACTCTGATGCAATATTAATAAATCCTTTATTTAATCTTGCTGTAGCTCCGTAATTTCTATCTGTAATATCCAAATTGTACTTTTTTCAGAGGAAGTTATCTATGTTTTTATTATTGAAACCTGTTGCTAAATTATGTCTACAGATGTTTTTACCCCCCATCCCAGAATTGTTATATATACGGTATATGTATATAAATACCCCCAACCTACCATATATATATTTTTGTTATAAAGTTGTATACATAGAGATATATATGCATATATATATATATATAATATAGAATTTTTCTGCTTCATAGCCTCTTTGAGTAGAAACAGATAACTGTCTTCTTGTTCCACTATCCCCCTTCCCCCTCTTTTTCTAACAAACAATATGTAAATTTTATCCTCAGCAGAATATCTTGGTATGTAACTTGCGCACGCCCGTACCTGAAAAACAAAAAATGGAAATTTTTCCAAGTTCTTATCACCCTAGAAAGTGTTATCAAAAAAAATTTTTTTTGGTCTCTTATTGACACAATAACTTACAAAAAAATTGTTGAAAAAAGATGGTAATGATTGTGGTGAATATTCTCTTTTATATGATTTCATAGAGATAAAACTTAAGCTTCAAATTAGTAATTAATTTGGTGGTGAAAAACCTAATAAATCAGGATTATAAAGAAAATAGCACATCTCTTAATAATTAAAGTTTTATAAATCACTCTAAAATATAATTGTGGTTCACAAGTTTAGTAAATTTAATTAAGGGAGTATAAGTAAGATAAGGAAAGGAATTCCCAAAATTCGATGAATCACCAAGAAATGCAAATTTATATTCTATTTAAATATCTTCATTTATTTCTTGTTGTTACTGCTCTCCTATAGAAAGGGTTCTTTATATCCATCACCGCCATTGCAGAGAATAATGCTTCACATATACTCCACTTCAATAAACAACAGAAAGACTTCTGTTCTAAATTCTTTAAATAAAATCACATATTTCCAAAAATATATATATATATATTTTTGCAACTTTTTCTGAAATGAGCAAGCTCGACATATATGATGACCAAGCCAGAGACTTGTGAGTGTTCTCAGTTTTTCACTGAATATCTAACAAAAATGGTGCAATTAAAAATAAGCCCCATATTAGCTTGTACAATAAGGAAATATCTTTTTTTTTGTTTTTCTCAAATAGGGGTGGGATTTGGAATTTACATTGTTTTCATTCTCTTGCAGATTGTCATCAGTTCTACCTCATCAGTAAGTGCAAATAACATCTTGTATAAGTGCAAATTTGAATTCTTGTTTGCACTTACTAACAACTGTGGTGGAAGCCTCGGAATAATCCAGGCTGAATACAACTAAGTGATAAAATTCTAGAATATAATCTCTTTCATTCAACTTTGATTTAACCAATTTTATCTCTCAAAAACCCCAGTCAAATCTCCTACTTTAACAGAATATCACTATTAGTTCAACAGGAAGCACCTGGGGTGTTGAATGCAAAGAGGTTTATATGTACAATTGTTTTGATCACCAGAACTGTTAGGATAGTGAACAAGTTAATTCTAATGCTACTGATAGAGCCATGCTTGGCTTGGTTTAAATTTTGACACTTTTATTCAAATCTTCCTCTATCCTGGGGGAGTTTGAGAGTCACCCCACTGAAACACAGAATTTATTGAAACTTTTCTAAAAGGGAAATGTTGCCTGAGATCAAATAGATGAATTTAGGAAGCTATGTCAGACTCACAATATTTTATTTTTTCTATAACAAAAATATGGCAACCCTTCAGTCATAATGGATAGTACAAAAAAACTATGTGCCATCTATTGATGTCTCTGCAATCACTATGGCTTTTCATCAATTGATGGTTCTTTTTTCAAGGTTGAGATTTCTCGACCTTGTTAAAATTTACATCATTGTTTATTTTATCTTTTTATTCGTATATAAGATTAATAAATCTTATACACACTGAAATAATTTAGCAAGTGGACGAAGATTCAATGTTATTTAAAATAAATATGATAAAGCACAATTTGGATTATAGATTATAGTTACAAGAAAATAAAACCTAATCCAAATAAATTAATAGTGCGTGACATTTCGGTAACAGCATTGTTACCACACACACTCATCAGACAAAACAATAAAAATATAAATATTTTTTTATTCTTTAACAACGCTGTTACCGAAATGTCACACACTATTAATTTATTTGGATTCAGTCTTATTTTCTTGTAGTTAAAAGAAATGTGTTTTAAAATAATAGTAAAAATTATCAATCATCACACCACCTGATGAACTTAAATTGTGATTGAATATGATAATAACTAATGAATATAACCACCAAATTACCAATTTGAGGACTTTATGGAAAAAATCTAATTTCTTCAATATTGTTTTGTGTGTGTGCTTGCTTCTTTTTGAATTCTAACAATTATCTGGATTCCCCACACTTGATTCCTTACACTAATTATATGTTCTTTATACTTGCCGAAATTTATGGGAACATTTTTTATGATTTAAAATAATGTAAGAGAAATTCTCTCTGTTTTATTCCTATTATTTTAATGTTTCTTCCTCTATGCAAAACCATCCAACTTTGCCCTCTTCTTCATTATCTCCGCCTCATAAATCTCTTATTCATTTCTTTCCGATTCTATTTATTACAATTTCAAGACAGAAAAATGAAACGTTGAGATGAAAAATAATTTTTATATCTCTATCTATATATATTGTGTATATTTGTAAATTATGTGTAAATATTTTCATCCAAATCTCTTTTGTTTGTTTTGTTTTTTTACTATTCTTTGTCATATTTTTAAATTGTAATAAAACTTATGGAAAAAATCTATATTTATATCATATTAGTTGAATTAATGTTGTATATTTTTATGCTCACAAAACATTTTTTAATGCTTTTTTTAAAATTCCATTTGAATGAGAAAAAAGAAGGAAGAATCCATGTGTTCGATGCACAAATCCATCATGGCTATTTATTTATTACCAATTTCTCCCATTTATGTTTTATCAAGCCCCCATTCTCTCATCCCATTTGTCCAATAATTTTATTATTTTTCATTCTTTCCCTATGATGCTCAATTTATAAACATTTTGATTCCGGAAAGAAAAAGATTCTCTTTTCTATTCTTAGATACAGTAAAAACCCCTTGTTCATATGAACACACTTGTGTATGAACTTTTTAAAATTTATTTATAGGAAAAACAAACTTTTTTTTATTATCTCAGTAAATTTCTTCTTTTTTTTTCCTTTTATTTAAATAATTTCAATTATACAATTTTTTTCCCTAAAAAGCGCTTTGAAATTTTTTTTTTATATGAACATTTTACTTCAAAGAGATACAATTGAATAAAATATATTTAATTAATAATACAACTTGGATTATAGATGGGAATTACAAAGTAATAAGATTAAATTCAAATAGGTAATTTTTTTTTTTATATGTTGACATTTCGGCAAGTCTTGTTACCAAATGTTATAATTAAGAGGTAATGAAATATATAAGAAGATTGTGGCAGGATGATATTCATGTACTAAAAGGGCATTTTTCCCTTCAAGTACCTTTTTGGCAGATTTGACCCATTTAATTCCTCTCGTAGGATGTTATGAAATTGAAGCCGCTTGCTTCTATACTGATGAGGTCTGTAGCCCAAAACCATGGTATACAGGTTAAGTTTTTGTCTGAATTTGCCCAAACTGGTGTTGGGGCATATCTTTATCACCAACAATATGTGGTATACTGGGGTTATAAAAAAAAATACATTTTTAAAAGGGAGAGGTGTCCCTTTTCAGTACAATTATAGTAGAGTTGAATATAATAAGACTCAATCTAAATAAGTTATTTATTAAGTGCTGTCACACATTTGATGACAGCATAGTATTTAGTGATATTTTAATCAGTGTCCAACAATGTTGTTACTGAAATTTCATTTATAAATTGCTTGGTGTTGTTACTACATGAACTGGAGAAACTACTGGGAGAAGGGTTTACCACTGATGAGCCAGCTCCTAATATATATATTTTTTTCATTGCAGTAGGAAATTGGTTATTTCAAAAAAAAAAAAAAAAAAATTCTCACATAAATATTTTCTAATTTTGAATAAAGATGCTCGTGTAATTAATTGTATGTTAAAATTGTAAATCCCCTAAGGTACTAATGCCAAATAAGTATTCTTTATTTGGTAACAGCCTTGTTACCATCTTTCACTAGAGTACTTCATTCAGGTGATGTGAGCAATGCTTTTACCATATACCGTATAGCTTCTCTAATATTCTACCCACTATAATTCAACACAGGCTTTTTAATTCAAATGAAATGAAAAAATTAAATTGATATATGGCTGTAATATTCCCTCTGTAAATTACACAAAGCAATAACGCGCCATCTATACATATAAAATAAAAGTATTTAAAAGCGCGAATGTTTCTTTTATACATAAACGAACTTCTACTGTCCTTACTACGTTGAAAAAATATATTGGGAGGGCTTGGCTCATCAGTGGTGAACCCTCCCAGCGGTTTCGCCAATTTTGGATCTGGTGGATTAAATTGGCGAAACCGCTGGGAGGGTTCACCACTGATGAGCCAAGCCCTCCCAATATATTTTTTCATCGCAGTAAGGACAGTAGAAGTTTGTTTTGTGTATAAAAGAAACATTCGCGCTTTTAAATCCTTTTATTTTATAAATATTCCCTCTGTGTCAAGAATTGAAATTATGTTCACACTCTTTTCATTTAAAAGATTTTCCTATTGTGGTAAGAAAAATATTTGGCTCATCAGTGAGCTGTTACTTCATGTTTCTTATTGATGATAAGGTACAATTTAGATTGAAGATTAGAACAAATAAATAAATCGTGCATGATGTTTCTGTAACAATGCTGTTACTGAAATATCACACACGATTCATTTATTTGGATATTTTACCTTGTGTTTCTCATATAATTATTATACAATTTGTACCTTATCAGGAATAATAGCTAAATTGGATTTGGTGTTTAGTATGATTTTGTAGGATTGAAATTAGAGAACTAATTTCCTGGGATTTGGAAGAAAAAAAGTTAAATTATAGTCAGTGTTGATTTAAAAGGTAAAAAGCCAAATTTAAGTAATTTCTATGTAATGTAACAACACTGTTAGCATTCTTTATAGAAAAAAGTATTGATAATATAATTATAGTATACACATTTATCCCCAACTTATAATTCAATTAAATCAACAATGTCCATGATTGCTTGTTGATTATAGTATTAATATATACAGTTATCAGCGTCATGCACAATTCTTTCTTAATTCTGTCACCCTTTGCTTTTGGTTCAGTGGTAGAATGCTCGCCTGCCACGCAGGCACCCCGGGTTCGATTCCTGGCCGATGCATTTTTTTTTTACAATTTTTAAAACTCATTTATATTATTAAAATATATGTGCTTTTCCTGTCTATGTACAGTTTTATGGTCTATGTACACAAGTATACAAGTATGTATACAAGTTATTTGCAAATTGCGTGGCAAATTTGCCCTTTCGCTCGCAAGCAGCGCCTCTAGCGGTGAAGATGGGAGGTAATATCAGCTGACCTAATGGACATGTAAAACGTGTTTTAACAGGACATAGAGAAAAATCTGGAAAATATATTTTTCAGATTTTTAGTCAAGAAAAATAAATTGACAGGTTCTGGGAAAAAAGTAGTTGTTTTTTATTCAGAAAATGATGATGACAATATTGCTGTATCATATTTGATTATCAGATACAAAATTATATCCGGAAAAATTCCAAAAAGCAGAGGCCACGGGTGAAGCCAGTTCATTTTTAGTAGCAGAAACAAAATTCTAACAGAAAAACATTCATTCGAGCAGAAGACACAAAGTCCAGATCATCTCTTTATAAAAATATCGCTTCTCAGACACAAAGTTTGGAGCGGGACGTTTCACAAGAATGACATCCACGGCACCAATTTATAATTGTAACGAATAGTATTTGAATAAAAGCATTTAATCGGGTAAAACCCGGGTATTGCCCTTTCTTAATCAATTCTGTCACCGTTTGCTTTTGTGAATGGAATAAATACCCAAATATGGCCATTTCTCATAACCATCGGTGGTTCAGTGGTAGAATGCTCGCCTGCCACGCGGGCGACCTGGGTTCGATTCCCGGCCGATGCATTTTTTTTTTTTACAGTTTTTAAAACTCATTTATATATTATACAAGAATGACATTCACGGCGCCAATTTATAATTGTAACGAATAGTATTTGAATAAAAGCATTTAATCGGGTAAACCCCGGGCGTTGCCCGGGTCATTCGGCTAGCATAACACATGTGTATGACACATTCTCTATTGCCACCATTGCATTCTGGGGTGATAAACAAAATGCATTGCTTTAATGCATTTTCAAAAAGAGTGGTTCTTCTTTTGGTACAATATAGCATATATTAATGTAGTAATTTGTGTTTCTGAAGGATGCAATACTGTTACTGGAACTTCACATCGAAGTTTTGTATGTGGTCTTATTATCTTGTAATTCTATTCTATAATCCAAATTGTACTTATCGCACTGTCTCTGACATTAACAAAGAAGTTTGACTGAGTGTCCTATTAGGAATTATCTGCCTGATTGAATTCATAATTTTACCATTTCTCTCAAATAAAATTTTGTTTAGTTAACCCTAATTTTCCACCCATACAGGAATATGATAACATTATTGACTCAATTTTATAAAGGGAGATATATACAGTGAAATCTTTCTTGGAAGTTTTCCTTCTAAGGAGACGATTTTTAGTGGGAACTATTTGTTTCAATTAATTTCTAAGGCATCTGACCCTGTTATTCACATTTAAATTTTTAATCCCCTAAAGGTTGAATGTGTTAAATCCTATATTAGAGTATCCTTGAATTTGCATAAGAAAGAATAGTTTTAGGTTTATTATAGCCAATTTTTTACTCTTAACCTGTCTTGCGCGTTATTTTTGTTTGGAAAAAAAATGGTAACTAAGACTTAGTTTTACCATATATACGATATATTAATATTTTTGACACAATTTTATAAAGGAGGGGGAGATAGTATATATATATATATATTTTTTTTTTTAAAGATGAGAACATGTGTTATATTGATTTAAAAATTAAACTCTCCCAGATTTATGTGGTTTTTTTCACCTACTTGAGGGATGGAAGCAAACAGTTGGCTGACACAGTACTGGTTTGTTTGAAATTATTAAAGCTTTTGAAAATATTATTATATCATGTCAATGGTTCAGCAATGGAAATATCGATAAAGCATTTCCATTTTTATTCAATAAATGCCATTTATTATCTAAATGGATTTTTTTTTATTTATGGAGATAGATATTTCCTATTATCTAATCGTGTTATTTGATTAATTTTATATAAAATGATAACTTTTTTCTAATTGGTAATTGGTATTTTTACTAAATGGTAGTATATAAACAGTATAAAAGCAATGTAAAAAATTGAATTTCAGACCCTATTGATATTTTTGAGTTTAACAGGTTTGCGCCTAAACAGAAGGCTGCAATAAGGGGTAAAAACTTGATCTTTAATGGCAAAAAACAAGAGGTTTTGTGTAAAGTTGATGTACAATTAAGATATAAAAAAAGTTGTTGAAAGTTTGAGAAAGGATAGCATTTTAAATATTTTTAAAATTGTATGTTCCCATTTTTGAATAAATAAATCTACATATTTGCTTAACATTTTCAGGTGAAACCTATTCAATAATTTAACTCTTTCATATTGAAACTAAACTAGGATTGTCTTTGGTAAATGATTCTACCACATCATAGAAGATTTAGTTTACTCCAGGAGACCACAGTATATTGAATTCTGTGGTAAATCAGCAAAATAAAGATATGCAATAAATCTGTTTAGACATTGACATAGATAAACCAGTTTCATCTGGAGAGATTCCTTGTCCATCTTCCTTCTGAGTGGAAACTAAATCTCTGGCTACAAAGAATCAAATACCATCTTAAGTAAAAAGTATAAATTCAGTAAAAAAATTGTTCTAGTTTAAATTTCTCAAAAATGCATATTGTAAATTATTAACAATTTTATCCACACACAATGCTCCTATAAAAATATCACACAAGTTTCTTATTTCAACTATAAAATTTAAATATAATTTCCTTAATATTCATGTTTCAATATCCATTGCCTTTCATTATATTATATTCTTTTTATATTCTATATGTTTTTTTTTTCTGATCTTTTGGCACAATTTGTTTCTGCACATTGATTTATTTCTCTTTTTTCTTCTCCATTTAAAAAATCATCTTTTAAAAAATTTCATTATATTATTTTTTTTTACCAAAACAAACAAATTTATATCTTTCAGAAAGTTATTAACTGACAAAATAATATGCAAAATAAATAATAAAATACAGTTGAATCTCTCATCATAAGATCCTCTTTTATAACATTATAATTCCAAAGTCCCTAAATTTTATTCTCTTGTCTGATGATGGTAACAACACTGTTACCGGAAATGTCACATTATTAATATATTTGGATTAGGTCATATTTTCTTGTAGCT
>CP092871.1:65732231-65790948 GCA_030710605.1 Cordylochernes scorpioides | reverse complement strand
CTTTACAATGATAATATGTACGTAATAAACTTAAAATAAACAAATATAAAAATATTTATTGAAGCATTTTTCATTGGGCAAACATTAACAGGTATATCCTGACCAGGAGCACATGTGCACATGCATAGTCATAGTCACATGTACTCGTGGTCAGGAGATGCCTTCTTTATTTTTAATATATATATATTATATCTAAAAAAGATGAGATTTCTGTTGTTTTTTGATCATGTTGAGGATTATGGTAATGGTGATGCAGTCGTGGTTAAATATCTTGAAAGAATAATAATAAAAACATGCATTATATTCAGGACATAGGCCAAATTGAAATGATATTGAGATATTTCATAGGAATATAAAATTTAAAAAGGAAAGCTCATTTTTAGAGGGATGGGTATCACGGGAAATGGGGGCAAGAAGTATAAATGTATTTGAAGATATTCCATTGCAATACAATTCGTTTTTAAATTTAAAAATTAGTTGAAAAAGGTTGGTATAAATTGTAAGTAATAGATATCGATTTATATATACTATTGGAAAACCTTTTTAAATATTATTATTTTTTAAATATATTTTTGTTCATAATTTCTCATTATATATATGTATATTATAATTTATTTCAAAGATCATAGTCTTTTGTGAGTTAAATATTTATTTTTGACTCGTGCTTTAGATGTTGTACAAAAATTTTGAATATCGCGTGAGAACGCCCTTGGAACTTTAGAAAGATTTTTAACGCCTTGCTAAATGTTTAATTTTTGTTTGCTCCTGACGAGGACAAAAGATTTTTGTCGAAACGTCGAGGTAATAAAAAGATTTACTGGCCGAAGTATCTTTATTTTCAAGAAAAATAGTCTTGATCAGAAATTTCTTTAATTGAATTTAAGGAATATATAAAAACATAATATGGTAAAAGTACTGCCTGGATTAAGGCGTGAGAATAAAAAAGATGGAAAACAAAAGAATATTTACATAACTACATATGGTTTGAGCCGACCAACGGGGAACAACAACAATGAGTATTTATAGAGAAAGCGTGACCTCTGGCGGTCGATATAAACTGAGTATTTGAATCGATGAAATATAATTTTAAAATAATACCTTTATATAACACTAGACGAATGGCCCGGGTAACGCCCGGGTTTCACCCGAGTGCGTATATATTTTAAAAACGTTTTAATTCAAATACTATTCGTTACAATTATAAATTGGCGCCATGGATGTCACTCTTGTGAAACGTCCCGTTCCAAACTGTGTGTTTTTAAAATGTTTTAAATAAAATACTATTCGTTACAATTATAAATTGGCGCCGTGGATGTCTCTCTTGTGAAACGTCCCGCCCCAAACTGTGTGTGTCTTGAAAATATAAAAATAAAAATGTGAATTTTCATAAATATTTCATCATGTCGATTTTTTTTTTGCATTTCACCTACTAAATCGATAGAGATAATTACATTTGCAACATGAACTTAGGTATATTGACTAAATAGAAAACTGCATAGTAATAAAGATCATTTTTAAAGGCACCATATCGTTTTTTTTTTTCAATAAAATCGAAACAAAAATTAACGATAAATAACGATAATTGCCTTAAAAAGAAATTGCCTTAAAAAAAAGAAACATTCGCGGTGATTTTGTCTTGCATTCGTTTATACAATTATTATTATATATGAATGACCCGGGCAACGCCCGGGTTTTACCCGATTAAATGCTTTTATTCAAATACTATTCGTTACAATTATAAATTGGCGCCGTGGATGTCATTCTTGTATAATATATAAATGAGTTTTAAAAATTGTAAAAAAAAAAATGCATCGGCCGGGAATCGAACCCGGGCCGAACGCGTGGCAGGCGAGCATTCTACCACTGAACCACCGATGGTTATGAAAAATCCCATCCGTGAGCTTCAAACAGACAAACAGACAGAATAAGGCAAATATATAAGTAGATTTCCCCCCTGTGAAAATAATAATATGGGTAGAGAGAAAAGTGAAAAAAATATAGTAAAAAAAAAAAAAAGATAAAATGATGATAAATAGAATAAAGTGAGAGGTGATATTCCATGATCATATTGGCTTGTTGTGAGCCAATAGATTGGAAAAGATATGAGAAAATGATATGTGCAATAATTATAAAATGTTGGCTGATAAATAGCGAAAATGTGGCAAAGAGAAAAAAATAAATTGGTGTTCCATCATCGTATTGGCTTATGGTGAACCAATAGATAGGAAAGATAAATGAGAAAATTGACACATTATAAGAATGAAGAAAGAAAATAAAATGCATGAATTTTAAAAGTTAAAAATAAAAGGATGATATCCCTTGATCATATTGGCTTGTTGTGAGCCAATAGATTGGGAAAAACATGAGATAATGATACACATATAATTTAAAAATGAGGAAGGAAAATAAAATGAATTATAATTACAGAAGTGAAATTAAAAGGTGGTTTTCCATAATCGTATTGGCTTGTTGTGAACCAATAGATTGGAAAGACAAAAGGAAATGTAAGAGAGAAAGAAAAAGTGTTCCATAATCGTATTGGCTTATTGTGAACCAATAGATTGGAAATAGACAAAAAATACACATATAATATTAATGAGGAAGAAAAGTAAAATGAATGATTATAATGAAAGTATAAAATGAAAATATGAAGAACATTGAGAGCAATATGAAAATAATTACCAGGTCTATTAGTATGAAACGCGAAAATGGGCGCCAGAGGCCGCTGTGCAACTTTATTTGACCCGACGGTGGCGCTGTTGTAGGCGTTTTGTTCTTTGACTCACGTGGCATCAGCATGCGTGCAGTTTTAGAAAATTTCAAATCGTGAAAAATTTCTGGAGCCTGTGGAAAATGGCTATTTCCGAGCCAAAAAGTGCCCATTTGCGGGAAGTTTTGTTGTTCGCCTTCAACTGGAAGAAAAGTGCCACTGAAGCCCACCGAATGCTCGAGTAAGTTTACAGCGACCACGCTCTGAGCAAATCGCAGTGTTACAGGTGGTTTATAAAAATTCCAAAGTGGCGATTTTGAACTTGATAATGAACCACATGGAAAACCACCCCAAAAGTTCGAGGACGCTGAACTGCAAGCTTTGTTGGATGAGGACAGTACCCAAATGCAGGAGAAACTCGCAAAACAGCTCCAGGTGTCTCAAGGTGCTGTTTCTCTACGTTTAAACAGCCTCAGAATGACCCAAAAGCTTTCCAGATGGGTCCCCCACGAGTTGAGCGAAAGGCAGCAATAACGGCGTCTGGTAACCTGCGAAGGGTTGCTCGCTAGGCATGAAAAGAAGTCATTTTGCACCGAATCGTAACTTCTGATGAGAAATGGATCCACTTCAGCAATTCTACGCGCCAAAAGTCGTGGGGCCTGCCCGGCCAATTTCCAAAACAGACGCCTAGGCCCAATCGCTTCGGAAAAAAGGCAATGCTTTGCATATGGTGGGACCAAACCGGCGTAGTATATTTCGAGCTCCTGAAACCTGGCAAAATGGTCAATACTAGTCGCAACGAACAACAAATGCACAGTTTGAGAGAGGCGTTGAATGAAAAAAGACCGGAATGGCGTGAAAAGCACAACAACCTGATACTGCAGCATGACAACGCTCCAGCCCACAACGCTACGGTGGTCAAAAACACCATAAAAGACTTGGGCTGGGAACTCTAACCCCACCCGCCGTACCCACCAGACTTAGCGCCGTCGAACTACCACCTTTTCACATCTTTAGGACACGCCCTAAAAAACCAGGAATTTTCGAACTCAGACATACTCCGAAAATTACTTGTTGACTGGTTCGACTCAAAAGGAATAGAAATTTTCAGACAAGGAATTCGAAAATTGCCTGAAAAGTGGTCCGAGTGTATAGCTAATCAGGGCAGTTACTTTGAATAAAAAATCTTTTGTTGTATGGAATTGGTGAACTTTTGAATTCACTGAAAATTTTCGCGTTTCATACTAATAGACCTGGTACATTAGTAAAGGATAAAAAGCAACATTTGATGATAAGAAAATAAGGCATTTGTGAAAAAGCAATAAGTTGAGACAAAGTTTATGTACAAAAGGCAAATGTAAAAACAGGTTTGAACATGTAAAGATTTTTTAAAAAGTAATGGTCGGAATAAAGTATGGTTATTTTAAGAGAAAAAAAATCAAGGTAGACAAAAACAAAAGTTAAAATTTACATATGTTGGTCTCGCTAAATTTACATATTGGCTAGGTACGCTCTCAAATATTTACATAGGAAATAAGTAATGGGGGTAAAAATGAAAATTCCTAAAATAATAACATATTAAGAAATGAGATTAAATAAGAAAATATCAAAATATTAAAAGTTTGGGAATTTTAAATATAAGATGGAAATGTGAAGCAATAAAAGGCATTGTTGTCATTAACGAAAATATATAATGGGATTTATGATTAGCAAAGATTAATTTTTATTAAAGATTGAATATGTGAGAAATACTGTATATAATATTTTGTTGTTGTCCTCCTGGCCGACCTTTTTACATATAGTGTTGTGTTAAAAATTGATATGGTATGTGTAAATGGTATAACCTTATTGTAAAAATAAAAAAATGGAATGAGCTATATTTAGTAACTAATTATACAAAGGAAAATAAGCTTTACAAGGATTAAAGGGTGTGATAGAATTTAAAAGTCAAAACAACTATGGTAAAATTGATACAGAAAAATTATTTGACAAAAAGAGGTATATTTGAGCAAATAAGCGATTAAAAACTATTTAGAAGCATGGGTGAAAATTACAAGTTAAAATAGGGTAAACTGCGCAAAATGTTTAATACAAAGTACCTTGAAATGGATGATTCCGGCTGGAGTTGAATTCTCGGGAGATGGCTGGCGTTGGGCGGAAGATGAGATGGCTGGAGATGGAAGGGAGAAGGCTGCTTGGAACTTCTTGAGATGGAGATGGCTATGTTTGCTTGTGGAGAATGCTATCTTTGCTTGTGGAGAAGGCTATGTGATATAGGCTTAGCAAAAATACGATGTTTCTTTTTAAGGATTTCAAGTTGTTTTGTACTCACGTATTTTGTAGTTACGAGGACATCCCTTTAGATATAAACAAATATATATTTATTTAAGGAACGACTTGTTCCAATACAATTGTTGTAAACAAGCGAGCAAAGAATCAAAACATAAATGTCATGAAGCGTAGAAGTAAGTGTGACGTCAGCATCGATGATGATTGAAGTCAAAGTTTGCGTAACAATTCCCTCCTTACTTTGTCTTTATTCCCACGATGCTGAGGTTCTCCAGGTGTTTCTTCATCTGGCCTCGGGATAGGTCCTTTGTGAAGATATCCGCCTCCAGGTCCTGAGATGGCTTGTACAGAAGGCAGATGTCTCTGGATTCATAACAGTCTCTCAATAAGTGGTACTTTCTGTTGATATGTCTACAACGACTGCTTTGTTTAGGGCTGGAGATCCAGTTGATCAATGACTGACTGTCTGTATAGATCGCAGTTGGTTTTTCCATGAAATTCCATTCTTCCAGCTCTCGTAACAGGTTTATTATTCGCTTGATTTGACAGCAGCTTTCACAAGCAGCTATCATTTCCGCTTCCATTGTGGAGAGGGCGACGAGTGGTTGTTTACTACTTTTCCAGTCTATAGTTGCTTCGCCGAGCTTCAATACATATCCGCCGTAGGATTTTCCATCATGAGTGGTCGACCAGCTGGCATCGGTGTAGGACTTCAGGATTCCAGTCTTCCCTCTTTCAAATTTCACTCCTAGGTCAATTGTTCCTCGTAGGTATCTCATCACTCTTTTGATTGCTGTCCAGTGCATCTGCTTTGGTTGTCTGGAATACTGTGAAAGTTTGCTAGTGATGTAAGCGATGTCGGGTCTGGTGTTAACAGCTAGAAACATTAGCATTCCAAGGGCTTCTTGGTAAGTGTGCTGATCACAATTGTCATCTTCAATATGATTGTCCAAATTGATTTCTTTGGAACCTGGTGTTGGAACTTCCTTACAATTTTCCATTCCATATTTCTGCAATATTTGTTGTACATAGTGGCTTTGCTGTAGCGAAATTCCATCCTTGTCTTGTATGATCTTGATTCCCAAAAACATGCCTTTACATGTTACATCCTTTATTTCCAGGTGATGTCTCAATTTATTGATGAATCTGTTTGAGGTATCTTCAGAATCTGAGACAGTG
This sequence comes from Cordylochernes scorpioides, assembly GCA_030710605.1. Taxonomy (NCBI): domain Eukaryota; kingdom Metazoa; phylum Arthropoda; class Arachnida; order Pseudoscorpiones; family Chernetidae; genus Cordylochernes; species Cordylochernes scorpioides. Next base: position 65,784,770 of record CP092871.1, on the reverse strand, counting down.
ATAAAGTCATCAACATATATCCCTACATAGAAGTATTTGTCTTCATTCTTCCATTTAAATAAGCAAGGATCAGATTTAAGTTTTTCCAGTCCACAGTCATGAAGTACTTGACTGAATTTCTCATACCACGATCTTCCGGATTGAGGTAGACCGTAAATACTTTTGTTGAGTTTGCAAACTTTGTTTCTGTCTTGGACAAATCCAGCAGGTTGTTCCATGAATATTGTGTTTTCAATGTTTCCATTTAGATAGGCTGCTTTCACATCAAATAGTTTAATGAATGAATCTTTTGTTGCTGCCATTGACAAAATAGTCCTGAGGGTGGCATTTTTAATTACAGGGCTGAAACTTTCGTTGTAATCTCTTCCTGGGATTTGGTTGTATCCCATTGCAACAAGTCTAGCTTTGTAAGTTTTGTTTTTGTTTTCTTGGTCTTTAGATATTTTGAACACCCATTTACTTTTGACAACTTTAGCGTTTACAGGTCTAGGTATCAGTTCCCATACTTGATGCGAGTACATGTTCTGTATTTCCTCTCTCAAGCATTGCGTTCTCCCAATGTTTCTTGTCTTCGCATGCGATGGCTTCTTCATAGTCTTTCGGAATGGTTTCATTCGTAGTAGCCAGAACGTAGTCATCGAATCTTTTAGGTACTGTTCGAGTTCTACGATGGTCAAGAAATATTTACTTCCGCCCAAGGAGTTTATTCTCATTTGACCACAGAGATCGACATAAATGGCTTCAAAGGGGTAGCTTTCCTGATTGCTATCTGTGTGAACATAGGGTACTTTGGTCATTTTTCCCAAGGAGCAAGCATCACATTGATCAAGGGTACCATTTATAGAGTTCAAGCCTTTTAGAAGATTGTTCTTCAAAATCAGGTCTAATTTGTTGCCACTAGGATGTCCTAACCTTCTGTGCCATGCAGTCCTAGAATTGTCCTTTGAAATTGTTGGGCCAGATTTTTCACAAAATAGACCCAACAATGATGTAAACATTTACATCATATATATACACAGTGTCTTGCCGAAAATGTTTGGTGTCCAGATGGAGATCCCACAACGGTGGCCGACGGTGCTCTAAAGGTCAAAGCAGGGGAGGACGCCCAAATCGGAGGTGACGCTGGTGGTACCGTGACCGAGATACCGGCCAACCCTCCACAGAAGGACAACAACGAGGCGGATTGGAAAATGAAGGACTAGAAGCAACCCTGGGCGTGTACTCCAAGACCCGCTGTAGAAAGATGGAGAATTCCCCAACGAGGAACCTCAGCGATACTCTTAAGTCCAGAAAGCTGAGGATGACACCTATGCCTTTAAAGTCCAGAAAGGTGGAGATGACACATATGCCTTTAAAGACCAGTAGCCGAGGAAGACACCCAGCCGGGGATGACACGGGTCCTGCCCAAGGATCCAGAAGCCCATTGCAGAGAGGTCCAACGGAGGATATACAAACTATGTACATATGTGAATATATGAAATAATACCGATCATTTTTTTTCTTTTATGCAAGATGAAACGTCCAAAAGGATTTTATTACCATTCCGAGAATTTTCTAAATATATATATTTTTTATTCTAAAGTGAATAAAGCCAATTACTGGTATATTCAGATAGATTGGATGTATTTCCTTATTTTTTTTATTTTTTAAAGAAGAGATTACTGTCTAAATTTCTCAAAGGGGCAAACATGTCAGATTTTAGTATATTTTATTACTAATCCAGATTACCTTTTAATAAGAGAAATGATATAATTTACCTTTATTATTTATTTTATTCTAAAATGAATAAAATCGATCACTCACATATCTAGATAAAATTGGTGTGTCTAGTTATTTAAAATTCTTGAAGAAGAAATTATTATAAATTTCTCAAAGAATAAGCATTTATATTTATTATTTCAAAATTTTCTCTTTTAAAAATAATAATAATATTTTATTATTTAATAATATTCTAAGAATATTAATTTTTTTTTTACTCTGTAGGAAGATGACGATTTACCTTGGGGGCTGTTTGAAAAATAACGGTCAGTTTTTGAGCGGAAGGCGTATGAAAGAGATCGATCCGAGAGGAAGCGCTGGCATCCGGGAGAAACGGTATGTTAACATCTTCTCTATTAATTTAGGGTATATTTAATATGTCAAAGAGGCATAATTTTAGCTTATTTTTTTATAGGTAAGAAAAATTCATATTTTGTCCTTTGTATGGATTCTTAGAGTTTGATAAAAAAAATAGATTTTATGTTCATTTAGTACTGCCTACAAACGAAAGTTTGTAAGAAAATCTACCAAGGTAGAAAGGAAAGGGTCATGTTCCATTTATGTTTTTATCTGGCATGTTTGCCAATTATGGCATGTTTTATATATATATGTTGAGAAAGCCATATCTATGTTTTTTTTAATAAGTAAAAAAAAATTCATTCTTGCTTGAAATCCTTAAACAAAGATTTTTTTTTTGTTCATGTAAAATTGCCCATAAAAATGAAATTTGTAAGGTCCACTGAGATAACAATAAAACTCTTGGTTTATTAATTTAAATATGTGTCTGTGATACTTTTACCCTGAAAACAAAAATGCACATTATGTATTAAACATGGATCTTTTGTGTTCGCTATATCCTACTATACATGTATCCGAGTTTAAGCCTAAGTTGGTATATAACTAAACAATGTTGTTGCTGAGCTAAGAGACAAAGTATAAGATTGAGATGTCCTCAAATAGGACATTAAAAACGACTCAACAATATCAAGCAATGTTCACTTGGAACATGAGTTGCTTCAGATAAACGTGATAGGTTCAATGTGTACATGTTACCATCAAAGTTGCCTGTTCCTATTAGCTTGTCATCAGAAGAGTATATGTATGCTCCTTTAGAATTCAAAAGAACAGAGTTCCCTCTTCTTACCACGCTTGGAATGGACATTAGATTTCCTTTCAGGTGTGGTACATGGAGGACATTATGTAGGGTTACAGCGTTGTTAAATTTGTCCTTACCTTGTGCAGTAGCTTGGATTGATCCTGATGAGGCAGATTCGATGTGTCTCCCTTCTTCCGCCACTTGTATGCTTCTTCTCTCTTCCGTCTTGTGCTCGATCCATTCACCATGGGAAGTCATGTGGCTTGTGCACGCAGAATCAATTATTCACACGTCCTGAGTCGTCGGGCGTTTCTCCCTTGTGATGACATGTAGTGCGTATTCTGAAGTGGTGTCTCTTCGTTGGGATGGTTCCTCCGTTCGTTCTTGGATTGCTGATCTGGCCGTGTCTTTGTTTTGTTTTGGTCCTTTATGGTAGTTCCTTGTACTGGCCATGTTATTTTTGTTTGTTGTATTCTTTTGATTTCCTTTGTTGTTAGGGTTGAACCAACAGTCTTTCTTGAAATGTCCTCTTCTTTTGCAAATGAAGCATGACTTTTCTTTGAATTGGTTGCCTGATGATCTGAAAGCATTTTCATGATTTTTGCTTCTGTCCTCTCTTTTCTTCTCGAAATCCAGTAGAGTTTGTCTCAAGTCTGGTAAGGAGATTTCTCTGTTTATTGACAGTGCTGCTGTGATCGTGTCACAGTTAGGTGTGAGTCCTTCAACAATGTATCGTACAAGTTCTCTTTCTGTTACAGTCTTTCCTAGCTGGGTGATCTCTTGTGCCAGTTTCTGTGCTCGTACAATATACATGTTAACATTTTCATTTGGGTTCAATTTTAGTTGGGCTAGATCTAAATGTGTATTGTTTTTGAATGGGGAGATATGGGGCTTGTCTACGGCGCACGTGCTTTAAATTCTTTCTCCTCTAGTCTGGATCTGGTGGTTTCAAAGAAATATGGTGTGAAAGAGAGTAAGTAAGTATGTAATACAGATCCAAATGGGTTGGTGTAGGGTATGTAGATAGAATGGGTTTGTGACTTTAACGAGAAATTTTCTGGTCGCTACTTGAGGTTTGTTTTAAAACGATCGATATTAAATAAATCTGGATTTAAATGTAGGAATGGCTGGAAGGTTGTAGGCGGTATAATTCGGAATAGTTGCTCCTCGAAGATATCTGGAGTCAAATGATTCAATTCACTGAGATATACATCTGGAGACATTCGCTGTGGGTTTTGAACAAATCGGAGTTGTGGAGGTGTAATGTACAGAACATTCTCTGTGTAATATTTTAATTTATTGACATGTATAGTGTCACTGTCTCTATTAAGGGGTTGATTGGGGCGATCTATTCGAACAACATTGGGTGAGATTATTTCAATTATTGTATATGGTCCAGTAAAATATGGTGCTAATTTACCTGTGTCGGGATTTCTATAATTTTTGACCAAAACAAGATCATTCACTTCGAAATGTGGTGTTCTGTGCTGGTTATCAAATGTTTCTTTATCTTTTTTATGCTTATTTTGGGTACGAGAGCGTGCTATCTCTCTAGCTCTAGTTATTTCGGGGTATGGGTTAAGATGAGTTCTTAGATCTGGGGGGACAACATTGAACATTAAGTAGGTGGGTGGAAAACTTGTGACAGAATGGGGTGTGTTACTATACGTTTGAGTGATGCGCTTAACTAGTTGAGTCCAGGAAGCTTTTGGATTCTCTAAATAAGCTAGTCTGAGCTTGCCTGTAATGGTGGCATTTAAGCGTTCTATTAAACTGTTTGGTGAGTAGGGGTTGTATACCATGTGTTATTAGAAATTTACGGTATTTTTCTGAGGTAAAAGCAGGCGCTCTGACAGATAACAGACGTTTTGGAAATCCTTGTTGTAGTACAGTTTTGAGGGTTTGAATGTACGTTAGGGTACTGGTTTACTGGTTAAACTCTCTTTGAGAGTGGTGAAAGCTTGCTGACAATCTGGGTTCCAATTCCATTTCACATCTTTTTTAAGTAGTTTTTTTAAAGGTACTCGTAAGTGTTGTGTTTCGACGTTGTTGCGGACTTAGTAAAAAATGTTATTCAATGATGTCAGGTTTAGATGTGAGTAAAAGTGCGATTTTCGACGTGGACACGCTTTGGGGTGAGCTGTGCCACATGCATGAAGGCGACTTTGTGGCCTGTTAAGTGAGAAAAATTGTTGTGATATCTGGTTCAAATTCACATAAATAGGTACCGCTCAGCAAGAGCAACCTAGTTCATGATAATTGAACATTGAATAATATGTGAAGGTTATTCACATATTAAACAAATTTTAACGCGGGATTCAATCCCGGTTCATGACTGTCGGGAATCGAGGGGGTTACCCACTCGTTCACCGACTGTTATTTTGATTGTTGTGATGCGCTGTGTGACACGATTGAGTGAATTGAATAGAAAGGTGCCACGTGGAGTCTTTGTTTTTGGTACAGCATCTAACTTGTTTCACCATGAATAACAAATTTACTAGTCATGGGTGGTGGTTGTATAAAACACATCGAGATATTTTGGCTGTTAGTGGATGTGGCACGTTTAGTGGCGACGATATGGAGCTTGTGTGGCTCGAGATTGGTTTGTTGCTAAGTCGAGCGCTAATAGATGGTGGCCAATTGTATAAAGTGATGGGCGAGTGTGTTGAAGTTTGTTGAGAGAGATGTGTGGATGATTAATAATTAGCAGGTAAAAGGAAAGGACGAGGGACTGAAACTATGTCGGATTTTTAATTTGTTTTGGGAAGTGTTGAAGTTTGAGATTGAATCAAGGAATAAAAGGATTATTTATTAAACAAAGTAACTTAAAACAAGATGTTAAAGTAGCAAAATTTTAAAGGCAAGTAGATATAGGAAGGCGAGGGACAAAGACTAAAAATCTTGACGTCGACCGCAGCGCCGCCGCGGCCGTTGATTGGTCGATCCTCCAATACTCCACGCCAATCTTTGGATCGCTATTCCAACACTCCCTCTCGATCCAAAATGTTCAGTAGACCTCTTAAGTAGTGGAATTTGTTTCGTGGAAGAGGTTTAGTCATTATATCAGCTAGCTGTTCTGAGCTGCAAACATGATGCACTTTAAGTTCACCTTCTTCATGTTTGGATCTAATGAAGTGGTAGCGAACATCAATATGTTTCGTTCGTTTGTGGAATACTGGATTTTCAACAAGTTTTATTGCTGCTTGGTTGTCGATATAAAGTTCAGTTTCTTTAGTAATATCACAGCCGATGCCCTGTAGAAGCCTTCTGATCCAAATCAATTCCTTAGCAGCACTGCAGGCAGCGATGTATTCACTTTCGGTGGTTGAAAGTGCGATAATTGATTGTCGTTGGCTTGCCCAAGAAACAGTTCCTCCGTTCATCATGAAGGCATAACCAGTCGTACTTTTTCTGGAGTCAACATCACGAGCAAAATCACTATCAGAGTAGCCAACAAGTTGGTCTTGTCCAGTGAAGAGAATTCCCATGTGTGGAGTGCCTTTCAGATAACGGAAAATATTCTTCACTGTTGTACAATGTGCAGGTCCTGGATATTCTTGGAATTTACTCACTTGTGAAACTGCATAAGTGATATCTGGACGTGAAACACATGATGCAAACATAAGGGATCCAACAGCTTCTCGAAAAGGGAATTTAGGCATCTTTTCCTTTTGTTCTGGAGTAGGACAGTCCGTTTTTGTTAAGATGACAGAAGGATCCATAGGCACCGAAGCAGGAATACAGTCAGCCATATTAAATTTACTCAAAATTTTGTCAATATATGATGACTGGTGAATGAAAATACTTGCCCTATCTTCTGACTGCTCTATTTGTAGCCCAACAAAAAAGTTAACACTTCCAGATGTAATTTCAAATGCGTGTTCTAACTCATCCATTATAATAGCTATTGCCTCTTTATCTTTAGATAGAATAATTCCATCATCAACATAGAGAGCTACGATAACATTTGAATCATTGTGTGTTCCAATGAAAATGCACGGGTCGGCGTCTGATGTTTTGAAATTATGGCTATACAAAAAATTGGTAAATTTCTTATTCCAATTTCTAGAAGATTGTTTAAGACCATACAGACTTTTATGTAATCTATAGCAGCTATTATCATCTCTCTTGTAGCCTTCTGGTTGTTCAAGATAAACAAGTTCCTCTAATTCGCCATTGAGAAAAGCTGTCTTTACATCGAATTGCTTAAGAAACATCCTTTCAGAAGCAGCGTGTGATAAAAGAATGCGTAACGAATCATACCTGACTACTGGGCTAAACGTATCGAAATAGTCAAAATTTTTTATTTGAGAATAGCCTTTTGCAACTAATCTGGCTTTGAACCGTTGAATTGTACCATCGGACTCCGTTTTAATTTTATAAACCCATTTACAACCGATAGGTTTATGACCATCTGCCAAACGTTCTAAAGTCCATGTTTTATTTTTATTTAATGCATCAATCTCTTCATCCATGGCTAATTTCCATCTTTCTGAATCTGAACTCGTTATTGCATCTATATAGTTACTGGGTTCATCAGCGAGCGCAAAGTTACATTGGCTATTCGAAACTTTAGAGCGTGTTATCATTGGATGCGAACTGATATCGGATACTGGCGGCATTTCCTGCACTGGAATGTTTGCTGTCGCAACTGGTGATTCATCCGGAGCGCTGTTAATCTGAAATATTATTTCTTTTGGTTTGGTAGATTCTCTATCTGGAGTAGCTTTCTCATCGAAAGTGACATCTTTAGAAATTCTTATTTTTCTAGTTTTCCAATCCCATAATCTAAAATTTTTGCTTGTATTCTCATAACCTAAAAACATAAGTTTTATCGATTTATTATCCCACTTTTTACGGTTTTCTTTGGGAATATGCATATAAGCATTACAGCCAAATATTTTATAGTTAGCTACATTAGGCTTTGTGCCAAAGAAAAGTTCATAAGGTGTCGTTCCAGGGGTTTGCTTAGTCGCACTTCTATTTAGAATATTAGTGGCTGTGTTACATGCCTCAGCCCAAAAAAAATCCTGGAAGATTTCGTGAATTTAGCATGGACCTGGCTGCTTCCACAATCGTACGATTGTCTCTTTCTATACGTCCTATCTGTTCGTGCACATAAGGTGCAGTGAACTCGTGAATTATCCCAAATCTTTTACATAAATCTGCAAAATTATCGCTTTTGAATTCTAGCGCATTATCAGTCCTAAGAACTTTTATCTTATTTCCAGTTTGGGTATAGATAAGAGTAGCATATTCTTTGAATATATCTAGCACATCTGATTTGTTTTTAATAAAATAAATATGGCGATAACCACTAAGGTAATCTTTAAATGAGCAGAAATACAGATATTTACTTAATGATTGAGTCTGCATTGGGCCACAAATATCAGCATAAATAAACTCACCTTGCTGGTAGTTTTTGCCATCTGAGGGATAGCACGACTTTCTATGGGCTTTTCCAAGTTGGCATCCTTCACAGAAGAAAAATTCTCCCTCTAAATCTTGAGGCTGCAGACCATCCACCAATCCTTTGGTCGCCATCTCTCGAAGTGTAGCAACTGGAAGATGCGCAAGTCTTTCGTGCCACAACTGAAGCTTGTTCTCGCTGGTGATGTATCCTTGTGATGATGACGTAACCTTGAAGAGCATCCTGTAGAGGCCGTCATGACGCACTCCTACGGCTTTTAGGTCATTATCCATGAAGATCTGTAGCTTGTCATGTTTGATAATGACGTTGAATCCTCTTCTTGTGGACGTAGAAAGGCTATACAAATTTTTCTTTAGTTGCGGCGAGTAGAGCACATTTCTTATGTACATATTGTACCATCCACCGTCGACGTAGGCTTGAATCTCGATGTCTCCCATGCCTTCTGCAAGTAGTGTCGAGTTGTCTCCCAAGTAGATTGGATGATCACTGGTGAACGGCGTGTAGGTCTTGAACCACTCTCGTCGAAATGTCATGCTGCAGCTTGCACCGCTGTCAGCATACCAAATATCATTGGGCTCTACTTGATTATCGCACAAAATAAGTCCATAATCACTTGAACTTCCTTTTGAATCATGAAGATTTTTGGATTTATTTTTCTCATTAGCTAATCTTTTTCTACATTCGCGGCTCCAATGTCCAATTTTGTGACAATAGTGGCATTTAGTGTTCTTCTTGGCATCTTGAAAAGAACGTTGTGTATCTTTAGGCTTCGTTCGTGCTTGCCTGTGTAATAAGGCCTCATCTTGTTTAGAAGAACCGCTTTGTTGATTCCTTGTTTCTTCAATCGAAAGTCTTGCAGTTAAATTGTTAAGAGTTTGAGCTTTCGGATCTAACGATTCCCCCGCTGCAACAAAGTAGCGCATACTCGAAGGCAAAGTATTTAAAATTTTTGCTACCTTTTGATCATCCGTTATGGTTCCGCCCATTTGTGAAATTTGTGCAGAAATAGTTTCAATTTTTGCTATGTAATCACTTATTGTTTCCGATGTCAATCGTGCATCGAAGAATTGTTGCCAAAGTAGGCCAATAGTAAATTCGGATTTTTGTTCATGAATAGCAAGTAATTTCTGCCACATTTGTGAAGCGGAAGTACAGTTCATCAGGGGCTGAAGAAACCTTAATTCGATTGCCTGTGATAACAACATCCTTGCCTTAACGTCCTTTGATTTCCAATTCTGTAGTGAACTTTCAGAGTTACTGTCGGAGGAAACAACATTCGGCTTTATTTCTAAGCCTTCCAATAATTCTAGTAATTTTTGTTGTTCCAAAAGAAGCCTGAATTGGAATTTCCATAGTGAAAAGTTTTCACCATTAAAAACTTTAATCCTTGAAAGACAATCTTCGCTCATCTTCTTTGTCTTGGAATCGGCCAACGATAAAAAGAAACTAGGGTTATGGTTGGCGGTTGACGCCTAAACTTCAAGCAAAACAAAGGCTTACTCACTGCTGGCGGTTAATCCTTTTAGGCGCAGTGGAAGCGTGCTGGGCCCATAACCTGTTGAAGTTTGAGATTGAATCAAGGAATAAAAGGATTATTTATTAAACAAAGTAACTTAAAACAAGATGTTAAAGTAGCAAAATTTTAAAGGCAAGTAGATATAGGAAGGCGAGGGACAAAGACTAAAAATCTTGACGTCGACCGCAGCGCCGCCGCGGCCGTTGATTGGTCGATCCTCCAATACTCCACGCCAATCTTTGGATCGCTATTTCAACAGGAAGGATAGTTACTTTTCTAGTTGTGATTTTGAAGATATTGTATCTTTCGATTTTTGCAATTTAAAAAAAAATGCGTTTCACCTATGTTTATTAAAATTCGAATATATCGTTGATTATGGTAGTGCGACTATTATCCTTATAAAAGGGCAATGGCGTGATAGTGACTTATAATTTGAATGGGGCGTTTACATAAAATAGTGGACATAACAATGATATTTGCAAAGTTTTGAGTATTTGATTAAAAAATTGGTGTTTTGCTATAAAAATAAGATATTAAGAAAAACACACAAATAAGTTTAGAATTATGATTCGAGTAATTAAAAAAAAATATATATATATTTTCTTATGTAAAATTGAAAGTAATGATTTAAAATTTATAAGTTGCTTAAAATAAAATAAAAATTGATAAATGAGGGTGTAAAAGATTAAAAATTTGAATTGAAATGATATAAAAATGGTAAAAATTGATTTAAAATGATTACAGTGAAAATAAACATTAAATTTATGTAGAATCAAGTTGTGAGCATGAGGAGAAAGTTACGTAGGTTTTTAAAACTTACAGTTTTGAGGATTGTTCAGTCAGGAGACTTGGTCTTTAGTTGTCATCCTGCTGATGTGGAAGACGCTCCAAGTATGGCTTGTAGAAGCTTGTAGCTTCTGTTTGGCGACGGCGGCATGTCGCCTGGAAGATGGTTGCGTTGTAAGGCCGAAGGTGGGGAACTTCTCACCGGTTTATTTTTCGGGATTTTCGGCTGTGTCGTTGGGGGGAGATTGCTTGGTCGTTTCGTTGGACTGGCGGGCTTGTTCCTCCATCTTTGCTCTTTCTCGCTTCTCTATTTGGACAGTCTTCTTACCTTCTTCGTTCTGGTCTCCTTCGTTGTGGTTATCCTGTCGGCTCTTCTGTGATAAGGTCCTGTCGACTTATCTGTGATGAGGTATCCTGTCGAATCTCGCTATAGCTGTGGTAACCGAGGGTCAAACCTGTAGTAACCGAGAGGGACAGTCAGGGCGTGGAGAGTTTTCCAGTACCTCTCTGCACTTTGGAAGACCTTTAACAGTTTTCACAGAGTACAGGCAGTCGTGGTCGAGGCAGAGTGGAAAGCTTGGGAATGTCCACACACAAAAAACGAAGAGACACAGTTGTAGTAGGAAAGTTCTGTGAACAGATAGGAGTCGAGCTAAGAGCAAGATGGAGTTAGATGAATCTTACTGTTTTGCATGGTCGATGAGGTGGTCCTGGGTACAACCGACAAGGACACACGCCGATGGTGAAGTGACTGTAATTTCGGCTAAACCCGAGGTTTTATATACCTTCGCCGAGGAGGGAGACATGCGAGAATTTGGACTTTAAACGGGTCCAAAGTGCGTGGGGCGTCTGATGGCAACGACTTGCCAAATTCCTCTTTAGGGTTGATTTCTATCTCGATCTCTTGCTTAACTCAGCTCTTAATCTATTACATAGTTTTATTTATTCATCCACAGTTTGTACAAAGTACATTACATATGGTGATGCAATGACATATGTCAATCATGCGTATAATTATTTATAGATGTGTTTATATATACAACACGACAATCTTGTTATAAGTAGTATACAATATAGGGTTGTTGGTTTAAATTACCACGCACACACATATATATATATATATATATGTTATATAATTTTTAAAAAATTAATAGAAATATAATAGAGATAAATGCATGTAAATATTATTTTATTTTATTAATCTGTTTAAAATAACTCTGTTGTTCTTGGCCACTAGATGGCGCCACCTTAAATATAAATAGATTGTTTTGTTTTTTTTAGTGTTGGTTAGGTAAGTTAGATTTTATTTTATATAGGTATGTAAATGGTGATATAGAATTAATTGTTAAAATTCTATATTTACTTAATTTAAAATATATACTTTTGCTCAAAGAGTTCAAAATAAACTACTTGAGACTGATTTTCTCTTTTTTAATTAAATTCAAGACGACTGCACCTTCAATTTTAACAAATCATTTTTTGGATTTACATAATTATAGAACAGCTAGCCGACAGGATTTGCCTAGTAATTCTCTCTAAAATGCCTCCGAAAATAGAAAAGCCAGTTGAGCAACAATCTTTTACGAGTAATTTTGATTTACCCAAATATGATGGACAAAATTTTGATGTTACTTCATGGTTAAAATTCTTTAATAAAAAATGCCAGCAAAACCATGTTGATGAAGACTATAAACTAAAACATATTTCGAAATACCTTGATGGCGAAGCTTTTAATTTTTATATAGAGACATTGCAAGATATAGATGATTGGAGAGAACTAGAACAAAAATTACTTTCATATTTTACAGTTAAGGACTCTAACCTATTTAGTAAATTTTTAAATTTGAAATATAATGATAAGGATGATCTTGATAATTACTTTAAAGAAAAATCTTCATTGGCAAAGAAGCTTAATTTGGATACACCACTTTTATTAGAAGCTCTTACAGAGGGGATGCCAAATTACCTGAAGAAATATTTAATTGCAGCAAGAGTTAAGGAAACCTCAGATTGGATTAGAATAGCTACTCAATTAAAATACTCTACCAATCAAGAAAAACAGCAACCATCCACAAGTAATAATGATAATAGGCAGAATTTTCAAAATAGATCATACTACCCAACAAGGTCAAGGTTTAACCCCAACTCTCCTCCAGGTCTACAACTCCAACCACCTCCAAGGTCATCTCCAAGATTAACCACAGCTCATCACCAGGAAGCATCCAGCAGGTCAACCAATTTACCACCCTACCCCTGCAAAATCTGCTCTTCCCATCAACTACCTAACCAATACCACTTCCACCGAGATTGCCCACTCAACAAACATGAGAAAGGACTGCCAACCAACAACCATTCAGAACCTCCAAACCCAGGTAGAACTTTACTATTATTTTCAGTACTCATAAATTATGTTTCACTACCTTGTGTACTTGATACCGCCTCATCTATCTCCATCATGCCCTCAAAATATTTAAATCGCATTCATTACAGAATATTAGATAATTCCCCAAATGTAAAAATAGGTCAAGTAGAAGGTTTTAGCTATCCCTTATGTAAAATATTGGTTAGACTTACTTTAGGAAAAATCACTAAATATCAGGAATTCTTTGTTTGCAATAGCTCAATAGAATACCTTATCCTAGGTTTGCCAACTTTCTATAATTTTTTCTTACAAATTGATTTTTCAAAAAGCCTACTTTTTCAAAATTATAAATTTTTATACTCTTTTAATCCTAAAACTAATAATCATAATTCCTTTGTAACCACTCTATGTATTCCAGACCCATACTATGTTAAAAATTCATCTCTTTTAAATATTGACCCATTAAGTAATTTTAATTATTTTAGTATACCAAATACAAACGTTAAACATATAGATCATAATTCAAATCCCATTATTGATTCTAACTCGTATCATAGTATGCAAATTCCATGCCCTATTGTCAATTATAACTCATATTTAGACCTTAGTAACTTAGATATTAACCCAAATTTCTCAATTCAAACAATTTCAGATATTTTGCATAAATATAAGAATGTTTTCTCTAAGCACAATTTTGATATAGGATACATAAAGACTAACCCAATTTGCATATCTCTTTTAGATAATATTCCCATAGCACAAAAGCCATATAGGACATCTTTTTACAATAATGCTGAAATACAAAAACAAATAACTGAATTATTAAAATATGACATCATTAGACCTTCATCTAGCCCCTATAGTTCTCCAGCATTATTAGTGACAAAAAAATCTGATGCCCCAAATCACCCCACAAGACTCTGTATAGATTATAGGAAACTTAATCAAAAAACAGTTCCAGAACATACACCAATTCCACTTATAGAACAAATTATAGATAGGTTATCACAGTCAAAAATATACACTATTCTAGATATTAAAAATGCATACTGGCATATACCCATAGATGAAAAAGATAGACATAAAACTTCCTTTGTAACACAATTAGGATGTTATGAATGGAACAGACTTCCATATGGTCTAAAAAATGCACCTTCACAATTTGAAAGGATTATGAAGTCAGTTTTCACTAAGCATAATATACAATATGCCCTAAATTATTTTGATGATATTATTATACACTCTAAAACTTATGAAGAACACATTAAGCATTTAGATGACATATTAGGTATATTCGAACAAGAGGATATAAAACTGAATCTCAATAAATGCAAATTTTTACAAAAAGAAATACAATTCTTAGGATACACTATTAACTCAGGAAAATATACACCAAATAACACAAATATTGAAGCAATTTTAAAATTAAATAGACCATATAATATTAAAACCTTACAGAGATTTTTAGGCACCATAAATATTTATAATAAATTTATTCCCCACTATGCGCAAATTAGGGCACCTTTGAATGAACTTTTGTTAAAAAATGCTCCTTGGCTATGGAGTGCAAAACATGAACAAGCCTTCCAAACACTTAAAAATTCACTCATATCACAGCCTGTACTATATATTTATGACCCATCAAAACCATGTCATTTGTTCACAGATGCATCAAATCTAGGAATATCAGGTGTCCTTAAACAACCTGATGAACAAGACATTTTACACCCCATAGGTTATTTTTCTAGAAAGCTACACCCATATGAACAGAATTACACTGCCTCAGAAATTGAAACATTAGCAATAATAAATTCAGTACAAAGATTTCACACATACATCCACAACATTCATTTCACCTTACACACAGATCATTTACCTCTAAAATGGCTTAAAAATGTAAAAAACCCACAGGGAAGATTATTTAGATGGTCATTACTTCTCTCACAGTATGACTTTGATATAAAACATATAAAAGGGTTACACAATATAGAAGCAGATATGTTATCTCGATCACCAGTTTCACACTATTTAACAATAAATGAAATAAAAGAACACCAATTTACAGAGCATATTAATAGTAATAAAATTAAAATTCAAAATGGCATTTACATAGTTAGAAAAAAAGGTTTTAATAGGGCATATGTACCACAATCACTTAGGCAAAAATTATTACATAAAGTACATACAAATCATGGACACATTGGTACAACACAAATGACAAAAATATTATTTCCCTATTATTATTGGCCATATATGACAAAAGACATTGCTAATTTTACAAAACACTGTGAAACATGTCAATTTAATAAATCAAGAGACAATAGGATTATTTATGGACCTTTACAACAAATGCCAATAGCCACACACCCAAACCACATTTTTTCTCTTGATACAATGGGAGGATTGCACAATTATGGGACTACAAAACACAGCATTCATATGATAGTAGACCATCATAGTAGATTCTTATGGACTTTTCCAACCAAATCTGTATCAACTGATTCTTATATTACCTGTTTAAAAAACTTATTCCAAATTAATAAACCTGAAATATTGATAACTGACAGAAATGCAGCTTTTCTTAGCAATAAATTTAAACATTTTTTAGAAAAAAACAATGTTAAGCATCTACTCACCAGTGCACATCATCCAGAAACAAATGCTAAGGTAGAAAGGTTAAATTCCACTATCATTAATAGATTAAGATGTGAATACAATAGTAGTTTGAAAATTCCTTGGACAAAATACATTCCTAAAATTACTGAAAGCTATAATACAACAATACATACAATAACAGGCTTTACTCCTAAATTCTTATACTATGGAATACAACCACAGTATATAGAACATACCACTGAAAATCATACACCAATAGAAGATGCAAGAAAATTATCAATTGAAAGAACTATAAAATCACATGAACATAGTAAGCAGCTCTATGACATTAAACATCCAGAACCCATTTTTAAAGTAGGAGATCAAGTATTGGTAAAAACTTTTATTTATCCAAACACAGGTAAATTAACCCAAAGGTATATAGGTCCATTTAAAATTTTAAAACAATTTTCCCCAGTAACATATGAAATAGATAAGCCTAATATACCTCAAAATAAAAAAACTGAAATTATACATTCTAATAAACTTAAATTATTTTATCCTGAAACAGACTTTTTACTTCAAGATAACACTAACATAGGAAATAACTCAATTTTAACCCAAAATTCCAACCAAAAATTAATAGATATTGATGACAACCCATGTTTTTTGCAGGAAGAACATATTTTAGATATGGACAATAAAGAACTAATTTCAACACCAGCACTATTACCTACAAAATACATTTGATTTTTATCTAAATACTCTATTATTTTCATAATGTAAGTTTTACTATTTTTTGAACAATTAATTTCAATACATTGTGTGTAAATAGGCTATTTTCTTTTGCGTAATAATCTTTTGAAATCTAATTCATATTTTGAATACCTTTTATTTGTGTCTGCCTTTAAATTTTGTATATAATTTTCATTATTATGCCATATATAATTTGCATACATGTTGTATACATCATATTTTAAAAATATTATTTGTTTATAAACAAACTAATTAAACAGAAGATTTTTGGGTATTAATTTTTATTGTTTAATATTATATTCTATTTTGTAAATTATTTTCCTTTTATTTTGACACCCTATATAAGTCTTTTTCATGGGGGGGAAATGTTATATAATTTTTAAAAAATTAATAGAAATATAATAGAGATAAATGCATGTAAATATTATTTTATTTTATTAATCTGTTTAAAATAACTCTGTTGTTCTTGGCCACTAGATGGCGCCACCTTAAATATAAATAGATTGTTTTGTTTTTTTTTAGTGTTGGTTAGGTAAGTTAGATTTTATTTTATATAGGTATGTAAATGGTGATATAGAATTAATTGTTAAAATTCTATATTTACTTAATTTAAAATATATACTTTTGCTCAAAGAGTTCAAAATAAACTACTTGAGACTGATTTTCTCTTTTTTAATTAAATTCAAGACGACTGCACCTTCAATTTTAACAAATCATTTTTTGGATTTACATAATTATAGAACCGATGGTGAAGTGACTGTAATTTCGGCTAAACCCGAGGTTTTATATACCTTCGCCGAGGAGGGAGACATGCGAGAATTTGGACTTTAAACGGGTCCAAAGTGCGTGGGGCGTCTGATGGCAACGACTTGCCAAATTCCTCTTTAGGGTTGATTTCTATCTCGATCTCTTGCTTAACTCAGCTCTTAATCTATTACATAGTTTTATTTATTCATCCACAGTTTGTACAAAGTACATTACATATGGTGATGCAATGACATATGTCAATCATGCGTATAATTATTTATAGATGTGTTTATATATACAACACGACAATCTTGTTATAAGTAGTATACAATATAGGGTTGTTGGTTTAAATTACCACGCACACACACACATATATATATATATATATATATATATATATATATATATATATATATATATATATATATATATATATATATATAATTGTTGAAAATAATCCTGTCGATGTATGGATAAACTGGCAGTCGTGTACGTGAGGCGAGTGTTGAATATCTTCCCACACGCGGACAACGAGAAGCAGAGGCAGGGCTAGATGTTATCACCGAGAGTGATCGGGGACAGCCCACGGGATAGAGGTAGAGGCCATGATACAAACTTGGATGCCTATCACCGAGACATGGAGAGAGAGATTGAGAGAGACAGAAGCGGTCTGCCAAAGGACACACTGTAGAACATACTGCCGCTGAGCCCCTGCTAAAAACCTGTTGACAGAGGTCGTCTATAAAAAGCCCTGGAGAGGGGCCCATATGGGCGTCGGTATTTCCTTTCTCTCTCTCTCTGTCCCCAGCTGCCGCCATCTTTCGGTTTTTATTTTGACGTCACCAATTTTAGTTTAAATACAAATAGGGGTGTACAGGTTGTATTAATAAAGATATAGCATATATACCAAATATGGGAGTTGTGGCAAATAGGAACAGTGTAGATTTTAATAGAAGGCTAGGATCTTATAAGGTATCGGCTCTAACTAATTGAAAGATATGTGACATATACTAAAAGTGTGTCATCATTATACATTTTAAAATATACTTATTATAAAGGACTGCGGCGTATGATTATAAACAACACTTAAAGTTTCACCGCATAAGTTTCTTTTCTGTGAAAAATCAATATTTATTTCAAAGAGAAATATCTACTATTTCTAACCTTTTTTGGATGACGTATGAAAGGGTGAAAATATGAAGAGTGATGGTCTATATATAATTGGATGACGTATGAAAGGGTGAAAATATGAAGAGTAATGGCGAACGGAAAAATAAAAGTGTCCAGGGGCGGGAATCGAACCCACAACCTTCCGCTTACCGGGCAGATGCCATGTCCACTAGGCTACCCTGGACGTATTTTTCCGTTCGTAACTAATACTTAAAGTAACTTATAATACATTATAAAGGACTGCGGCGTATGATTATAAACAACACTTAAAATTTCACCGCATAAGTTTCTTTTCTGTGAAAAATCAATATTTATTTCAAAGAGAAATATCTACTATTTCTAACCTTTTTTGGATGACGTATGAAAGGGTGAAAATATGAAATATATATATCTTATATAAAGAAAAGAGATTTTTGATTTTCTGCTTGAATTTTGATTGTTTTGAAGATTATTGTAATGGAGGTATTTGCTGATTCTATTTAGCATTATATGGTATTGGTGATGCAGTCGTGGCTAAAATCTTGATAGAATAATAATAAAAATAGTCTTGATCAGATATTGCTTTTATTGAGCTAAGTGATATATATAAAAAACATAATTTGATTAAAGTACTGCCTGGCTTAAGGCGTAAGAATAAAAAAAGAAAAGCTTATTTACATAATGTACAAAAGTTTTGAGCCGACCCACGGGGAACAACAACAATGTGATTTTATATGGGAAGCATGACCTCTGGCGGCCGATTTAACAGAATATTTGTATCTATGAAATTATAATTTTAATAAAATAATACTTTTATATAACATTTTAAATAATATCTTAATATACCATATATATGGTAATTTAAACCAACAACCTTATATTGTATAATACATATAACAAGATTTTCATTTTGTATAATAGAAACACATCTGTAAATAATTATACGCATGATTGACATGTGTCATTACATCATCATATGTAATGTACTTTGTAAAAACTGAGGATAAATAAATAAAACTCTGTAATAGATTAAAAGTTGAGCTAAAGCAAGAGATTCAGATGAAAGTCCAACAACATCAAAATATAGGCAACTGCCAGGATGGCGCCAGTGTATAATTTCAAAATCCGAGCCTCGCTCTTGTTGCATCCGCTGAAATTTAATAATTCCTCTCTCGGCAAAAACATATAAGACCTCCGCCCTTGCCGAAAATATAGTCATTTGATAGTCACTTCACCATCAGCGGGAGCCCTCGTCACTTCATCTTCTGATGCTCGACCATGCCGTAGATCAGTGAGAAAACTTCTTATCTCTCCATCTTTCGCTCCTAGCTCGACTTTTATATGTTCACGGAACTTTCCTACTACAACTGTCTCTCTTCGGTTTTTGTGTATGGACATTCCCAACCTTTCCACTCTGCCTCGACCAAGACTGCCTGTACCCTATGAGAACTGTTAAAGGTCTCCCAAGGTGTGCAGAGAGGTACTGGAAAACTCTCCACGCCCTGACTGTCCCTCTCGGTTACTACAGTTTGCCCCTCTCGGTTACCACGCACAGCGAGAGACCCTCGGTTACCACATATATATATGTAATGATGTGGTGAGGTCTGGTATCCAGTCGACTTATTCTATGGTGTGAGTCCCTGTCAGCTCTCGCTATACTGTGTTGTCCGAGAGGAACAGTCAGGATAAGGAGTTTTCCAGTACCTCTCTGCACCTTGTAAAACCTTTAAAAGTTCTCACAGAGTACAGGCAGTCGTGGTCGAGGCAGAGTGGAAAGCTTGGGAATGTCCATACACAAAAAACGAAGACACAGTTGCACTAAGAAAGTTCCGTGAACAGATAAAAGTTGAGCTAGGAGCGAAAGATGGAGAGATAGAAGATTTCTTACTGGTCTACATGATGGATGAGATGGACCTGGGGTACAACCGACGAGGGCTCGCGCAGATGGTAAACTAACTGTCAAGTGACTGTATATATAGGTTAAGACGGAGGCCTTATGCGACAGGGGCGTGGATCGTTTGGGTAAAATTCTACTGGTGCCGTCCTGACAGTTTCCAATCTATCTTTAGATCTTGTTGTTTTGTGACTTCCATCTATCTCGATTTTAGACGTTATGACTTCTATCTCTTTAGCTCAACTCTTAATCTATTACAGAGTTCTATTTATTTATCCTCAGTTTGTGCAAATTACATTACATATGATGATGTAATGACACATGCCAATCATGCGTATAATCATTTATAGATGTGTTTCTATTATACAACATGAAAATCTTATTATAAGTTTAATACAATATGGGGTTGTTGGCTTAAATTACCATAGATGGGCCCCGGGAGTGAAAGGGTTTATCCGGGTTTAAGCGGGTAAAGCCTCTCTAACACAGGTAAGTAATTAAAATTTATTTTAATTAATTTAAACTGTGAGGGTTAAAAAGGGCTATAACGAGATGATTTGTTTGGATATATAAAAGTGAAATAAAAATGACATTTTTGTTTGATTTTAAAAAATGATGATTAAAATAAAAAGATGACATAAAAATTTACATTCTAAGAGAATATTGGCGGGCGTTGGAAAGGGTTAGTAGTTGAAGAATATGCAATTGTTAGCATTACACATGCAACCAAATAATCAGATCCAGGTGCAAAGCGAGGATATAGACTTGAGCGTCTTCCTTGGCAATGTTTCACTTGCGATCCTATATAAGGGTTACAGTGCTTTGTCACAATTTTAGGATTATTGGGTTAAAAGTTGTTGAAGAAAATTTGCTTATTAATATGATTGGGAAAGGAGTGAAATAGAGCCATGCGATAAGTATAATTGTAGCGACAGTAGGTGATCTGACTTGACTCGAAATCAAAGGTTGATTGTGGTCCGCTAGAGCTGAAAAAAAAAAGAAAGTTGAAAAAAGTGAACGCTTTGTGCATGCGCTGGTGATGTGCTCTGCGGATGATTGAAATAAACTCTTGAAGCGTGTTCAGGCCAGATGTTTGGATTTTTAAATCTGGGGAACTGTGTTCAAAGAGTTTGTTGAAATACGAAATAAATAAAAAATTGTCAAGCAGTACTGCCGTTTTTCTACGATGGTTTGAAGCAATGGCTGAAAAACATAGTGATAATAAAGTATAGGTAATTGGTTAAAGGATATGATTGTTGAAAACGATTGTTGTAGATGCCCGATAGTTGATAACAAACATTGTCATATAATAAAGGTATTTAAACAAATATAAAATATAGTGAATAAAAAGATAGAAATATGATTGCGGGTAAAAAAAAGTGAAAGTGGACAAAATCAAACATGTAATATATAAAAGATATAATAATTAAGAAAATAAAAATGATTTTTGAAACAATTAAATGTTTTGCAATACTGAAATAATATCGTGAAAAATAAAAGTAAATTTGATTAAAGTTTTTTTTTTTTGAAAATCATGTTGGATTAATAATTTGATTATATAATTGAAAGATAAAAAATAAAAATAATTATTCAAGATTTTATACAAAAAATAGAATATAATTAAAGGTCATTAATGATTAGATAAATATTAACTAGTGGAAAATTGAACAATATTGTCTCTTTTGAAGAAAGGTTACAACTGTGGTGTGTAACTAGATCATATCCCATTGGTAAACATCGGTGTTTCTATTACTCTCTGAAACTGGGAATACGTGAAATGACATTTTCATTTGTCCAAAATGGTGATATGTAGAGAATGATTTCTCTTTGCGTCCTAAAGTCTATATAAGACTTAACCAAATTGTTTTAATTGGTGATATCAATTAACATGTAAAATGTTTAATGTATGTTGTGTTGTGATTAAGGCGTTGGTGAGATTTGTGAGAAAACCTAAATGGTTAGTATTAAACATGTGTTTGAAAAAAATGGCGATCATGAATGAAAATAGCGGTCATTTACATCTGCCTTGAGGGGGGAAGGACGTTGGACGGGGATATGTAACTGAAATAGATTCGGGGGAGTGACGTCATAAAGGGCGTCCACTTTCTGTCTTTCTCGGTATCGTCGGGGGGTTCTATTTCTGGTATGGTCAAACATGTGGGATGGTTTGCTATGTTTGTCATTTACTTGAAACTGACTTTCTCTCTTTTTTGTTGAGGTTGGAATATTATTGTTATAATTGAAAGATATTATATTCTCGGTGTTCGTAGTTGTTGTGCTTCGAAGTTAGTTTAGACTTAGAAAAAGATTTATTCAGTGATGTCAGGTTTAGATGTGTGGTGAAAGTGCGACTTTCGACGTGGACACGCTTTGGGGTGAATTGTGTCACAGGCATGAAGACGTCTTTGGCCTGAAAAGTGAAAAGGTTTTGTGGTGTGGCACTGTGACACGAAGTGAAAATTTTGAATGAAAATGTGTCACGTGAAGTCGTTGTTTGGTACAGAATCTAACCTGTTTCATTATGAATAACAGATTTACTAGTCATGGGTGGTGGTTGTACGAACATGTATCGAGATATTCTTATATTGTTAGTGAATGTGGCACGTTCAATGTGAACATTTTTTTAGTGTTTAGTGGGGCGACGTTATGGAGCTTGCGTGGCTTGAAAATTGGCTTTGTTTGTTAAGTCGCGCACTAATAATTATTGCCAATTGGAGAAATTAATGTGAGGGTGTTGTAACGTTTGTTGAGAGAGATGTATGGTTGATTAATTATGCATGTAAAAGGAAGGAACGAGGGAGTGTATCTATCCTCGAATATTAACTTGTCTTGGGGAAGGACAGTTATTTTTCTAGTTGTGATTTTGAAGTTATTGTATCTTTCGATTTTTTTTTTCAAATTGAAAAAAATGCGTTTCTCCTATGTTGATTTATATTTAAAAATTGAATATATTTTTTAAATCGTTGATTATGGTAGTTAAAATGATTCTTGTAAAAGGGCAATGTCGTGAGAGTGACAAGAATATTTTGAATTGTGGCGTTTACTTAAAATGGTGAACATGACAATGAATTTTGCAAAATTTTAAGAATTAATAAAGATATTAGTCTTTTGGTATAAAGATAACTGTGCTGAGAACATTGGATGTTTTCCCACGTGACGCGGCGGAGAGTGACCGTGCCTGCACGGGTGAGTAGTTATTGTTTTGAACTCTGTATGGATGGACATTTAAACAATAACCATGAACAGTTTTTAAATAATGATCTTATAAGATATAGCTCTTCTCAGGTGATCATAAAGATGATCTGAAACTGAATCAATTTATTTTTCAACACGATATCTATATTCATAATAATGCCCATCCTACCTGTCGTGAAACAGGCATAATAGATCTAACTCTAACCAATCCACAGGCAATAAACATGGTTCAAAATTGGAAAACGACCCAACTCTCCCTATTTCCGATCATAAAGGAGTTATATTTCAAATCTCTACACTGAAAAGAATCAATCTAAATTATGTTAATTCTACGTGGAATTTTAAATAAAAACAAGCTAAATAAACAAAATTCTCAAAATCAATTAATAGTTAACAAGTTCATTATCTAATTATAAAACTATTTTATAGGCGTAATATTCTTTTTAAAATAATACAATTACTACTGTCCTTACTGCGATGGAAAAATTAAAGGGATCTACAATCAGAAGCAACACAACCAAACGAAGTGGGTAGCCTGGTCTGTCAAATTTCGTAATTAATAATTGAATCTGCGTATAAAACTCTCCTAATTGAAACCAATATGCCTAACTCATCATATTCAATCAAATGGTGGAACAACGAACTTGAAATGCTAAAACGAAACTTTCATTACATACGCAACCTATATTATAGAAATAAATCTCCTAGAGTAAGCAAAATCATTTTCTGCGAGGCAAGGCGCAAATATATGAGCCATGAAAAAGACAAAATACAACAGTTGGAGCGTTCATAAATTAACAAAAATATATATAATTTGAGGGTAAATAGCACAAATTTACCAATTATTGATAATTCTTCAAATCCGTGTTCAATAGCTATGTCAGAACTTATCAATAATTTTTTTTTGTTTCCAAATGATACTCAAGTTACCGATATTCAGTGCAAAACATAATTACTCGAAATTATATCCCTAATTACAAGAAAAAAAAAACAGGCGATTTTTACAGAATCTGATCTTGATACGATGATATCACTGCTGAAGCTAAAGAAATTTCCAGAAATAAATCATATATTGAATCGGAAGATAAAATGGCCATATAATCAAATCAAACTTCTTCTATTAAGGACCTTTAACAAATGCATGAAAATGAGTAATTTCCTCTTCCTTGGAAAACCTCCACAGCACGTATTTTCAACAAACCCAACAAGCCAAACAATATGAGTTATAAAGCCTTTCGCCCTATATACGTCCTTCCCAACTTAGCCAAAATCTTTGAGAAATTTATTGTCAGAAATATGATGGATCACTTAACTCCCCTGCTGAACACAAGTCGGTTTCTTGAAGGGACATTCAACGATCTCCGCTCTTGAAGAAATAACCAGAAACATCATAGAATTTAAACAAAACAAACTAGTCGTCCTACTCTCAGTAGATATTACTGCGGCAATTCCTGGCATCCAAGTAAAATTAAATCCCTTGATCAATTGAACACTCCATTTGATCAAATTAAAATAATAGAATTATATATTCAAGACCGTAAAGTCTTATTTGAATACGGTTGATTTCTTGTATCAAAACAACCAAACAAAGGATGCCCACAGCACTGTCTCCGTTACTTTGGAACGTCATCTTCAACGGCCTCCTCGTCCGCCTTACTCAAATATCAAACATTCGTCCTGTAGCATATGCCGATAATATCGTTCTTTGGGCCACAAATATAATATTCTTTTTTATTATTTTATTTCAATATAAAGCTCTATGTCCCCCTAGGGACACTTGCGCTGTCATACGTGTATGCCTTTACATTTTTAAACATATATATGTAGTAAACCCGATGTGGAATGTGCTGGGCAGTCGTGGTAGTGGGTGCGTGATGGGATTCCCGCACTGGGACAGCAAAGAGACAGAGGCAGGTCTAGATGGTAACTCCAAGAGGAAGAGGTAGACCACGGACGAAGACAGTCGGACCACGGGCGTCATGGAAGCCCTACATCGCGGATAGGGGTGAGTGAAAGATCCGACCGAAACGGCGTCGCTCTGAAACAACTACCGAACAACTACTAACTATCTATCTATCTGACGAAACTTTCTAACGACCCCTATATATAGCAACCCTCAACCGTCTACCCTGGCCTTGACTCTCATTGGCTGCTGGTCAAGCTGTTTGTTTGCTCAGGCGTAACGGCGCGCCTCGGTGTCTAGCCTTTCATATCAGGTTTTGGTTTCGATAGATTGGTTTTGATTTCTATAGTCTGACCTTGGCCGGCCACCTGGGCGGATGTGACTCATTATCATAATACCTGTACGTTTGGTCTATGGCTTCGCTTGGTCTACCTCTCTCTTTGCTTTATTTGTCATTTTGTTACAAGATCGATACATATAGATATGGGGTTATGATAAATATTATAGGTTGTGTTCAAACTAATTCAAAATATACTACATATATACAATAATTTAGGCCGTGAATGGAATAGTCATATGATGTTAACAATGGGAAAGAGAGAAAAAAACGAGAAAAGACCTGTGTACAAAATGAAGAAGTGTCTGGCAATATGTACAATAAGCATAATATAAATTATCAGTTTTTTAAAAGATATTTGTTGCTATATAATTTTGTAGAAAAGGTATTGAATTTAATATACATTTCTTTACTGGAAATAAAAATACTTGGACCTGTTACTATAAAATATTTTCGATTCTGTAGTTTTGAAAAACAGGACAATCTAGTAAAAGATGTATTGAGGTTTGTTCCTCATGTCCACAAAAAAAAAATAATAATAATAATAACTCGAGTCTTCCACCGCTTTAATTATTTTTTAAAAACTTCTGACATTTCCATGATTAGAAATGAATTGAGAATTATGAAAGTTTGGTCGGAAATATTTTGATATGCTGTTAGGGAAGAAGCTTTGAAAAGTTTAATTTGTGTTGTTCTTTAAAGTAGCCATTTTGAATTCAATAAAATCCGTTATTATGCTTGGGATATCAAAATTGTATTTTTGTTTTTCGTCTAAATTTAAATTATTTAATTCATATTTCATTTCTTTGGATTCAATTAAATCGTTAAGCAAAGGCATCTTGGCTATGCTATGTATACAATTAGAACTTGTCGTTTTATATGATTACGTGCACCATAATACCATTTGGTATTGAAATGAATTTAATTTATTTATATTTGTCTTATTTACGAATTTATACCATATCTCCGATCCATAAGAAAGCATTGGCCTAAATATTATTTTGTATAAAAATTGACAGTAGCAGATTTTAAAATATTTTTTGCTTTATTTAGTATAATATCTATGTGAGGATTGAAATTAAGTTTTTTTTCTTTCTAAAATGATTTGCAAAAGTGACTCCTAATATTTTAATTTCTTTTACTGGTATAATTATTTTGTTTTCAAACTTTATTGCGGGCATGTCTTTATTGTGAAAATGCAGAATGTAAAAGTTTTCTCAAAACTGTTTTTCAGTTTATTTTGATTACACCATCGATCTTTTCCAAGGTTAATTCCATCAAATTTTAAGAGTATCCTTGTCTTTATTCCATACTATTATTGTCACATCATCAGCATAACACAGTATTTCAGAATTGGGTATCTGCATTTTTTAAAATAAAGCATTCAGTGATATCAGCCATATCAATGGAGACAGTGGTCCCCCGCCCTGTGGACAGCCTTTTGAAATTGTTTTATTAACCTTCTTATCACCATAAGTAAAAATTGTTTTTCTATTATTCAAGAAAGATTGCAATATTTTTTTCAAATCATCGGGTATATATTATCTTGATCTGTTCTTTTAAAAAGAGCTGGCCACCATGCGTTGTCAAATGCACCCTCTATATCGATTGCAATTAACGACACTAAATGATTCTGTCTATGTTCTGATATAACCTCTGTTATTTTTTTCCATTCCATTTCCATAGACTTGAGAGATTTAATACAAACAGTTCTTCATGGGATAAACAATTGGTGCGATGAAACTAAACTATATTTATCAACCGAAAAAAACAACTTTAACTTATTTCCATAATCAGACTCATTTTACAAAAGAACACAAAGGAATATGCCTGAAAATTACCGATCAAATCAAGATACTCAGAGTCTATTTCTCCGATAACAAAAAAACAAGATCAACTTCTCAAGTCACATAGAGAATATTGTAGCTCAATGCAGAAAAATTAAAAACATTCTTGAGATGCCGTTTTCTTAATTTATAAACCTTATCCCAGTAAAATGTCACATTTGTACTATTTTTTCACATTCTTTTCTCAATTTGTAAAAAATCTTGGGGGTTTGACTATAATAAACGAAGTACAATTTATAAATTACACATACGATCGAAAGCCACTTATGCTAGCGAAAAACGAGGTATGTTCAAAACGTATCGCGACTTTTGTGTTTTTTTTAATTATTATTTATTTATTCATGAATACCTATTTTGTCCCCTTCAAAGTAATCCCCACGAGATATTATACACTTGTGCCAACGGTTTTTCCAATCTTCGAAGCACTTCAAAAAATCATTTAAAAAAAAATCTTTTTCAGCTCCTCCTTCGATGCCGTTTTTATCTCGTCAAGCGTAGCGTAACGTCGTCCTTTCATGGGCCTCTTCAGTTTAGGGAACAAGAGAAAGTCACAGGGGGCCAGATCTGGGAAATACGGTGGCTGCGGCATCATTAGTGTGTTGTTTTTGGCCAAAAAGTCGCGCACAAGCAACGATGTGTGAGCAGGGGCGTTATCGTGGTGCAAAAGCCAATTTTTGTTCTTCCACAAATCCGGGCGTTTCTGGCGGATTGCTTCGCGCAAATTGCGCATAACTTGCAGGTAATATTCCTTATTGACCGTTCTACCCTGTGGCAATAACTCATGATGCACCACGCCCCTGCAATCGAAGAAAACTGTCAGCAAAACTTTCACATTCGACCGAACTTGGCGCGCTTTTTTCGGTCTTGATTCGTGCGGCAGCTTCCATTGAGATGATTGAGCTTTGGTTTCCACGTCATAACCATAAACCCACGCTTCGTCACCAGTTATGACCCTCTGGAGCAAATTTGGGTCGTCGCGGACAGAGTCCAACATCTCATTAGCAATGTTCATGCTATGCTGTTTTTGGTCGCAATTGAGCAGTTTTGGTACGAATTTCGCGGCGACCCGTCTCACGCCCAAATCATTGATAAAAATCGAACGGCACGAGCCAATCGATATGTTTAGGTCCCCAGCAACTTCTCTAACGGTGATTCTACGATTGGCCAATATCATTTTCTCCACTTCATTAATTTTTTCGTCTGTTGTTGAAGTGCTCGGGCGTCCGGCACGCTCTTCGTCGTTCACATCTTCTCGGCCTTCTGAGAACATTTTGTACCACCGATAAACGTTGCTTCGGTCCAGGGTAGCTTCTCCGTATGCCACAGTCAACATTCGGAATGCATCCGCGCACTTAATTTCGTTTTTCACACAAAATTTGATACAGGTTCTTTGATCCATTTTTTTAATAGGTAAAAATCGAAGACGATCCAAAACACCTGCAAGCAAAGCAGCTGTCAACAATTAAGTGAACATTCAAAATGGCCGAGCTTGTCGGCATAAGTGAGAGACATGAGTACCAACATAAAGCCACAAAAAGATCGAAATTCGAATATACTCGTACGTAACCCGCGAAAATTCAAAAGTCGCGATACTTTTTGAACACACCTCGTATGGTATCCATTTATTTCTATACGTTCTTTACAGAAACTTCATTCGCTACAACATAATATTCTTATCTCAGTGGTACATGAATGTCGAACCATATCGTACGAATGTTCACACCTCCTTTCGCATACACCTTTCGTAAAAGACTATCTAAACTATAAAATAATAAAATACGAACTGAAAAAAACAAAATTATAAAGAGAAATACTCACAGCAATAAATTGTGGATATGGCGTGTCTTTGCAACTGTTAAATAAAATCAATAAATGGCAGAAAAAAGCTATTATTATGAATCATTTGTATCAATCCATTCATATGTACATGTCCATATATACAATTCGCACTATTTTTCCAAACGGAATTTCTACACAGTTCCATTCAAATTTTACATTTTGTTACATCACACGGAAAATTCCAGAAATACTTACATAAAAGAGGTCTATCAGAAACACCAAATTGTTCTTGCGGAGAAACTGAACAAACTGCTCTTCACCTCATCAATGACTGTCCGAACTTTGCTGAAGTGAGACATGGCTTGTTCCCTGATCTAAAAGATTTGTCTATATAAATTTTATGAACTCTGTCGTTTAATACACGTAAATTTGTAAATATTTAATTCAACATTTTAATTTGTTTGTTATTTTTTGTTTGTTTCCTCTGTAATAGGCGTAAATATTTCAATATCGCGCCTGGTAGATTAATATATTTTTTAAATGATTTATTTTCTATATATGATGATGCGGACATGCCAAGTATCTATTTACCGAATTATGGAAACATAAACCTCCTTCTGTTCGCAGACGACATTGTGCTTTTGTTAATGTGGAAGAATACAAAATAAATCTTCAAATAAATATTAATTTTCTCTGAAAATATTTCGAATAAAATTTCCCAATTTTGAACAAAAGAAATCAAGTGTTATGGTGTTTATAAATGGAGGTCAACTAGCTCGAACTGACGTTTTGTTCTGGGGACAACTGCCTCTCATTACAACATCTAAATGAACATATTTGGGTTACCAGATGACAGCTTCAAACTCAACAGGCGGCGCAACCTTTTAAAAACAAGTCGCTAAATGCTATTAATGCGGTTTGGACAATATTGACCATATAAAAAAAATCAACTCTATCGAATCCTCACTCGGTCTTTTGGATTCAATGGTGCTCTCAACCTTGCTTTATGCAGCTCCGATTTGGGCCAATAACCAGAAAATCTTGGTATCCGGGATTCATTACAATTTTATCCGACGGCTCTTAAATTTACCTAGATATGCTCCCGGTTATTTTCTGCACATGGAATGTGGACGAACCTACAGTGTTGAAATTAACACTCAGGTTCTGACTTAAAATCATGAAGATGGATAATAGCCAACTTCCTCATATGTATCTAACTCAACTATTGGAGATAAAGAATAAGAAATATCAATATCGGGTTTGCGGAAAGCTTGACTAACATACTCAATTCAATCGGATTTTCTTGGTTAATTCACATGTGGGGGGGGGGGGGGGGGGGTCGAGAAGGAAATTCCAACAATTATCAACTTAGCAACAGAACAATCCATTCAAAATGGTTATCAGGTAAAAATAAAATTTCTAAATTCTAACCTCACTCTATAAGTACTTACATAGTTCATTTTGAAAGAAATTTATTTACTTTAGCGACCTTCCATTTCTAGTAAAACGCTATATTGCGAAGAAAAAATAGAAATTGAAATAGTTCGTTACATTTTGGTGCCAGTATATAAGCGAAAAAAGATAGATGTTCTCGTCAGAAGTAGACAATAGTAAATTACCTCGGTGCAAAGTACCAGCGTCATATATATTGTAGCGAAGTATTTTTTAATTCTAATAACAGATTATCAATTTCGATATTACTCTGTGTTTTAATGTCCATCGATACAGAGTTTAAAACAACAACTGACTCACCCGTGCTGGCAAGGTCACGCTCCGCTGCGTCACGTGGGAAAACATACGTAGATGTTTTCTTACATGTTCTCAGCACATCCCCCTTTTTAAGACTTGAAATATATATATACATTACAAACTTTAAATGCATAATATAATTAATAATGAAGGCGATCCACAGGTTTAACAATTCGTCCACTCCGGGTTCTTATCTGGCCGTCTTCTGAGTCGTTAGAGGGACAATCCACAACTGGGGTCTTTTCATTTTCAACCAGTTCCTCCCCCGAAAAGGTCGGCGTCGATGGGTCGGCTGGATATTGCACTGTATCTCCTTTTCGTAGATGGAACCTGTTTCGACGTAAAGTCCCAACTGGAGTATCAACCATATATGACCTTGGTGTCGATGCTTTCTGCTTTACAATCCCCCAGGTTCGCATATCTGTAATCCAAACCGTGTCACCTTCGGATAGCTCCTCCATGTCCGTTGCTCCGCAGCGTCGATCATATCTGGATTTCATATCCTTTCTCCTTCTCCCCTCCTTTCTTTTCAGGGTCTGAGAGTCCACCAACTTTGGATTAAGATTCTCTGGTGCAATTGGCAAGGTCGTTCGGAGTTTACGTCCCATGAGAAGCTCAGCAGGGCTGTAACCGTTCTCCAAAGGGGTCGATCGATACTCCAGGAGTCCAAGCGATGGGTCTAGATTTTTCTTGAGGATCATCTTAGCAATTTTCACACCTACTTCTGCCATCCCATTGCTCTGCGGGAATCGAGGACTTGAAGTCACATGTGTGAATCCATACTGCCTTGCGAAACTTGCAAATTCACGAGCAGCTCCAAATTGCGTCCCATTATCGCTTACAACAGTTTCTGGTACTCCATGTCGGGCAAATATGGATTTGCAACTACGCACCACCACACTGGCTGTGAGCCGATCCAGCTGAACCATTTCAGGAAAGCGAGAATAATAGTCAATGACGACTAGATACCACTTATTCTCGAACTTGAACAAATCCATTCCAATCTTTTGCCACGGTCGTGTAGGAAAGTTGGTTGGTATCAAAGGTTCATGTTTTGAGACGGCTTCCTGGATACAGACACTGCACTTTCTGACCGTTTCCGCGATCTCCTCCGAAATTCCAGGCCACCATACCGTCTCACGTGCGCGAAGTCTTGTTTTTGTAATCCCGAAGTGCCCAGCGTGCAACTTCTCTAGGATCTCCAGTTTCATACTTGCTGGAATAACAAGACGACAGCTACGCATCAGTAGTCCATTTTGAACGCCGAGTTCATCCTTGACATGCCAATAAGAGAGCAGAGCCTGTGACATCTTCTTCTTATCTGGCCAGCCTTGCTCAAGGTAGTTGACTACTGCTTTCAGGGTCGTATCCTCTTGTTGAGCTTCAAAAATCTTCGTCAACATCTCGTCTTTGTCGGTTATACTCGAGAGAACTGCATTTATATGCGCTGAGGTTGGCCGTTCGTCTTCACCTCCCTCGGTTGTAAGAAGTGGTTGTCTGGATAATGCATCGGCGTCGAGCAGCTCCTTTCCAGGGATGTCCAATCTTGTCTTGAGCTTTTCCATCAAAGGTATTGGTACCCGTCGAGGAGTATGCACAGCATATGGTTTTGCTCCAGGTTTCAATTTGATTTCGTAAGGGTTTCCGATCTGTCCCAGTCCTTCAAATACTTCAGGGAATTCCTTGATCGGGTTAATTCTCGTCGCAACCACTTCAATCCGCCTCGCCAGGTTCAAGAGCTCACATGCCCGGCGACTCAGAAGAGGTTCACTCAAACGACGAATGACATAAATCTTCTCCTTGATTTCATAATTGCCATTTCGCAGCGTTGATATAAACATACCCACAGTCTGAAGTTCGGAGAATTCAGCAGCTCTAAGGTTGATATCACTTTCCACTAGTCGTTGCTGTCCCATTATCTTCTTGAAGAGACAGAGAGGAACACATGTAACATCCGCCTGTGAGTCGAGCTTGAACTTCACCTGTTTCCCGTTCACTTGGATTTCTGCTGTCCATCGCCTCCTGCACTCGCCTTCATCATCATCGAGATTAGATGAATCCTCCACAGCTGAGACCTCCAGGAGAAAATCAATTTCTTCATCAAGTTCAGAAACAGCTTTGACTTCCGCAGTCTTCGCCTGCTTATCTGGGCAGCAATTTGCAAAATGGCCAGTTTTTGAACATAGGTAACATCTTTGTCCTTCAGCACGGCAGGCCTGTCCTTCCCTGTGGGTGAAACCTCCGCATTTTGGACACCGTGATCTTGTTTTGGCTGACTTCTCCTTCTTCCTCGAAGGCTGCTGTTGTTGTTTGGGTGATTGTTTCTTCGAGTTGAACTTCACCTGACTGACCTTTTGGCTTGTTGAGGGACGCTGCAGGTCGACTTGCTGCTGTCGAACGGCCTCCTGCTGTCGAACCATTTTCACCGCCTTTTCCAAAGTCAGTTCGCTGTCCAACTGCATTCTTTCAGATAAAGCTTTGTCCCTCACTCCAACCACTATTCGGTCACGGATCAACTGCTCATGAAGACCCTCAAATTCGCAACTATCAGCCAATTTGTACAATGAAGTGATGAATTCGTCCACTGGCTCCCGATCCTCTTGGATTCTTGAATTAAATTTCGCACGTTCGTAGATAATATTCTTTCTGACACAGAAGTGGCTGTCGAACGCCTTGAGGACGGAATCAATTTTCGTTGCCTCTTCCTCCTTTTCGAACTTGAAGGTCCTGAATATATCATCCGCGCGGTCACCCATCAAGTACATGAACAAATCGATCTTGTCCGCCTCCTCTTTCTTCTTCATTCCACTGACCACGAGGTATCGTTCGAATCTCTTCCTCCATTTGGGCCATTCGTTGGGAGTCGAGAAGTCGAAAGTTTCTGGAGGTTGAATCTGAGCCATGTTGAATTATCTTCCAAGGTACGCAAAAATCGATATTTTGCAATATACGGGTTCGTATTTTATCCAGTTATCGCTGCCACCATGTTTTAATGTCCATCGATACAGAGTTTAAAACAACAACTGACTCACCCGTGCTGGCAAGGTCACGCTCCGCTGCGTCACGTGGGAAAACATACGTAGATGTTTTCTTACATGTTCTCAGCACACTCTGTAAACTTCCCTCATTCCTTATCTTTTGTTTATCGTTTATAGTTTGTTCTTACCTGAAATAAATTATTGTCTCATCTCCCGAAGTTGGTCTTCCCTAATTTTCCAGGTGGCATTTTGATGGAGATGCTGGGTAAGTTAGGAAAGACAAACTGAGATCGCCGAAAAGACCTAGAGGTCATGGGTGCTGTGATCTACTTGCTCCAGAATTCCACCGACGTGTCAAAGCCAAGACTTCCTTCCAAGATGACGATGCCCCTATAGACGATACGACGACAAAGCCGCTCTTCACGCCGCAAGGAAAAGGATGCAAAGGTACTAGAGACAAAGTTCCAAGACTTCGATGGAATCCTTGGCAGAAACACGTCAGATCCATGCCGGTAACTACAGTAATTGCAAGCTGTGGCTCACAGCTCTCATAGGGAAGGAGCTATGTAACAAATAATAACGTTTTTAGAAGTCGTAGTGATAGATCATAATAATACAGATTAATACTACAAGAAAGAATTAAGAGTACTATGCCCCTTTCTCGTTTAATCCCAATCATAACGAGCATTTAACATTTGTTCTTTCGGTTGGGCAAAATACTCGGGATATTCTTGTCAGAAATTGCCCCATTTGTATTATATGATGTCAATTATAATATACTAGCCGAATAACCCAGGCAACGCCCGGGTTTTACCCGATTAAATGCTTTTATTCAAATACTATTCGTTACAATTATAAATTGGCGCCGTGGATGTCATTCTTGTATAATATATAAATTAGTTTTAAAAATTGTAAAAAAAAATGCATCGGCCGGGAATCGAACCCGGGCGGCCCGCGTGGCAGGCGAGCATTCTACCACTGAACCACCGATGGTTATGAGAAATGGCCATATTTGGGTATTTATTCCATTCCCAAAAGCAAACGGTAACAGAATTGATTAAGAAAGAATTGATTATGACGCTGATAACTGTATATATTAATAGTTGTATCTTGTTTCGAAAGGTTGCTTTCGTGGTGACGCCTACATTTTTTTTTTTGTTGTTTATTCAAAATGATGTTTAGAAAATTACGAAATATATCACATTTAGCATAGGTTTCGCCGTTGATTTTCCGAATTATTTTAAACAACATAACGTAAGTCTTTTTTGCCCTCGGTTATCCAATACATTGATTGAGAAGGGTTTATAAAGATCGAAAATCATATCTTTTTGGCTAACTTTTCTTGAGCCCCTTCTGTGCAAAATGAAATTATTGCGATTGTGTTTTTACTGATACTGAGCGCGGGAATGGTTTAATATTGCCAGTTTAACCACTTTATAATTCTCTATGAAGTTATAAAACTGAGAAACAAGGTGAAATTTTTGTTAGTAACTTTAACAGCGATCCGATTTCGTAATCACCGTCGCAGCAAGTAAAGTTGGAGTTATGGGGGTAAAATTGGAGTTGGATTGATATAGCAAATAGACATCTTCCTCTGTTTGATAGAGGCCGACGTGGAAGTGAGATCAATTTATAGCATCCACAATTATTGGTGGATTTTGAGAGAGAGTGTTGTATACATTCTCTCTCTTCCAGAATATCTCGACATTAAGATAAGTATTCCTTCAAACATGAAATAACGGGATGGTTCAAAGGTTGAAGACATTTGGTTGTAAAGTGTGAACTGTGAAAACTTATTACTTTAGATATTTTGATATTCAGATAGTTATATGCGGTTATATATAAACATAATAATATGTATAATTATAAAAATCTCGGCATAGGATCATTCTATGTACTTTCTACTTTCTCATTGCTTATTTAAATATATTAAAATCTGCTGGAATTTTAAGGCACTTTTCTATGTTTTTCTATACGTGTTTGATGAATGCATTGGCTTTATCTGTTTCCAGTACTGACTGTTTTAATGATTAACTTTGACATTTTACCTCAGAGAAACTTGGGGGACATTGCAAAAACAAATTATATTCTAAATTTTTGATGGTTTTCAGCTTTAGAATATAAAACATGATTCGTCATCTTGAGAAGAGATTGGCGCTACTATTGTTAGTTGATGAGGAGGTCAGGTATATTGAATGATGATTGATTGTTGTAAACATCATTTTGTGATGTTTTCTGGTGATAAGTTGTTTGATTCTGGTAGTCAGTTTAGATACTCCATTCACTGCGTATTTCACAGGTAACCAGTAGATATATGCCTTGAAGGTGATATGGCAAAATGGTTTAGAAATTTTGTGATATTGAAGCTTTATTTTCCCTTCTTATTTGCTATTTACTCACTATATCGGGAACCTACGCTAAGTGTGCTTGTCTTCTGTAGTTATCTTGCCACAGTTTCATACTTGGACAGAATTATAATTACATTGGAGCGTATCCTTGAAAATATTGGCATAGGCGAGACCTTAATCTTTTTTCAGTTTTGCGCCATTATCTTTGCGGGCAGAAATATGTTCTTTAACAGGTGTTTGTTCATATTTGTCGAGCTGGTCCTTATTCAGCTTGAAAGTTGAGATGAGATAGGATCTGTTTTTCTATAACGAACTGTTCGAAGAGACTTGCAAGTACCATGGACTTATTTCACCGCCTTTTCCAGCTCTAATAGCTTGAAGATCTTTCATTTGGCTCGGAGTGCTTGAAGGCGAATTGTGCTCTGTTTCGACTCTGATCATTTCATCCTCTTCTTTAAGTAAGGTTACGAAAGCATTTGTCATTTTGAGATATTCCTTCTTCTTTTCTAATGTAGGGTTTTGGACCGTTTATCTTGAGAAAGAAAGTAGCCGGAAAAGCGAACAGGTTTGAGAGTTTAAGCATAATAACTTTATTTATTATACAAAAATATATATGTTCTAACAAGCCGTTTATTTCTATTTAGGCCACATTTATAATCTTCCGTAATATTTCAAAAAATAGGTAATAGGCCCGTTGATGAACCTTTGCTAGAAAGTTCGCCTTTGAAAAAAAATCCTAATTAAGATGTTTATTGATTTTTTAAAATGCTCTAATAGATAGGTTTACAATTTAAATTTCCACATATATCGTTCAGATATTCTACATGAGCCACACATATACTTTCTCCATATATGTATATCTTTTTGAAAATAGAGCAATCCATATTTAATTCATTAGATAATAAAAAGGCATATATTGGATTTAATAAAAGATTTATTTTGCCAATATTTCGGCTGGCTGAACGCCAACCTTTATCGAGGCATTACATTTTTGTATACACAAACTCAGCGCCGCATATGTATATCTGTGAGACCCTTCCCCCTTGTTGGAGTTTTATAGAGAATTGATAAATCTATATTATCTTCATCCTTATACACAGTGTGTGTGTTATCTTTACTTGATTTTATTTACTTTGTGTGTGTGTTCAATTAATTTCGACATGTAAGGAGGTTGTTACGTAGATGTTTATATAAAGCTTGATGTTTATTTTTCAGTTATGTTGAGTTTTGTCTAGTAAAGAAAAGTTTGGTTAAATTCTGAAATGTAAATATATATTGTATATATATATGGTAATTTTTAAACCAACAACCCCATATTGTATATAACTTATAACAAGATTTTCATGTTGTATAATAGAAACACATCTGTAAATGATTATACGCATGATTGACATGTGTCATTACATCATCATATGTAATGTACTTTGTACAAACTGAGGATAAATAAATAAAACTCTGTAATAGATTAAGAATTGAGCTGAAGAGATAGAAGTCAAAAACGTCTAAAATCGAGATAGATTTAGAATTCCCACAACAAGGTATAAAAATGGAAACTGCCACGGCGCCAGTAGAATTTCACCAGACGATCCACGCCCCTGTCGCATCTGTTGAAATGCAACACTCCCTTTCTCGGGAAAGATATATAAGGCCCCCGTTTTAACCTAAAAATACAGTCACTTGACAGTCACTTCATCATCTGCGTGAGCCCTCGTCAGTTGTACCCCAGGTCCACCTCATCCACCATGTAGACCAGTAAGAACTCTTCCATCTCCATCTTTCGCTCCTAGCTCAACCTTTATCTGTTCACGGAAATTTCTTAGTGCAACTGTGTCTTCGTTTTTTGTGTATGGATATTCCCAAGCTTTCCACTCTTCCTCGACCACAACTGCCTGTACTTTGTGAGAACTGTAAAAAGTCTTCCAAGGTGCAGAGAGGTACTGGAAAACTCCTTATCCTGACTGTTCCTCTCGGTCAACACAGTATAGCGAGAGTCAACAGGATCTCATCACATATATATCTTAATTTTTATCTCTTGTTTTTATTTTGATGGGATTGAATAAGCTATATAAATATTGTTAATAGAATTAATTGTCTGATTTATCTCGATAGCATTATTTGAACCTATTGGAAATATTAACGAATGACTCGTTAAAGCAGAGTGCCAATTGATTTATTGGTTATACAAGTTTAGAGAA
Organism: Cordylochernes scorpioides; assembly: GCA_030710605.1. Taxonomy (NCBI): domain Eukaryota; kingdom Metazoa; phylum Arthropoda; class Arachnida; order Pseudoscorpiones; family Chernetidae; genus Cordylochernes; species Cordylochernes scorpioides. The sequence continues at coordinate 65,746,349 of CP092871.1, read as the reverse complement.
AATCAAAAGAGGGATAGAATGACAGTTGCAAACAGCTAGCAGCAGGCAGGCAGGAAGTAGGGGTTAGGTAGTGACGTCACACATGGTATATAGGTGGCGCCGCCTCAGTGTACATGTGCCGAAGGTCAACTTGGGATGAGACAGCGACTCTATAAATTTCACATTTCTAACACTCCCTCTTGAAATTTATAACGTTCAAGTTTTCTAGGAGCCGCCTGAAGTGTTTCGGTCCAAAAGGTTTCGTCAGGAGGTCAGCCGTCTGCTGAAGAGTGCTGACATATCTTGTGATCAGCTCACCATCTTCCTGTTTAGTACGAATGTAGTGATATCGTACATCAATGTGCTTCGTTCTCTTATGGAACTCGGGATTCTGCACTAGCTTTATGGCTGCTTGATTATCCATGTTGAGTACTGTGGGTCTGTCCATCTTAATCCCGATATCCTTAAGAAGTCTGCGTAGCCAGACCATTTCTTTAGTAGCAGCACAGGCAGCAATATATTCACTTTCTGTTGTCGAGAGGGCAACTGTCGATTGCTTTTGGCTTGACCATGAAACAGCACCATGGTTTAACATGAAGATGTAACCTGTAGTACTTTTCCTTGAATCAATGTCCCTAGCATAATCGCTATCTGAGTAACCTGTTAACTCTTGATGGCTAGCGTACAATATTCCTAATTGTGGTGTTGCTTTCAAGTAGCGAAATACACTTTTAATTGCTGTCCAGTGTGTCTGTCCTGGGTTGTCAAGGTATTTACTTAACTGTGATGTTGCAAAAGCTATGTCCGGTCTAGAAACAGAAGAGGCAAACATTAGTGAGCCTACGGCTTCTCTGTAAGGAAATTTTGGTGAATTTCCATTTTTATCTAAGTCTGGGCAATCAGCTTTAGTTAGGACTGTACTCGGGTCCATGGGTACTGCTGCGGGTTTGCAATCAATCATGTTGAATTTATCTAAAATCTTGTTTATGTATGAAGATTGGTGGATATAGATCTTCGATCTATCCTCTGATTGTTCAATCTGAAGTCCTACGAAATAATCTGCATCTCTAGACGTTATATTGAACTCGTGAGATAGTTCCTGGACGATAGAATCGATATCGTCCTTGTTCCGAGACATGAGAAGTCCATCATCGACAAAATGGTAGTTACAAGAATCTGCTTTCTTTTTAGATCGAGTTATCATCGGGTGGAATACCGGCGGCGTGGGAAACCGTAGCGCTGTAGGTGATTCATCCTCGGTCGCTGGTGCCGGCGGGTTAAAGTCAATGTTTATTGGGATGAGATTTTCTCCCTCTAGTTCGTAATTTTGGAGTTTTGTCTCGTTAAAAGTAACATCTTTAGAGATAGAAATCTTTCTAGTAGAAGGGTTCCAGAGTCGAAAGTTAGTGCATGTTTTATCGTACCCTATGAAAATCATCTTTTGTGATTTCTTATCCCATTTCCTTCTACGTTCTTTAGGTGTATGCAACCATGCTTCACAGCCGAAAATCTTTAGATTATATAAACTAACTTTTCTTCCGAAAAAGAGTTCATAGGGTGTAGTATTGGGAGCTTGTTTAGTGAATGTTCGGTTTAGAATGAAGGTTGCAGTATTGCAAGCTTCTGCCCAAAGTTTTTCGGGAAGATTTCGTGCGCACAGCATCGATCGAGCTGCTTCGACAATAGTTATATTGTCTCGTTCTACGCGCCCTATCTGTTCGTGAACATATGGAGCTGACAATTCATGCACTATTCCGAACTTTCTGCAAGTATTTGTGAAATCTTTACTGGTATATTCTAGTGCATTATCGGTTCTAATCACTTTAATTTTATTGCCTATTTGATTATAACTGAATCTAGCAAAGTTTTCAAATTTGTGTAAAATATCGGATTTGTGTCTAATGAAATCTATATGGCGAAAGCCACTGGAATAATCTTTGAATAAAATGAAATAAAGTGATCCTCCTATTGATTGTGTTGGCATAGGGCCGCAGATATTACTTAGAATGAACTCACCAGGATAGTACTCCTTTGTTTCAGACAAATGACTAGGCTTTCTGTGAGCTTTTCCTTCTTGGCAGCCTTGACAGAAGAAATCGTCTTCATGTCCTCGGGTTGCAAACCGTTGATCAATCCTTTCTTGGCCATTTCTCGAATAGTGGTGAGTGAGATGTGTGCTAGTCTTTCGTGCCACAGTTGGAGGTTGTTGATCTTTGCAGAAAATCCTTGTGAAGAAGAAGTAACTCGGAACATCATCTTGTAGAGCCCATCTTGGCGTTGTCCAACTGCTTTCAGATCTTTTCTTGAGTAGATGCGCAGCTCATCCTTGTCGATGTCTACTCGGTATCCCTTTTCAGTGCACACTCCCAGGCTGAACAAATTTTTCTTGAGCTTCGAAGAGTAGAGCACATTCCTGATTGATGTTGTAATCCATTCTCCATTCACCATGGCAAGGATTTCAATGTCACCTGTACCTTCTGCAAGGACGGAAGTGTTGTCTCCAAGGTATATTCTATGATCGTTGTGGATCGGAGTGAAGGACTTGAACCATTCACGTCGGAAGGTCATGCTGCAGCTAGCTCCGCTATCTGCCCACCATATGTCGCAATTATTCCACTTTAGGATGGTATCAGTGTTGAAACCTTTATGATCACAATCTCCTGCTTGGTTCTTCCGCTTCTCGTTTTTCTTCTGCTGGTCGGCAATCCGTTTCCGACATTCCCGTGACCAATGACCAATCTTGTGACAATAATGGAATTCAGTCTTTTTCTTTAGTTCTGATATCTTTCCTGAATCAGTCTTCTTTATGTTGTCTTCTTTGATTCTTGGTTTAGTCTGTTGGTAGAATGCTGTACCTTGCGAGGAATCGGCCTGCTGGTTTCTACATTCTTCAATCAGAAGACGTGCTGATAAGTTCTCTAGAGTCTGCGTAATCGGCGCTTGAGACTCCCATGCTGGGATGAAATACCGCATGCTCGAAGGAAGAGAGTTTATTATCTTTGCCACTTTCTGGTCATCTGTAATCGTTCCTCCTGCATCCTGAATTCTTGCACTAAGATTTTCAATCTTGGCGATATAGCTGCTGACATCCTCTGATGACGACATTCGGTCGTCAAAAAATTGTTGCCACAACATGCCAATTGCGATCTCTGATCTCTGTTCGTGGATGGACATGAGCCTTGTCCACATTTGAGCGGCAGTTTTACAGGACATCAAAGGTTCTAGAAATCTTAATTCAAGTGCCTGTGATATAAGCATTCGGGCTTTGATATCTTTGGCGTGCCATGCATCCTGTATAGCAGAGGTAGCGTCACTTACCTCTGGTTTGATTTCTTTGCCGTCCACGATATCCAAAAGTTGATTTTGCTCTAATAGTAGTCGGAACTGAAATTTCCAAAGGGAGAAGTTTTCGCCTTTGAACTGGCGGACTTGATTCTCAAGGTGCGTCATATTTAGCACGAGTTAGGCTTAGCAGTTTCACTTTAGGTTTGCTTCTTCAAATTTGGGGCGTAGTCAGGACCCATAACCTATTGGAAATATTAACGAATGACTCGTTAAAGCAGAGTGCCAATTGATTTATTGGTTATACAAGTTTAGAGAAAATCAAAAGAGGGATAGAATGACAGTTGTAAACAGCTAGCAGCAGGCAGGCAGGAAGTAGGGGTTAGGTAGTGACGTCACACATGGTATATAGGTGGCGCCGCCTCAGTGTACATGTGCCGAAGGTCAACTTGGGATGAGACAGCGACTCTATAAATTTCACATTTCTAACAGAACCTGAACACTATCCAAATGTTAAGATAACTACTTTTAAAAACACCGTCATCTTTGACAGTTCTTTAGGGAATCCCGATATTGTGGATAGACAGTCATTCCATCAGCAGACAGCCGTTAGGGAGTAACGAGCTACACCCACCCCTCTCTCCTTGTCATTCCTTACTGCCCGAGTCTTCTTCCCTGCCCTGTACCATTCTTTGAAACATATGACAATTCACTAGGGCAGAGGTCGGCAAAATTTTAAGTCGGAAGAGTCAAAATTTACAATTTGAAGAGTCACAATTTTTTTTATTGCCAAAAATAAATGGTACGCGCATAAATAATATTTGCGTATGGAACTAAATAAAGAGCCGCAGTTTGCCGACCCCTGGTATAGTATGTTGATCACACACTACGAATGCAAATCTATCGATTCCAGTTCCAAATAACTTTATTAGGTGCCGTTCAAAAAGAACAACCTAGATCATCATATTTACAATATACTGAGGGGGGTGGTTATGTACAGGGGTTCATTTACAATTATAATTTATAATGATGTCGTTGGGTCCGGATTCTCAGGTCCTTGGGGATATTTTTCTTGAGAAGGTTTTTTCGGGCTTGTTTGATATTCAAGGTGGGTTTGTTTTTCCTTTTTTTCCACTTTTCGTCATTCTGGCTTAATTGATGGAGAATTTGTCTAGGTTTCAAATTCCTTATTTTCCTTTTTCCGCATTTGTAGTTTGTGGCTTCCTTAAAGGTGGGATTTTCTAATTTTTCGGATTTTTCGTAAAATTTAAATGATTGTCTAATAATGTAGTCATTGATGTTTTCGATATTTAGATCGTTCCTGAGGATTGTGTTCCGAACGAACCAGGGTGGAGACATGATTTTTCTGATCATTTTATTTTCAAATACTTCTAGCTTTTTAAGGATGGTCTTATGTGCTGTCATAAAAATTGGGTGGCCGTATATGAGTATTGGTCTTATTATTGATGTGTAAATGGTTCTTTTGCAATGAAGGGATAATTTGCTTTTTGGTCCTAGAAGTAGGGATAGTCGGTGTTGGGCAGCTTTTGCCAAATTAATTCTGTTTTCGATGTGTTTTTTGAAGGTTAGGTGCTCGTCTAGGGTCATCCCTAGGTATCGGATGTTCTCTTTCCATTTAATATTGTCTTCGAAGACAAAAAGTTCGTCTAAAGGTTTCTTAATTTTTTCTTTTTTTCTGGAAAAAATGATTGCTTCACTTTTTTGGGGGTTCATTGTAACTCGCCATTCCTTACACCAGAGCGTGGAAAAGATGCAGGCCTCTTGGAGTTTCATGTGGAGATTGTCGAAGTTATATGTTGAGGCTAAAATGGCGGTATCATCGGCAAATAGGTGTAAAGAGGTGTCTTCAATACAGGGGAAGTCGTCTATAAATATGTCAAATAAGGTTGGTCCTGTGACTGATCCTTGGGGGACCCCGGCAAGGATGTTCCTAGCTGTTGAAAGTTCATTTTTGACTCGTACCTTGAATGTTCTATTTGTTAAGAAGTTTTGCGTTATTTTTATGATGTCTCCGGGAAGGTGTTTTTTGCACATTTTGTAGAGAAGGGCTTCGTGCCAGACTTTATCGAATGCTTTGGCGATATCGAAGAATACGGCTCCTGTTATTTGGCCTAGGTCCATGGCTTTTCTTATTTTTTCAGTGACAACTACTAGCTGGTGCAATGTTGAGTGTTTGGCTTGGTAGCCAAATTGTTCAGGTCTGAGTGGATTCTTTTCTTCTAGGGATTTTCTGAGTCTTCTTAAAACAATTCTTTCGAATAGTTTTGAGATGGCAGGTAGCAGTGAGATGGGCCTGTAGCTTGTTGGTTCATGGATGGATTTTCCTTTTTTAAGTATGGGACAGATAATGGACGTTTTCCATCTGTCAGGGAAGTGGGCAAGCTGCAGTGAGGCGTTAAATATTTCGGTTATTGATGCTAGTATATGATTAGGGAGCAGTTTGAGAGCTTCATTAGGTAATTCGTCGATTCCGGGAGCTTTTTTATTTGGTAGATATTCAATAATCGCTTTTATTTCACCAATGTTTGTTGGTTCTAGTCCTGTTTCTTTATTTTTTTTCATGTATGAATTCACACGTTTGATGTATGTACGAGTAGGTTTGGAGTGGGATGTATAGGGATTGGGGGTGAACTGTTTTTCATAGTTGTTGGCAAATGATTCAGCTGCTTCTTCTGTGGTTAGTGTCTGCCCATTGTTTGTCTTCAGGGTTATTTCTTGTTTTTCAGAGTTGGATAATCGTTTGATGGCTTTCCATATGGTTTGGTCCGTGACTTTCAAGTTTTCGATAAAGTGGTCCCAGCTGGTGTTATCGTGCTCTCTTGTAAGTTTCTGTGATTCTCTCCGGGCCGTCATGTAGGCTGATTTATCTCGGGGGTCGCAAGTAATTTTCATTTTTTTCCTTAGTCTGTTGGTGGATCGTATTTTTTCTTTAATGTGAGGTGGATATCTTCGTTCTAGTTCCGGGTCCTTATATTTTGTTGAATCTTTCAAATTTTGCACCATTTGTTCTTCAATGTGTGTAATGGCCTCGTCTATTTTTGAAGATGTATCTAGGATCAGTTCAGGAGGTTCAGCGATTTCCATTTTGTACTTGAATAGGGCCCAATCTGTAATTTTTATTTTTGTATTTGAGTAGGAGATTTTGAAATCCTGTAGTACAAGTAGTACTGGGAGATGATCAGAGGTTAGTTCGTGCAGGACTTTAGAGTATGCGCTTTGGGAGATGTTTTTGTGCACGGCGATATCTATGATGTCTGGAGGTGAGTCATGAGTAGGTTCGTCGGGGTAGCTCACATCTAGGTCCATAACGTTGATTGCGTTTTGGAGCCTTCTCCCGCTTGGGTTAGTGGTGGTGGAACCCCAGGCAGGATGTTTGCAGTTTAGGTCCCCTGCTATGATGGTCGGTGTGTCTGTTGAAAAAGTGTTATAGATATCGGTTTGATCTAGATAGGTGTTTGGTGGTTTGTAGCACGAATACAGGTTCATATTTAACCCGTTTTTGTGTTTGATTGAAATTCCTGTTGTTTCCAGGCTTGAGGTGGTGGCATGAATAGGTGCATGGCTGTACTTCTTGTGGATGAAAATGGCAGTTCCACCACCTTGTCCGGTTAGTCTGTCGTTGCGGAGGGTGATGAAGTTTTGAATCCTCATTTTATGGCACGGCTTAAGCCAGGTTTCTGACACTAGTGCGATGTCGATGTCGTGGTCGTTCAGGAATTCTGAGAATTGTTGTTTTTTGTTTCGGAGACTGCACGCGTTCCAGTGAACGATTCGAAGGCTATTTTTATACATATTTTTGTTATTCATTTACATCTAAAGGTGTCTACAACGTTCTTCATGATGTTTTCTATTATTGCGGGGTCACTGAGAGCCTTTTTGATAGCGCTCTCTAGTTGGTTGACCTTAGTGGCTGAAGGAGGATTGGGACGTTCTTCATTGACATATGGAGTTTTATTCTTGTTTTGAGTGGGTTGGGGAATTTCAGAAGGGTTTGGACCTGTAGGGTTGGATTTTTCTTTTTCTGTATTGGGGTTTGGTTTCTTATTAATTTGTGTTTGGGGCACTCTATTTATTTTTCTGTATAGTGGGCAACCACGCCAACTTGCTGTATGCTGACCCTGGCAGTTTGCACATTTAGGTGGGACTTCTTTTTCTTTGGCGCATTCGGATGTGAAATGATTTTCTCCACATTTTACACATTTGGGAGTTTCCCTGCATTCAAACTGAGAGTGCCCAAAGTTTTGGCACCTATGGCATTGTCCGGGGCCTTTGGGAGCCCTGTAAGCCTCGACGTTGCACTTCATGTCGCAGAGATCTGTGATATTGTAGATTTCTTTATTCCTTGCAGTCTTGGGAAGGGTTACCTGGATTAGTGGGAGCTCCTCCTTTGTTCTTGAATTTCGTAGTCTTGCAAGTTTAGACATCTCGAATCCCTTGTTTTCCAGATCTTCTTGTATTTCGGGGATAGTGATGCAGCGGTCGAGACCTCTGACGACGACTCTAAGGCACTTTTCGTCGTCTAGGATCTTGAAGTGGAAGGTGTAGTGGCGATCTTCCAACCACTTGGTAGCTATCCGGTAGTCCGATGTTGTGTGAGTCTGAACGTTGATGTATCGGCCTGATGTGTAAAATTCTGGCTTTTGTTTTGTACAATTGACAAGACCATCTCTAAGGCCTGACCATTCCTTTACTCCGCTTATTTTAATTGGTGGTATTCTGATCTTGGGGTTAGGGGTGGGATTGTTAGGTTTGTTATTCAATGTTTCGTTAGGTTTCTTTGGTGGGTTAGAGTTTTTATGGTTTTGTTCGTGATTTGGCATTTTGTTTGGTGTCACTTCGATTTCCATTTCGACTGTTTTTGCTTCATTAGGTTTTTCAGGCTGTTTAGATTGTAATTTTGGTTCAGGATTACCTTGTGACCTTTGGTTGGGGCACCAGGTTGTTTTTTGCGTTGTTGTTTCTTTTGCGGCTACTGGTGATTTTTCTCTTGGGCGCTTCGCGGGGGCTTTTGTAGTATTGTGTTCTAGGTAGTTGGAGCGCAGTTCGCACAGTTCCCTTTCGTAAAAGTCAATAAAATTTATTAGCTCGGCAAAGGTGGTTTCGACCGCGCTGGAGTATTTTTTCAAGGCTTGAGAATCTTCTTCATTTTTCAATTCTGGGCATTCTGGAAGTTTCCAAATTGAATATTTACGGGTACCTACTGGGTATTTGGGGTTGGTAAAATTATTTTTGGGGGCTTCTGGTGCAGGGAGGTCTTCCATGGTTCGGGTTTTTCGCCAAATCTATCGAAGAAATATTTTACGCATATACACATTTTTTGGAAGTATTATAATGGATTTTTTTTTCTCGAAAATAACTTCCTGCCATATTTCTGGACGTTTAGTATCAAAATCAATTTATTTTAATTCTACCCTTGTACACCTCTTAATATTTTACTTTTCAATGATACAATTTACCTTCTATGAAAATAATTTTTTTAAATCGGAAAATGAGCTATTTGATATCATTCATTTAACGCTATTGTATTTTCAAAACTCTTTCATCAAGAATATGTATATAAATATTATGAGATTAAAAATACTTTGTAATTAAATATATCTATTTTTAAAAAATCACTGAAAATATTTTAAAATATATATCTTAGACGAAATATTGTCCTGAAGAGATATCCTAAATTACAAGTTACAAAAATTAAAATGTATTACTTTTATCATATTATATATAACTTGTTTTTTTTTTAAATAAAATTTCAACGTAAATTATTTCTGAAACAATATTATCCTTTAAACATCTCTCTATAGTGTTTAAAGCGATACTATGGTAATTTGGTGAGAATGGTTTCTGTAGGTTGGGAGGATTTTTTTTTTGATAAACAGCCAGGAGGAAAATAGGAAATTTTAATTTTTTCATAAAGTTAAAGAGGCCGCCTGAAGACATGGCTTAACTAGTCTCTCTTGGAAATGGCCTCTCATTAGAGGTTTTGTCTGACATGGAAGTCTGTTTGATAAGAGACCAACTCTGGAAGTGAGGCTGGTTTAGTCACGCTTTTAGGCAGTCTATAAAGTGAGCTTATACTGCATCTATACTTTTCCCTACTGTTGTGATGTCACTTTAACTAATTGTAAATATTTCTCAATCCTATGTGTATGCCTGTATAATTATTATTGGTAAAATCATTTTATTTCAATTCTCTTTGTATATTTCTCTTGTAATATGACTTTTGGGTCATGTAACTTAGCTACTATGGTATTAAGATAAACACTGTTCAATCTCTAACACTGTGGGCTGTATTTCTATTATTGTAAATATAAATAGAGATATAACGATGAAAGTAAAACTGCTTTGTGTATTAATTTTTAAAGTTTTTTACTCAGATTTTTAAATATATAAAATTTAGGCGAAAAAAGAAATCTTACAAAAATTAACCCTAAAATCTCTCCCATGCTTCTAAATAGCCTCTTAGAAAGTGGCTATTTGTAAAAGATATAGAAAATTAAAAGATAAGATATCTAAAAATCAATTTATCTAGTTATTAATTTTCACTTCGTTTTTTTTTTCTTAATTACAAAGAGAAGTGGTTTCTAAAAATAGACTTAAATCATTTCCATGGGGATTCCAAGAAAAATTGGATTGAATTTTCTACAATAGTTTAGGAGTGTATCAATTTTAACACATAGAAAATATTTTAATTCCATAATAATAGAGATATCTCTGTATATAATTAATGTCTCCCACGAGGGACCACTTAAAATGTGGTTAAATCACCTAGATGTGGTCTCTGGTCAAAGATTCTGTCTGACGTGGAATGTCAGTCGTGTAATGACAACACTTTTCAGAGAGACTGATTCAGCGACAATTGTAGACTTTAGTCTCTTATGGAAGTCTTTATCTACTTTGCCTTCTGCTCAAGACATGCTCCTCTATTCCTTGTAAATATTTCTCAAACGTCTCGTTTGAGTTATTTGATTTCAATTCTATGGGTACTTAATAGTTTACTCATTCCTTAGTGTAACTTACCTTCTATGACATTATGAAAACAGAGTTCCATTATGTATATTTGACATTGTCATATTTTTATAACTTTTTATTGTTCACATGATTAGAGATATATAAAGATGTAACAAAAACTGACTTGTAATTATATTAAATTATGATGCATTAGCGCGCCATCTGTTATCAAAATTGGAAACTATTATAGACGCGTATTATTATTTTTAAAAATAAACAAAGGGCAGTAGAAATTGTTATTTTTAAAAAGAATCATACGCGTCTATAATAGTATCCAATTATATTAAATAAGAAGCATTTTAATCGGATTTTTGGAAAATTGTTGTGAAAAGAAATTTCCCCAAAATAACCCTAAAACACGTTACCCATGGTTTTAAGAGGTCACACGAAATTGACTTGATAAATATAAATATAGATTAATATATATTATTGATTAATAAATAAGCCGATTCTGGAATAATTAAAAGTCCACTATTAGTTGATCGAGCACGATCAGAAAATGCCCTTTTTCTCAATTTATCCACCTAATCCAAGTACAAATTCACTTTTGTACTATTTTTTCAGATATATACATGTGATAACCGAGGGTCTCTCGGACGAGTGGGTAACCCCCTCGATTCCCGACAGTCATGAACCGGGATTGAATCCTGCGTTAAAATTTGTTTAATATGTGAATAACCTTCACATATTATTCACTGTTCAATTATCATGAACTAGGTTGCTCTTGCTGAGCGGTACCTATTTATGTGAATTTGAACCAGAGGGTCTCTCGCTGTGGCGTGGTAACCGAGAGGGACAGTCAGGGCGTGGAGAGTTTTCCAGTACCTCTCTGCACCTTGGAAGACCTTTAACAGTTTTCACAGAGTACAGGCAGTCGTGGTCGAGGCAGAGTGGAAAGCTTGGGAATGTCCACACACAAAAAAAAACGAAGAGACACAGTAGTAGTAAGAAAGTTCGGTGAACAGATAAAAGTCGAGCTAAGAGCAAGATGGAGATAGAAGAGTACTGTTCTACATGGTCGATGAGGTGGACCTGGGTACAACCGACGAGGTCTCACGCTGATGGTGAAGTGACTATATTTTCGGCTAGGGCAGAGGTCTCATATATCTTTGCCGAGAGAGGAGGTATGCGGGAGTATGGACTTTCAGCGGGTGCAAAGGGCGTGGTGCGTCAGCGATATTCTACACCCAATGACCTTAATGGCAACGACCTGCCAAATTCCTCTTTAGGGTTGCTAGACTTCTATCTCGATTTTAGACGTTTTTGGGCTTCTATCTCAATCTTTTGCTTTAGCTCAGCTCTTAATCTATTACATAGTTTTATTTATTCATCCTCGGTTTGTACAAAGTACATTACATATGGTGATGCAATGAGACATGTCAATCATGCGTATAATTATTTATAGATGTGTTTCTATATACAACATGACAATCTTGTTATAAGTATTATACAATATGGGGCTGTTGGTTTAAATTACCATATACATATTATAACAAATCAAGACATTAAAACGCGATTGAGGGCTTGGTTCATCAGTGGTGAACCCTCCCAGCGGCTTCGCCAATTTAATCTACCAGACCGCTTTTTTAGAGCTCTAATGCTGTATTGGATCATTTTGCTTTCATAAGCTACACTGAAGGGTGGAATCTTAAAAATGGCATTCAAGCAAACTATGGTTATAAGATTCTAGGACAGTAGAATTACATTTAAAAATTTGCATCGAGCAATGCTCTTCCGCGAACAAGGACAAGTTAGGCATACCTTAATACAAACCAATAACGCGCCATTTATATATAACGAATGGTGCGTTAATGGTTTGCATTAATATTCATATTATAAAAATATTTTCTCAGTTATTAACATTTCTATTTTCTTTTTCGGAAGCAAAATTGAATCTAAATGTTATTTCCTGAAATGATTAGCATAAAACCGTCCTCAGGGTCAAAAAGGTTTGCATGGAAACTATTTATTATTTGCTACAGTTAAAATTTTACACAAATAAATTTACTGGCAATGCGTTTCTTTTAAATATCATCAAATATTATCTCTATTATTATTTGATGATATTTAAAAGAAACGCATTGCCAGTAAATTTATTTGTGTAAAATTTTAACGATAAATGGCAATAAAATTTAATTTGCTACAGTAGATAATATTTTGATTTTTATGATAATATAGAGAGATTTTAATATATATCAATAGAGAGAGGTTCTCAAGAGAGACCGCCATACCTGGAGGTGGTCTCTCATCAGAGATTCTGACTGGCATGAAAAACTTTTTTTATGAAAGGCCACCTCTTGGAGAGACTGGTTAAGCCATGTTTTTAGGTATTCTCTTAAGGGAAGCTACTGTGTCTAGTTTTCCTCATTGATCTGCTAAATACAAGTTCTTTCCAAGGTTTTTAATGGCAGTTTTCTATATAAATAAAGATATAGACACACAAACACAAAATATAAATTTTTAAAAATAAAATTATATAACTTATAAAGCATTTTTTATACTTTATTTTTGGAAATAAAATTGACACGAAAAGTTATTTATAGAAATAATTAGCTTATACCTAGGGTTGAATATTGTGACGTGATAATTGTTCCCCCTGCCACATTTAGATTTTTTTCTCATATAACTCAAATTGTTCAATAGCGATCTATATGAAATACTACTCTGATCAAAAAGTTTCGACACTTTGCTCATAAGTTAAAAAAAACTTTATTATTCTACCAAATTCAAATTGTCCCCTTCAAAGTAGTCCCCGTTGGCCGCGATGCACTTCAGCCACCTTTTTTTCCAGTCGGCAAAACACTTCTGGTAGTCTGTTTTCGGGATCGCCTTCTTCGTTTCGACTTTGATCTCTTTTATGCTCTGATATTTCAGACCCTTTAACTATTTTTTGAGCTTTCCAAAGAGGAAGAAGTCGCATGGAGCCAAATCGGGTCTGTAGGGGGGTTGGGGGAACACAGAGGTTGAGTGGTCTTGCAGGAACTTCGAGATTTTGAGGGCTGTGTTATCGTTGGTGCGTTATCGTTGGTGGAGGATCCACGACTTGCTCCTCCATAGCTCCGGCCGTTTCTGCCTGATCGCTTCCCTCAACGCCTCAAAACTCCGAGGTAGGAGTCAGCAGTTTTTGTAGAGCCTTGTTGTTGAAATTAATGATGAACGATGCCCTGGTAGTCGAAGAACACCGTCAACATGACCTTGACTTTGCTGGGAGCCTTCCTCGCTTTCTTTGGTCTCGGCTCATTTTTGAAGCGTCACTCCGATGCCTGTTGGGTAGTTTCCGAATCAAAGCCGTAAATCCATGTTTCGTCTCCAGTAATGACCCTCTTCAGCAATTCGGGGTCGTCGGTTGTCGCTTCGAGATTGAGACTAGCCATTTCTTTCCGGGCGTTCTTTTGATCAAAAGTCAAATCTTTGGGAACGAGAACGGCGTTGAGTCTTCTCACTCCCAAAATGTCCTTCATTATCGATTGAGTCGACCCGAATGATATCCCTGCTTCTTCGGCGACCTCCCTAACAGTTATTCGTCGGTCTTCACGCACCAGTTTCAACTCCTTGTCCACTTTTTCAGGCGTGGTTGATGTGGACGGTCTCCCGGAACGCTCGTTGTCGGCAGTCTCTTCCCGACCCTCCTTGAAGCGCTTGTACCACTCGAAAACTCGTCTTCGGCTCATGACGGCATCCCCGTAGGCTGTTTGCAACATCCAAAAAATATCGGCACCCTTGAATCCGTTTTTCAAACAGAACTTGATGCAAATTCGTTGATCCTCCATTTCGGTGACTAACGAAATCGAAGCACGGGCAAAATGGCTTCGCTTCGAACAGTCGCTG
>CP092871.1:65679219-65732131 GCA_030710605.1 Cordylochernes scorpioides | reverse complement strand
CTCGCGCTGTTATGGCGCGTGATTTTTGAAAATTGGCAGGTCTCCAAGCCAAGGGCGACGCTTGCGTTTGCCACAAACCGGGAGAAAATATATTGAGTTTTCAGGATTTCATGAGCAAAGGGTCGAAACTTTTTGATCAGAGTAGTATATTTTCTTTTTTTTTAAATACATTTTAACGAGATATTTTAAAAATTATTCTCCAAATTATATATTTTAATAAATTCGTTGATAAAACGGCTAGAGCGTTTATTGACTGGAAATATAGGAAGCCCAAATCTAAATTGGAGTGAGGAGAACCAGTTGTGCTGGTTCATTTATTATTACATATGTATTAAGGCGCGCGCATGCGTTATAAATTGAAATCACAAATATTAAAATAATATTTAAATTTTAAAACAGATTACTATTTTTATCATGAATATTCATTATTTTCTCAAATCAATTTAATGTTCTGTTTTCACTTCTGTATGCTCCAGGAACCTAGGTTAAAAATATAATAAATAATTCTGTGATCTAGACAATTAATAAATATCCCTAAACATGGATGTTGTCCGCGATATCTTAGTTTTTACCCTACCTCCATCTATAGAAGCTACCTCGGTGCCTCCTTCAATCCTTGTTCTGAGAACAGATGCAACTCCCGGCGACGTCCCTTCAAGATCGAACAGCGTCATCTTCAAGAACTACGAGATTGTTGCTGAGAACGTATCGGATTACCTCACAGTTTTATGGATTGAACCGAGCGACCCAGAAATTCTGATGGTGGTGCTGACAAACCAACCCGATGGTCCGCGAAGGTTTTTTAGATTTCTGTTTGTATCCATAGGAAGAACCAACGCTGGTCTCCACCATAGACAAGCCTTGCTATTGCCATCATTGTCATACTTCCTCGAGCTATCTCCTCTACAGCTCACCGGGTCGATACTTTGGGGAACAGGGCAGATGAGAATGCCTCCATCCTATTTAATCGATCTACGAAACTACTGTGTGACCTACGATCCATTGACAGAAGAATTTAATTTCGAATTCGAAACACATTCGGAAATAAATGAATTGGTGGATTGGGGTTGGTCGGATATGAGTGATATGGATGAAATGGATTTGAACGGAGAAGAAGTGGGTATGCAGATCGACAGTTTTATGCCGAGTATTTCTGCTAGTCGGGCTCTAGAGGTGGAACACAGACCACCCGAAGAATTGCCAATCGAATATGATAAGGAATGTCCAGTCTGTCTAAACGAAATGAAGATCAAATCTAAAAATAAAGCCTGTCCACATATCATCTGTTCTGAATGCCTAACCAGGTGGACCGAGACAAACCTTACATGCCCAATCTGTCGGGGAGAGATAACTACCCTTGTCATTTTTTCTTTAGAACCATTCAGTCCGACAATGTAAATTCCCCCCCCCCCCCCCCCCCCCCTAGCTAAAAACGGCACGATTATAAAGTTGTGAATATACATTTTTATATTTTTAATTAAAATTACAATTTTTAATAATTATATATATAGATTAATTGTTTTAAAAATTATAATAAAGAATATTTTTTAAAATAGTGGTTGAAATAATTTGAAAAGAGTAAATGTATGCAAATATAAATTAAACAGAGAAAAAGCATGCTTATATATACTCTGATTTAAAAAATAATGTAGAAAAAAAGAGAAACATAATGAATAATTAGGAAAAAGGCATATTTTTATAGTGCAACTGAAATAGCTGATGCTTTGCGCCAACTTACGGCAGATGGAGCAAGCGATCAGCAACTTTCAATTGCACGATAGGGAGATGTTTTTTTTATTAATTTATGCACTTTATCCCAGTACAATATCACATTTGTACTATTTTTTCACATAATGAATAATTTTATATTATTATTTTTGAGGTGATTATTTTGTATTTTTGAATCAAATATTCACACCTCAAAAATAATAATCAAAACTTGTTCATTATGTTTCTCTTTTATTTTTCAACTATATTATATAAAAAAAAAGGCATATATTGGATTGAATAAAATATTTATTCGCTAATATTTTGGTTGGCTGAACGCTAAACCTTTATAAAGGCATTACATTTTTGTATAAACAAAACTCAGCGCCGCATAGTGTTATAATATCATGAAGATGCTGTCTTCCAGCTGATGAAGATGTCCGGTCAGGTTTTGACGGAACGCCTATCCGAGGAGGGCCTCACCATCGGGACCACCCTCCTCAAAGTGTTCCTCTACAGGAAACGCGCGGAGAAAATAGTGATTGAGAACCTCCCTATCGCTATAAGGGACGAAGACATCGTCGCAGCGCTGCGGCCCTACTGCAGGGTTGTCTCCCTGACCCCGGGGGGGGGGGGGTGGCGAGTGATGGCTACACCTGGACCACCGGCAGCAGGGAGGCCTTCGCCTTTATCCTTCTAAATGAAGGTTTGAAACTCCACCAGATCCCTGCCAAGCTGGTGATCGTCTCGAAAGGCGAATCGACGCCTGCCTACATCACCTACGGCGTTAGGTGTAGCAAATGCCACCGTCAAGGACATCGGTGAGCCACATGCCCCTTAGGGAACAATGGTGGACGTAATCAGGACACCCGGCAGGGCCCGGTGTCGAAGCCTCCTTCCTCTAAGCCCATTCCCTCCAACTCCGCCCTCTCTCCAGCTGCGGATTTGTCTGCACCCATCAAGCAGACCCCCTCAACATCCTCCAGCCCTGCCGCACCTTCGTCCGGGGCGAACTTCCCTGTCCGTTCCGACGAGACTCCAGCCCCCGAGCTTCCTGTTCCGGCGCCTAGCACCAGCCAAATGCCATCACGACCAGAGCCTTCCTCGCCAATACTGAGCCATTAGCGGCTCCTGAAGAAGAGATCCAAACCATGACTGAATCATCCATCTAGTCTGCTACCCCCGCGGACCAAGACATCTGTCTCTTTCAGGCCATTCAGGAGAGGGAGCCGCTGGAAAAATTTTTCGAACAACTAAAGGCTTACTCTACTCTAGCCCCTCTCTATGGGTTTAGGGTTGATTATGAGGACGTGGTGTCCGCGGTTCTGTTCCGCTCTGAAAGAGAACCACTCCTCAATGATTTCTCGCCTGGAAAAGAAAAATTCTGTACGAATTCCTCGGCGGTGCAATTGAGCACGTTGGGGACAAAAAAAAAAAAAAAACATTATAAGCACGGGCCTTTCCGAACTCAGGGCGGCTTTAAGCATTTGAGATGATTCAAATGTCCCTTCAGAGAGGAATCGTGTCTGATGTATAAATATTTATACATTTATATATATTATTTTCTCTTATAACTCTGTATTATATTTTTTTTATTTTATTTGGAACTATATAATTTTATATGGGCGATTAATAAAGATAGTTTAAATCTCTAATCTCTCTCTCGTCGGTGCCTGCAGGTTCCTGGCGACACCATCGCTTCGGGCTCCCTCAAGGTGGAAAGGAGTGCGCGTCCGCGACCTGGCGGGTCCTGCTACGTCGCTCACCACCAGGCTGACGAGAAGCACCTGCGACGATGCAGCCGCCCTTGGTTCATTCTGACGTCGTCTGGTGGTGGAAAACGCGGGGAGCTCTCATCAGGAGAGGAGCCTGGAGGAAGCCGTGGTGCTGCGCGGGATGGCCACGCCGTTCTTGCGCATCAGCACACGCACTGCGCGTCGCATGTTGGAGCGTCCCCGCCTGGCCGCCGTTCCACTCTCGCGGTATCTCCGGCGCCAATCCGTCTGCATCGCCTGCGGCTCCAGCGACCTGTCGCTGGCCCACCGCTACTGGTCCTGCAGCGCCGTCCGCCCTCTCATCCGAGAGGCGTTCTCCATCATCGGGCGGCCGCCGGACCTGTAGTCCTGGATCTTCGCGATGGGCCTCGAGGACCATGCCATCACCATCTCCTCAGCGGCAAAGCATGCGATATACGTTTTCTTCGTAGATTGCGAAATGCGCGGTGTCGCTGGGGACCCATTGGCGATCTTCCATCAAATTCTGCAGCGGTGGCAGAGGCGCCATGTACATAGTTTTATATTTTAATCATTTTTATTATAATCATCCTCATTGTAAATTTTTCATTATCACATAAATAGTGCGGACTGTGCACTTTGCATGTATTGATAAGAGGTCAATAAAACTGTCAATTGTCTCTCTCTCTCTCTCGGCCACGCGGCGCGCGAGCTCCGCGTTCATCGGGCATGGAGGGCGAGAAGATGAAAGTGACAAATATGTTTTCGGTATTGGCGGATAGCCAATATGACGGGAAACAGGCTGGTGCTGTTCCCGTCGATGTATTAGCAAAGAACGCCGAAATATCGGCGGAAAACCTTTCCACCAAGAATTTTTCAAATTCGGAAACAATTGTAAAATATGCAAAAGCAGCGATTATGCTAATTTCTCTCAATTAAGCCGGAATTGGACTCTGACATCGTTGAAAACGAAATAGATAACTTCGAGCCATGCAAAAAGAAAAAAACGTTCGCCTCGTTCAGAAAGGGTGCGCCAGCCTCAACCTGGCCATCACGCCAGACTGAAGCCACCCGGGACAACACTGCGCCGCGCCAGCCATCGCGCCCCAGGAACATCATAGAACAAATCAAAGTCTCCAGGCAAATGCCGGAGCAAAGCAGCTGCCGGGACCTTTGACCAGATGGTCTATCTGGAGTACTCCCCGGAGTTCTCTCCGGTGGACTACATCAAGGCCCTGGTGAATAAACTGGGGAAAACTGTGTAGTCCAGCTGGGAAAAGCTTCCGGGCAGGTGAAATGGCTGAGACGATCATAGAGGACGGACTTATGATCAAGGGAGCCCTCCTTAAAGCCCTACCTTACCAAAAGAAGGCAGAAAAAGTAACCATCAGCGGGCTTCCATACGTCATTGAAGACACTGACATCATCAGGACCCTGAGGCCCTACTGCCAAGTGGTCTCCATCGCCCCTGCCGTGAATTCTTCCGGCGGCTACAACTGACTGGACCTAAAAAAGACAGCGTTCATCCTCATAAACAACGGGAAAAAATCACAGATCTTTCTAAGAAGATAATTTTGACTGCTAAGAGCGGCTCTGCGCTGGCCTACTAGGAATACGGCTTCCGTTGCTCCAAGTGCTACAAAATGGGCCACAAGAGAATGAATTGCCCCCGGATCATCAGGGAGGCAAACACCATCCAACCCTCGAGCCAGAAGAGCAGTGTAAAACCGGCGCCTGCTCCTAGCACCACTGCAGCTGCATCGCCACCTGCAGCATTGAACCACCCTGCGCCAGTGGCTGCCCCGGCACAGACATTCTCCACGCCACCTACTCAAGAGGCCAAAGCTCCCGAGACTGAGCCCACCACTAGGACTCCGGAAAGCTCCACCCAGACAGATCTCAACATCAGTAGAGGTAGCAAATCCAGCCATCGCAAGAGCAAGGATAGAGCTAGATCCTTGTCTCCAAAAGCTGGGTCAACGGCCCTATCTCAGCTTAACACTTTGCTCGAGCGCCTCCCAAGATCCTCTTTTAGAGAGATTACACTCCTAGGCTTGAAGGAAGAGGAAGTGAAAGAAGCCTTCGTGTCCCTTCCTCACCTGAGGGTGCTAATGAAAAAAATCAGCGCAGAACAGAAGCTGGCCCTGCACCTACTATGCGAGCAACTCATAAAGGGACTTGGATCCACCAAGTGAACCCTTTACAAACGGTTCTCTGACATCAAAACATGGACAAGGAGCGCGCAAGAGCTTCCGCCTTGCATGCCTTAATGTGCGCGGCATTGCCGCTCGACAAAGGAGCATCGAATTGTGGTGTTTCCTGGGGCAGAATGCAGTTGACGTTGCCTTCATTCAGGAGACTAATGTCACCACCCTGGACAGCGTCGAAGACCTCTGCTTGGGATACAGGGCAGAGGTTGTTCCAGCATCTGGCGCCAGAGGATCCGGCCTCGCCTACATCTTCTCATCCGGCGTCCAGGTCATCGGGCCCTGTCCCCTGGAAAGATCGCCGCCTTCGACGTCACCATCAGGGGAATAAAGGCGACATTTATCAACTGCCACCTCTCTCATGCTCCTGATGAGGCTCTGCAGCTGCTGCTGTCAATGAAGACGCGTGGGTCCTCGGGGACCTCAATATCTCCGAGGATTCTGCGAGCGACATTGCGTCCGGATCCGTCGAAGCCCTTGGGGAGCTCCTGGACCGGGCCAACCTCGTAGATGCCGCAGCTATCTTCGACGCCGCGCACTAACCAATAAGGATCTTCAGATGCGGAAGCCGCGGGTGGATGCGAGCAGATTGGATCGAGTTCTCCTACCATCAAGACTCTCCAACCGCGTCACCCGATACTGGAGCCTATACTACAAGAACTCTTACCACCGTGCGGTCCTCCTCCAAATCGGCGAGGCCCCAGAACCTCGTCCACCATGCATTGCTAGCATGCTTCGATCTAGGTTAGTCATTGGGACAATGGAAACGCTTCTCAACGAGGCCTTTGGACATATCGAGGACATGCGAAATGCGGAAATCTGGAGGAGGTGGGGACAAATCAGGGCGCATATGGCTTCGGCCATCAAGTCCCTCCACGACCTGCGTAACAACGACGACGATTACATCTCGAGGGCGATAAAATATGTCCAAATCAAGCTCGAAGATGTATCCATCAACTCGGACTATCCCTCCCTGCTGCACCTGGGGCGCGCTCTTCGTCTTCGTTGCAGGGGAACGTCGTCGCCAACATTCTACGACAGCGCAGGTCGAGTGATCACGGGACCAGCGGTGAGAGATTTGGCTTTCGCCAACCTAAAGGAACGCTTTCCCACCCTTCGTGCTCACTGGAGGATATCGATGGTTTCCTGCGTGGATTCACCCTAAGGGTCACCATTGAGGAAAGCGATCCACTCCACCGCTATGGAATCGGCGAAGAAGAGATCGTTAATGTCATCGGCCGTCTGCCAACTGGGAAAGCGGCCGGGTGGGATGACTTGCCCTGCGAGCTCTTCCGGGGCTTCGAGGATTTATTCGCGAGTGCGCTCCGTCGGGTCTTCGAGGCGTCCCAGCTCTGTGGGACTCTGCCCTCTTCCACGCGGAGCAGCGAAATGTCCCTGATAGCAAAACCGTACGGTGGTGTAGGCCTAGGCCAGACTTCGACCTCTCTCCTTGCCAACGACGGACTACAGAGTCCTCAGCGGGGTCCTCTACTGGCGACTGCGACCTCATCTCCGGGACATCGTACCTGAATGCCAGAGCTACGCCGTTCCAGGTAGAACACCAGCCTGGAATAAATCCCGCGTAGCTGACGAAGTTGCCACTGCCTGCAGAGATGAAACTCCGCTGGGAGTCGTCGCCACCGACTTGGAGTCAGCGTTTGACACGCTGGACAGAGGCTTCCTGATGTCCGTTCTTCTCTCCGTCGGTCTGCCGCCAGTCTTCGTGGGGTGGGTTCTTCTGCTCTACGCTGGGGCCGAGGCGACGGCGAGAATGGAAGGAATTGGGAGAACTCCTCTGTTCCACAGGATCAACGGAGTCAGGCAAGGATGCGCTGCCAGCACAGCGTTCTTCACCATCTCCACCGGGCCCCTCCTGCTTCGCCTGGAGCAGCTACTCGGCCGGGATAATGTCCTGGCGTACGCCGATGACATCGTCCCGGCCGAGTAGCTGCTCCAGGCGAAGCAGGAGGGGCCCGGTGGAGATGGTGAAGAACGCTGTGCGCCGATGAAATCGTCCTGCTTATCCGCGAGGATGGGCAGCTAGAGGTCGTAAAAGAATATTTTCGAGGACTTCAGGCGTGCGTCATGAATAAGAGTCAACTTCGGCAAGAGTCAAGGCCTTTGGTGCGGGAGATGGAGGAACCGCACCGACTCCCCGTTGGACATCTCCTGGAACAGGGAGAAAATCAATATCCTAGGGACCATAGTGATTCCTGGTGTGGGAACTTTGGCCCAACACCAACATCTGCAGGAGTTACTGGAGAGGGCCATTGCTAAGTGGTCTCCCTTTGTCCGCGGTCTCTCACTTGCTGGTCGAGAAAAAGCGGCCAATAGCCTGGTGCTCTCGGCCATCTACTATAACCTCCAGGCTTACCTGCCCAGCAAGAAGCAAGACTGCAGGCAAGATTGGCTCGATTCGTGTGGGGGAACGATCGAACCTCATGGCTTCCCGGCAGCATCCTAGCGCGGCCGATCTCCGTGGGAGGCATGGGACTTCTCGACGTCGGCACTCGGCCCTGGCTGTCGTGCCTCAAGGGCGTCCAGGCAGCACTGCGTGTAGGTCGCAACGCTCACTCTTGGCTCGCCGAGAGCGGGATGTGGCTGTCTCCTGCATCGACTCCTGGCACCTAGCTTCACCCGCGGCGTCGTCGGAGTCTTCACCTCTTCGAAACTGCTGCGGAGATCCTAGAGCTGAACCGCCGGATCCTACAATGGTCACCCAGAATGCCCGGGGCCGTCATCGCGTCGCTAGCCTTGCGGACGCAATCGAGGTGCGCGGAACGACCACCCTCCTTCCAGCGCCTAACAACCCGCACTGCCCGCCGCATGCTGGAGCGTCCACGCCTGGCTGCACTGCCCATCACCCAGCTACTGGGACGGTGGCTCCCCCACGTTAGCATCCCCAACTCCATCAGCTGGACTTCTCTCCGGCGATGTGCCTTCTCGGGGCACAATGCTGACGTTGCCGTGCGGCTGGCCCTGCACGCCCTTCTCCATCCAGCACATCCGGCCTCAGCCCGGGAGTCCTGCATCGCCTGTGGGTCCGGAGACCTGTCACTGGCCCACCCTACTGGTCCTGTAGGCGGATCAGGCCAGTCATCGTGGAGGCCTTCGCCATCATCCAGCGGCCCCCTGACCTGCAGAGCTGGATCTTCGGGTATAACCTGGAGGATGACGCCTTGGTCATCATGGCATCTGCCAAGACCCGCATCTACAAGCACTTCCTGGGCCTGGAGATGCAAGGAGTCCAAGAAGACCCCCTCCTCGTCTGAAGGAGGACCTTATCAAGGTGGCGGAGCCTCCCTAGCTCCTAAAATCACTGTACAGTCTTATCATATTTATTATATACATATATATTCAAATTTAATTGTAAATAAAATCATTTCAAATGTTTCTCTCTCTCGCGGCCGCGGGAGCTGCTTGTTCTTATGGGATAGAGATTGAGGCGATGGAGATTTGTAACCCATATAGGGTATTGGCAAAAACCAAAAGAATGGGCTGCAGGCCCATATGAGTTTCATCCAAAACGGCCAAGTCTCCGCCGAGAAATCTTCAAAATATTCTGAAACGACTAATGGAAAGATGCAAATACCAAGCCGGCGGTGGACGACGGACATGCAAATTTTTGCCCCAATTGGGCTGATTGCCCTGAACAGGAAGACCAGCTTACCGAAAGACAAGATGTGATCTTCACCAAAGTGGGCGGCTCCTAGAAGAGGCCGCATGATCCTGACAACGCCGAGTCGGGGACCAAAAAGGGCTGCGTTCAAGCACCAGGAATTCCGCTGAACAGCAGCAGGCCACGAGCCACACCAAGACCCATCAAGGTGCACGAGTGCCAGACCAGCAGGCAACCTTCCGAGCAAGGTCGGCAGCGGGGCAGGCGAACCAGTGTGTCAACCTGGAATTCTGCCCAGACTTCTCGCAAGAAGAGTATTTCCGGGCGGAAACCAAGCTGGGTAAGGGCACCATCTACCAACTGACAAAGATGGAAGGACACGTCCTGGTCGGCCTCTCCAGCGTGCAACTCGCTGACAAGCTTATAGAGGAGGGACTCAACATCGAAACGTCACCCTACGTGCCTTTCCCCTCAGGAAAAAGGCCGAGAGAATTGTCCTCGGCAACGTGCTCTTCTTCGTAGAGGACGCTGACCTCCTCACTGCGCTGCGGCCCTACGGACAGGTCACGTCCATCATCCAGAAGATAATGCAACTAGAGGACTCCTGATGGGCTTATGCTCGACGCGAGGCCTTTATAACTCTGCGCGACGGGATGAAGATCTCCCATATCCCTGCCCGGTTGGATGTCAAGTCCAAGGGAGTGGTCACACACTTCTATATGACCTATGACATCAAGTGCTCCCTGTGCCATAAGCAGGGACACAAACGCGCAAACTGTCCTCGTAAGACTGGTGTGCAAGAGGACAAGCTGGTGCTCCCTGTGGAAGCTCCTGCTGCCTGCACACAAGGCTGGACCAAGCCGCCCTCCACCTCGAATACCATGCCGGCTGCAACACCTACACCTGCTGACCACAGACCCCAACTGCCCTCACCTACTGCTGCTGTGAAGACAGCCCCACCTCCATCAAGGGCATCCAATGATCAGCAGGAAGACCTCACCCTCAAGTCTATCCCCACAACGAGCGCTCAAAAAAATCTGGAGCCGAAAACATCAAGGAAAAGAAGGCAGGGCCCGGTGTCGAGGCCTCCCTCATCCAAGCCCATGCCCTCCAACAACTCCGCCCTCTCAACACCAGCTGCGGAATTGTCTGCACCCATCAAGCAGACCCCTCAACACCCTCCAGCCCTGCCGCGCCTTCGCCCGGGGCGAACTTCCCTGTCCGTCCCGACGAGACTCCAGCCCCCGAGCTTCCTGTTCCGGCGCCGAGCACCAGCCAATGTAAATATTTATTAATTTTTATATAATATTTTACTTTCTTTTATAAATCTGTAATATTTTTCCCCTTGGTACTATATAATTTTATATAAGCGATTAATAAAAGTTCTTTCAATCTCAATCTCTCTCTCTCTTTAGAAGGAACTCTATGCCACAGACCACTCCACAAGAAACCTCAGAAGAATGGCTGCATCCCCAAATGTCATCACGACCAGAAACTTCCTCGACCAATACTGAGCCATTAGCGGCTCCTGCAGAAGAGATCCAAGACATGACTGAATCATCCATCCAGTCTGCTACCCCCGCGGACGAAGACATATCTCTCAGGCCATTCAGGAGAGGGAGCCGCTGGAAAAAAAATTCAAAAAACTAAAGGCTTACTCTATTCTAGCCCCTCTCTATGGGTTTGAGGTTGATTATGAGGACGTGGTGTCCGCGGTTCTATTCCGCTCTGAAAGAGAACCACTCCTCAATAATCTCTCGCCTAGAAAAAGAAAAATTCTATACGAATTCATCGGCGGTGCAATTGAGCACGTTGGGGACAAAAAACCCCGGTATAAGCGCGGGCCTTTCCGAATTCAGGACGGCTTTGAGCATTTGACACGATTCAGATGTCTCTTCAGAGATGTGTCTAATGTAAATATTTATTAATTTTTATATAATATTTTACTTTCTTTTATAAATCTGTAATATTTTTTCCCTTGGTACTATATAATTTTATATAAGCGATTAATAAAAGTTCTTTCAATCTCAATCTCTCTCTCTCTTTAGAAGGAACTCTATGCCACAGACCACTCCACAAGAAACCTCAGGAGAATGGCTGCATCCCCAAACTCTCATTGCGATCCTACACAAAAAAAAAAAAAAAAAATGTTGTGGCACAACCGCTACAATCCTCACAGGTCACATCTTTGTTCAAAACCGATGCTACAAAAATATCTAAAAACGATCCTACCTGCCCACACTGCCACGAGGAAGACCAAACTGTCGACCACCACAGACCTACCACCTTCAAAGGTTCCAAACAGCCACCCTCCTAGAAATAAGCTTATTTATCCCTGAAGAGCTACAGAACATTCCCAAGTACAGTACATCTGATAAACTGGATGTCCACCATTAGACGGTGAAGTCTAAAGACCAAACTGGATAGTTAGCGACTTTAGTACGTGGCTCCAGGAATCCAGGTTACAACAAGAAAGAGAGATGTTAATAGTTTTGGAAATTTTCAAATCATTTCATCAAGATTGCTATATTATTAGATATCAAAAATGATAGAGTTATGGCTGAAATGGATTATGAAAAGTTTATTTTATAATTGACAATAGAGAAACTGGGAGTCTTTGGAGCCTGTTGGAGATCATCTAAATATTCACCAGAGGCAATAACATCTTGAACAGGGCGACAGTAGGAAGCCAAAACGTCTGGCCATAAACTTAATCATTATATTATAGTGTTATTTTTTTAATAGATATTTTCTTCAATAAAAGTTATTTAAGACCGTATATAAATATTAACCAATAAAAAAAAAAAGAAGGTTCCACCGAGATTTGAACTCGGATCGCTGGATTCAGAGTCCAGAGTGCTAACCATTACACCATGGAACCACAGGTGGAGGATCCAAATTTATGTTTATAGTTATCATTATGATTTTTTTTTTATCTAATGAATTATGTTTTGATGAATTATTCTTTTTTTTTTTCTTCTTTATTAAAAGTCGATTCGCCCATCTATGCACCACGTGTCTATGCATGTGAAAAGCAGTTCGACTTGGCACTTACAAAGTTGCCTCCGTTGAGGGGGGAAATAAAGAATATATCATATCCATTTTGAAAGGCCAAATTTTTTTTTGCTTATCCCTAGTACACGTAGTACAGGCCATGATAATCATGGTGGGTAGAAGTAGGTGACTACTTTTACTGTAAGTGCACCACATGTCTACACATGTGAAAAGCAGTTCAACTTTGCACTTACAAATGTGCCAGAGCTCTGTTTGGTTACTTGCACTCGCTGGTAGCACTGGAATTTTGCAAGAATCGGGGGCCATTGGAGCATTTTTTTTTTAAATCAGAAAAAAGTGTCCAATGCAGGAATCGAACCCGGGTCACAGCGGTCAAAAACCAAAGGTCTAGACCATCCTTCCATCGACCCCATGATAATCAAGGTGAGTAGTAGTAGCAACTGCTTTTACTGTAAGTTCACCAATGGCTATACATGTAGAATTCAGTTAGACTCTCTCACTAATAACGTGCCAAAGCTCCATTTAGTTACTTGCATTCACTGGTGGATTGAACCTCCGCAAGAATCAGGGCCATTGGAGCAATATTTTATTCATAAAAAAGTGCCCAATGAGGAATTCCATCCCCAGTCGTATGGCTGTCAGAAACAATGATTAATACCAATGATAAGACACAATTTGGATTATAAAAACAAGGTCAAATCCAAATTTTAGATGGCGCTCTGCCATCTAAAAAGCACATGTGCTCATGTTCAGGATATGCCTTTTTTGTTTTTAATATCAACACCTGACCTTTTAATTTATTCATTTTTTTTCTATTATTTTTTCATGTGTTAAGCATATTTGGCCTTAAATACCCATTTCTTGGTTTCTCAAGAAGACTTTGGGACCAAAAGATTTTTGGTCGTAGTGGTACAGCCTACTCCATGCTGACAAGGGCCAACAGCCCGAAACGTGTTCGTGGATGGCTTTTCTTGATTTATCAAGAAAATGGGTTGGCCAAATATCAGGAAACAGGCTAAATCGACGTTTAGTTGATTTCTGTTCCACTAGATTGCGCTCTACCATCTAAAAAGCTCATGTACTCGTGGTCAGGATATGCCTTTTTTTGTTTTTATTATCAACACCTGACACGCTAATAAGACCAAATAAATAAAATAAATAGTGTGTGACGTTTCAGCAACAGCGTTCTTACCATCTTCAGACAAAATAACTAAATGAGAAATTAGAGAGAGAGAGAAAATATGGTTTTATGGGCTACTAACCAAAGCCAGTAGAGAATAAAATGAGAATGAGAAATTATACCACAGCATGTTTTAAATAGCTACTAGACACAAGAAAATCAGACCTAATCCAAATAATTTAATTGTGTGGGCCGTTTCGGCAACAGCATTGTCACCATCATCAGACAAAAGAATAAATGAGAAAAAATATCACAGCAAGTTCTGAAATAGTGCTGTTATCAATTGTTTAAACAAAATAGCAGATAAGGAAAAATAGTGTTTTAAGACAACTTGATAACAGTACTATTTAAGAACTTGCTGCAATATTTTTTCTCATTTATTCTTTTGTCTGATGATGGCGACAATGCTGTTGCCGAAACGTCACACACTATTAAATTATTTGGATTAGGTCTGATTTTCTTGTGTCTATAATCCAAATTGTGCTTTATCATGAAATAGTTACTGTTATCATGTGTGTAAACAAGATAGCAGATAAGAAGAAGATTTTAGGGTTCTTAGAAAACACAAGGTAATAAGACTAAATCCAAATAAATAAATAGTGTGTGACATTTCGGTAACAGCGTTGTTAACATCTTCAGACAAAAGTGCTGGATGCATTCAGTGTTTACATAACAACGCTGTTACCGAAACGTTTGACACTATTTATTTGGATTTGATCTTATTACCTTGTGTTTATAATCTATAATCCAAATTGTGCCTTATCGGTTCTTAAAAAACAAAAAAGTTGGTCATACTAAGATGCATTGTTGACTTGTTTTTTTTTTTCTGCTTATCCCTAGTACACCTGGTACAGGCCATGATAATCATGGTGGGAAGAAGTAGGCGACTACCTTTACTGTAAGTGCACCACATGTCTACACATGTGAAAAGCAGTTTGACTTTGCACTTACAAATGTGCCAGAGCCCCGTTTGGTTATTTGCACTCGCTGGTGGGGTTGGACTTTTGCAAGAATCAGGGGCTATTGGAGTATTTTTTTTTTATCAGAAAAAAAGTGCCCAATGAGGGGAATCGAACCCGGATCGTAGCGGTCGAAAACCAACAGTTTAGACCATCCTTCCACCGAACCCCTTGTTAAGTTGTGAATACAAAAAGTATATAGTGAGGCTGGGGGAACTGAAGACAAAAAAATTGCACAACATTTTAGAGGTGGAACAAAAAGAAATATTTTTATTCCTCTAGTTTAATCATACAAGATGAAGAGGGAAAACATAGATGAAAGTTTCAAGAAAGTTTTTATTTCTTCTATATAACAAGAAACCATGGATATTAAATTACATTTGCACTTTGGGTGTTCAGATAAATATATATTTTTGGAAAAATTGCATATTATCAATCAATATACAGTTAAACCTGTCTATAGCGCCCCCTCTTGGGACTCACCAAAATAGGGTGCTATAGAGAGGGGGTGCTATAGACAGGTCACTATTAAATGTAAAATATATAGAGAGGAAGGCGCTATTTAGAGGGGGCGCTATAGACAGGTTTAACTGTATATAAAATTTCTCACCTTTTTTTTTTGTCATAATAGGATATGCACAGGTATAGGTATTGCTTTTTTTGTAACTAATAAAAGAAGGTTTAAGGTCATCAATAGGATAAAGGATTGAGACCTTAATAACAGGGTAACCTTAAAAATTAGGTCATATTCCCCTATAAAAATGGCATATGCATTCTTGACTGTAAAAAAGGGGAAAAAAGATATACAGTAATACCTTTATAGTTAAGATTTTTAATACAAGGTTGTCCCAAAAGTTTGTAAACACTTGCAAAAAATTGAAATATCAATATTATTCGCCATAATATTATTTGCCATTATGTATAATATCTTTGTATTATGTATAAAATGATAAAGCAAAATTTGGATTATAGATTATAGTTACAAGAAAATAAGATTTAATCCAAATAAATTAATAGTGTGTGATGTTTTGGATTTTTATTTGGATTAGGTCTTATTTTATTGTAACTATTATGTAAAAAGTAATTGTATTATGTATTATTATGTATTCGCCATAATAATTTTATTCGCCAAGTAATAAAAAAAAACAATGTTTTAATAAAAACATCAACTTTTGGGACAACCTAATAGGAGGTTATTTTAATGAACACAGTAAAAAAAAATAAAATCATCAATCTTGACTGTAAATTTAAAAAAAAAAAGCGAAAAGAAAGAAAAATATAACATAAAATCCTTCAAATTTGCCTAGGTTTGAGATATATTAATAACAAAATAATCAAGTTAAACTAAGAGGTTAGTTCAATGGAAATAAAAAAGTGAAATCTGCGATTGTGACTGTCACTCAATACAATCTTAATATGCAAATAGAATTTTTTTTTCTACATATAGTAGAACCTCCCTGTGAAGGACACCTAATTGCAGAGCCAAAGTGTCCTTTAGGGAGAGGTATCCTCTTACCGGAGAGTTGCTAAATAGTAAAAATGGTCATTTTGAAAATGGAAACTGTCCTTTGTAGAGAGGTGTCCTCTAGGCGAGTGTCCTCTCATGGAGTATGTTCTACTATATTACATTTCATTTGGATCAATGTATAAATAACAATATATTTATCATGAAGATAGAGGTTACCTGTGGCCGACATTCATAGTTCTTAAAATTAAAGATACTTTGGCCAGTATAAATCATTTTATTATCTCAACGTTTCAACAAATTAAGACCAATTTTGGTCCCAAGGTTTGTCAAAATGTTGAGATAATAAAAAGATTTACTGGCTGAAGTATCTTTAATATATTTTAGACCCAGTATAAATATGAACAAAACAAAAAGACAAATCTTGTTCAAATCAAAGTTAATTAAGCACCACCTCTATATGAAGACTGACCAAGGCACAGAGGGGTGTCATAGGGAAAAAGAGGTGTTCCATAGCATGCAGTCTTGTTGATTTAGACCCATTGGGGGAAAGTTAAAGATTTGTCCCATTTTTACAAAAAAAAAAAAAAAACCTACTGAATGACCCATCTGTTAGACCTTCGATAGCAACCAACAATCTCCCAAGCCTCCAATAACAAACCACCTCCAGGAGAAACTAGGGCACAGGTAGGCAAACTGCAGCTCTTTGGATGTGAAACTGCAGCTCTTTATATAATTCCATACACAAATATTATTTATGCGAGTACTATTTATTGTTGGCAAGAAAAAATTTTGTGGCTCTTTAAAAACTTTGAAATTTTCTAAATTGTAATTTTTGACTCTTCCGACTCAAAAGTTTGCTGACCCTTGAACTAGGTATACATAAATTTTAGGCTATAGTCCTTCTTAACAAATTTGTAATGTAATGTTTATCAAATGTGGAGATTTTCTATAGCACTTTAATTATTTAAATACAAACAGTTAGTTTTGGATCAAGACAGCTCTTTTTATCAGCCCCCTTTGCGTGAAAAGACTTGCAGTTTATATTTCACAAAAATTTGTATCCAAATAAAATAATGTACAGCTATGACCAGCAATATTTAGTTATTAAAACTAATGTGGAATATTCTAAACCAACAAACAATTTGCATAGCAGAAAATATATTATGTACAGTTAAATCTTCACAAGGCATATAGACCTAATGCAAATAGGTACAGTATAACCTCTTTAATTCAATCTACTATAACACAACACTTGACTTTAATTCAACTGAAAATTCTGATCCTTTGTGGGGTAATGAATTAAGGTAGTTAAATTGTAGATCATACATGATGTTTCAGTAACAGTGTTGGTTCAGACAAATATATTTATTGTTTCAATATTTTTGTTTGAAGATTGCAATATGTAACACAGTTACCAAAACATCATGTATGATACACTTCTAGTACCCTGTAAGGGCTCCTGATCCAGGGTTACAAGATGGGCAGTGTTTGTGCTCCATTGTTAGGAGCGGCTGCACATGACGTCTGTTCCTCATGTCAGAGGCGGCCATATCTTTTGGAGATAAGTCGGTCTGCTACTGAGTCTTGTTTATTCCATAATTGTCAGCTATTTAAGACAAGCTCTTTCTAGCTAGATAATTATATATAGCATTCTGAAATCCTTAAAACCTAGATTATCAAATCATCAATCAGTACTTTCCAGTGTGAAGATGACAACTCTGTCAGTACTACAAAAAAATATGACCTAATACAAATAAACTAATAGTGTGTGATGTTTCGGTAACAGTGTTGTTACCATCATCAGACAAAAGAATAAATGAGAAAAAAAATGGAAATATCTTTATTTTACAGGGCTGCTAACCAAAATAGATGATTTTTGAGCCCCCAAAAAAAAGTTCCCACGCCAGGAATCGAACCCAGGCCTCCTGGGTGAGAGCCAGAAATCCTAGCCAAAATGAGAAAAAATATCACAGCATGTTCTTAAATAATACTGTTATCAAGTGTGTAAAAACAAGATAAAGAAAAGAAAATATAGCTTTTTAAGGATAATATTTTAGGTTGTCTTAGAAAACTTTTTTTTTTCTTATCTGCTATCTTGTTTACACACATATGATAACAGTACTATTTAAGAACATGCTGTGATATTTTTCCTCATTTATTCTTTTGTCAGATGATGGTAACAACGCTGTTACCGAAACGTCACACACTATTCATTTATTTGGATTAGGTCTTATTGTAGTTCTAATCTATATTCCAAATTGTGCTTTATCAACTAGATCATTGGAATACAATTGTAAATAAGAGATAGAATTATAATTGGGACTGTGGCTTTTGCTTCCCTGTGAGTCCAAAAAACATAGAAGTTGTAAAAAGTTCCAAGAAAACAGAGGTGTTATAAAGGATGAGGAAGTGTAGTTATAAGGAAGAGCTTCAGTGTATTTGAAAACTGTGCTGCCTCCAAATATCCCTCTTTACAACCTAACTCTTCCTTCTTTTTTTTTATCCTATAATAAGGAAGAGTAAATGAAAAATCCTGCCTTGAATCTTACAATATGGTCAGGTATAATTATTAGAAAAGACAAATGTTACAATTAAAAGGCAACATGTAACTAATATAGATGAAACAAGATAAGAAAAAGATGATTATGATGCTAAATGAACACTCAAAAGAAAATTTCCCCATCAAACATAATCTGCTAGGATTTCTAAACAGGTTTCAAAGATAGATCTGACAATTAGAATCTGATTCAAGGTCTATAAGGCCTTGCATGAAAGAGTACAGACTTTTTGACTCTGTTCCCTTACAGGTATGAGATAAAAAAAAGAGAGATACCGTACCATGCTATCACGATTACGACCAACTCCCCCTTTGCCGGTCCCAAGTCCGGATGAAAAAGGAGGAGGGGGAGCAGTAACAAGCTTGCTAAAAGCCTGGGCTCAGCTGGCCACACTGATAGTACCCTGTAAGGGCTCCTAATCCAGGGATACAGGATAAGTCTGTACTCCATGTTAGGAGTGGCTGCACATGGCATCTGTTCCTCATGTCAGAGGCGGCCATTTCTTTTGGAGATAAGTTGGCCTGCTACTGAGTAGTGCTCCAGTCTTAATGACAAAGACAGACACATTCTACTTCACCCAGTCATGATGGTTGTCAAATTACATTATTGATCTCAATCTCTACAGGCTTGATACCTTAATATGATTGAGTGGAGATAAGAAAGAAGAAGAAGACGATTAAGACTAAATCACCTCAAAACACTTTCTCTTCAAGGATGGAAACAAGACTTACAGGAAGTTGTCAAAACCATGGATCCGAAAACATTTTGTCTAGAATTCCATGAGACTTCTTCATTATTCCTGTGTAAGTTTAATAAATAATTAAAATGGCATAATGTCTATGACTTGGTTTAGTATCCCCTAAACATGGGATAGAAGAATGGAATCACAAATTTATCCATGTATTGAATAGAAACACAAGGTGATAAGACCAAATCTATTTTGGTCTTATCCCCTTGTAGTTATAATTTATAATCCAAATTGTGATTCATCAGAAACCCAAGGTATAAAATAAGACCAAATCTGAATTAATAAATAGTGTGCGATGTTTCGGTAACAGCGTTTTTTGTCACCAAAATGTCACACACTTATTAATTTAGATTTGATTTTATTATTTCATGTTTCTAATCTATAATCCAAAAATTGTACCTTATATATTGAATATTTCAACATCAAGCAAATTTTCCCCTACATTCTGTCAACTCTCTCTCTGCAACTCTTATTATGGGATTTTTTAAAGCAAATTGATAAAGGCATAGACTGGTTATAACACCAAGAAAATAAACATATAATATATTTGGTTGATAATAAAATATTCAGACACCTCTCTACAAAAGACAGTTTTCATTTTCAAAATTACTATTTTTACTATTTAGAAACTCTCCGGTAAGAGGACACCTCTCCCTAAAGGACACTTTGGCTCTGTAATTAGGTCTCCTTTACAGGGAGGTAGTTCTACTGTATATTAAATATTTCAACACATCAAGGCAATTTTATTTTCCTCTACATTCTGTCAACTCTCTCTCTCTGAAACTCTTATCATGGTTTTTTTAATGCAAATTGCTCAAGACAGAGACTGGTTAAAACATTAAGAAAATATTCATATGGTGCATTAGCACGCAATTTATTAAAGATTATTATAAAAGAAATTGAAACTATTTTTATATGAAAAAAAAATTAGTCATTATTATACCTATTTCCTTAACTCAGAAAAATGCATTTCTCAAATTGATCTACTTCAATAAGAGGTGGAGGATAAAAATAGACTAAATAATACAGTAGACTACCCTTTTAATTCAGAAATATTTCAGGTAAGAGATATGACCACCCAAAAAAACCCAGATTAGTAAAAATCTGAATTGCGAATAAAAAAGATGAGCTAAACTTATTAGATTTTAAAATTATTGGATTATTGGATCAAAATTTGAGATCATTTGGTGGAAAAACACACGCACACAAAATATATATATATATATATATATCAAGAAATATTGAAACGGGAAAATTATCAAGATACAAATTAAATAGGTATTACTGTATATGGTCAGAGCAAGAGTTTAAGGTAGGTAGATATATATAGGCGAAGAAATATAAGATATAAAGCAATACAATAGAACATACATAAGTCTTTAAAAAAAGTAAACATATTTATATAGTGATGTATTGTACAAAGCAAACAAAAATTGAATATACATGACTAACTATAACAAAACATAGTAAAATCCCTCTATTAAGATCTTAAAAAGGTGCTTCAAACAATATGAATTAAAGACTCACAGTACAGTAGAACCTCCCTGTAAAGGACACCTAATTGCAGAGCTAAAGTGTCCTTTAAGGAGAGGTGTCCTCTTACTGGAGATTTGCTAAATTGTAAAAATGGTAATTTAGCAAATGAAGACTGTCCCTTGTAGAGAGGTATTCACTAGCGGGGTATCCGCTCATGGAGGTTCTACTGTATAACCTCCATGAGTTGATACACATCTCTATACAAAGGACAGTTTTTATAAACAAAATAATCATTAGGATCTTGGAAGGAACTGAAGTTTGAAACCTTAATAAAGAGGTTTTTTTTTTTTTTCAAAATAAAAAAAGAAAGTGGAACACCAGCTATCTTGACTGCAATAAAGGGAAAACCCTTAATAAATATAAGACCATATTAGAGGGATTTTACTGCATACAATATATATAAATAGATAGTAATATATTTTTAAAAAGCATCACATATATTTGGGTGAATATGCAACTAAAAAAAGCCAAACATAAATAGAAAAAATAATAAAAAGGTTGAAGATTAGTTGCTTCAACAAATACAAATTAACAATCTTTGGCACTAGTTTAAAGAGTTTTTTTTTGGCATTAATAAGATGGTAAAATATATGTTTATTAATCAATATATCAATCAATAACAAGGCTAAATTTACAAATAAGTGGTCTGTTTGGGACATTCAGGTAATGGCATGGCTACTTTATACTAGAGCTGTGCTCTGCACCTGAGATGTACCGTGACTTTGATGTGCCTCACTATTTACTAAAACTGTGAAACAGATAAAAAATATCTAATTAATTAAAATTCTGTGAATAACTTTCTATTATATATCTATATATACAGTAAAACATCTCTGTGAAGGACACCTAGTTGCAGAGCAAAAGTGTCCTTTATGAAGAGGTGTCCCCTTACCGGAGAGTTGTTAAATAGTAAAAATGGTAATTTTGACAATGAAAACTGCCCTTTGTAGAGAGGTGTCCTCTAGCCAGAGTGTTCTCTCATGGAGGTTCTACGGTATACAGCATAACCTCAATTGAGAGAGAGGACACCTCTCTCTACAAAAGACAGTTTCCATCCCTCAAAAGACCATTTTTACTTAAAATCAACTCTCCAATAAGAGGACACCTCTCCCTTATCTCCTACGGAGAAACTGAACATCCTGCTCTTCACCTTATCTATGATTGTCTGAACTTTACAGAAGTGAGACATCGATTGTTCCCTGATCTAAATTATTTAACTCTCTTACATCAGCCACTTTGTCTATATAAATTTTATGAACTCTGTCGATAAATACATGTAAATTTGTAAATATTTGATTCAGTTTTAATTTGTTTGTTATTTTTTTGTTTGTTTCCTCTGTAATATGCGCAATATTTCAATATCGTGCCTGGTTGATTATTAAATTTAAAAATAATAATAATAATTAAATGACACTTTAGCTCTGCAACTAGGTGTTGTCCTATACAGAGAGGTTCTACTGTATTAGGTAAATTATTGAATGAATACATAATTTGTACTCCTCTTAAATTCTGGTATTTTAAGTACTATCCAAGCATGCTACCACTGAGTTTTGAGATAGACATAAGTGCACCTATAGGTATATAAGGTTTGCAGAGCATTGTACTAGAGTATTGTTAAGTATTCCCTAATTAAGTGAAAATATCAGGCCTCCAAGCAAAGTATATTTTCAAAAAAAAACCTTTTAATCTCTAAATTTCAAACACGAACGCCCTTCTACAGGAGAAAACATGGTATAATACTGTTATAACATGGCATTGTATCATGTTTTCTTCTGTAGAAGGGTGTTTGTGCCTGAAAGCTAGAGATTAAAAGGTTTTTGAAAAGTTACTTTCTGTGGAGGCCTGATATTTTTATTCAAAATTGATACAAGGGGTTGAAGTATTCCCTAAGGTTGGCCATTATAACCATGTTCTTACTGAAGCTATCATAGAGTTTACTGATTTGAAAATTTAGCCTTGTTATTTATCAATTTTTATCTAGGGTATAAAAATTGTCCATTTAACATTAACAGTATTGCCATTCTTCTCACTTTCAAACCCCTATTGTATATGTGGGGATATAAAAATGATTAATATTTGAAAGTTAACAAAAATTGTCACACAGTTCTGAAAGATTGAGCCAATGGGGAAAAAAACAAGAAATTTCTTGTCTTAAAATCTGATTGGGTCATATTCTGAGGTGATATCCTACTGAATATTATTTGGGACAAATCCTGTTCTTAAATTCTGTAGATCTTCAGTTGAAAACGAGTTATAGTACTCAGACAAAAAAATAGAAAAAAAAAAAAAAAGAAAGATAATTGGACCAAAATGCTAAGGAAAGTATCAGGTATAAACAGTCAAAGAATATTGAGCCAATCTCTTTCAACCATGGAAAGAATTAAGTGAAATAATTACTAAAATATCCCCATTTTCCAACTCTCTACATGTGCAGAGTAACAAGCCCTCTTATCATCATCCTATAAGATTTCATTTACTCGTAAAATATAATCAAACTAGTAGTGTATGACATAATTGTCTATAACGAATGAAGACATTAAGATGAGAATATTTCTTTTCACAAATAAATCAAACTTCTACTGTCCTTACTGCGATGAAAAAATATTGGGAGGGCTTGGCTTATCAATGGTGAACCCTCTCAGCGGTTTAGCCAATTTAAATCTACCAGACCGCTTCTTTAGAGCTTTAATACTGTATTGGATCACTCTGCTTTTATATGCTGCACTGAAGGGTGGAATCTCAGAAATGGTATTCAAGCAAACTATGGACATAAGCTTTTAGGACAGTAGAATTACATTCAAATATTCAATTTTCATCGCAGTAAGGACAGTAGAAGTTTGATTTATTTGTGAAAAGAAACATTTGCTTTTTATAATGTCTTCATTCTTTATATAGATGGTGCATTATTGCTTTGTAATAATTGTCTGTAAACAATGCTCAACAGATTTTACCTTGGAGTGCATGCCTAGTCTATACTCTACAGACAAAGTTGTCCTGAAACTGGCATCAGAGTAGCTAGCTAACTTAGAAGAAACTTTCAATAAAAAAGATGAGTTTTACAACATAAATTGTCCATCTACAGACCTACCTCCTAGGTCCATAAAAGGTTCAAAAGCTTAATTTTTAAAATAAAAGATATATGTATATTGTTGTGTGTCAAGTAGCCGACCGGATGGTGCATGTGACCAGTAAAACTATTTTTTTTTTGTTCATTCTTTTATTATTACTTTAGCTTAATCACTGAAACTGCACAACAGAGATGATAGGTATTATTCTATTTAACTGTTGACCACCATTTTCTCAGAAAGAAGTTAGAGATAACGCACCAAGTTATCTTTAGCCCCTCGATCAGAATACACTGTGACGGAAGATTATTTAACATGTCCTGTCTCAGCTACAACCCTTCCTATACCCAGCCTGACGAGACCCAGAACTCAACAACCTTTCTGGATCAGACCACGAACCCAGCATTGACCGGGCTCACCATGGCCCACCAGCTTAGAACACTCTCCCAAAAAAACCCACTGAGCTTTACATTCCCACCTCTGTCTTATCAATATTGTTAATTGACTTTTTAATTGCTAATATTCTTTTCAAAAATGTAACAATGTAACACCGGCCTGACAAGGCCAGGAACTCAACGACCTTTCTGGACCAGACCACGAACCCAGCATCAGACCGGGCTTTAGTGACTGTGGCCCACCAGCTTTGAACACTTCCCCAAATAAACCCACTGAGCTTACATCCCCACCTCTGTCTTATCAATATTGTTAATCGAGTTCTTTTTTTATTGCTAATAATTTTTTCAAAAATGTAACAATTTAGGCAATTTATTTATTTGACTTGTATTTAGGTATAAAACC
Source organism: Cordylochernes scorpioides (assembly GCA_030710605.1). Classification (NCBI taxonomy): domain Eukaryota; kingdom Metazoa; phylum Arthropoda; class Arachnida; order Pseudoscorpiones; family Chernetidae; genus Cordylochernes; species Cordylochernes scorpioides. Next base: position 65,707,538 of record CP092871.1, on the reverse strand, counting down.
TGGATAATTTTTACAATTCTCTAGCACCTAATACTTGCACTTAAGCATCTTAATAGATGGTTTTATTTACAATCAGTGTATTAACTCATCCATTGATGAGCTCTACTCATCCCCAGCAGACACCATCAAAAGTCTTAAGCTTTACAAGCTTGATACCTAATATGATTGAGTGGAGATAAGAAAGAAGAAGACAATGAGTGTTAACACCGATATTTCCTTAGCATCCTGGTATCAAATATCTTCTTCTGTTTCATCTATGAAAATGACAGTTGTTTTGACCTTTTTGTTTGAGAGACAAGATAATGTATGTCATGTTACTACCTTTCAAATTAATGTTGTTTAAAAATGGCAACTTGAAAAAAATCTTAAGACTAGAAAGCAAAATATATATTTTTTAAATAAAATAATTCAATAAAATATGATCACAGATTTTTCATTTTTTTTTCTAAGGAATGATTTGTCAAAATGTTGGTTAATAAATATGACTTAGATTTGAAAAAAAAAAATAATAATAATTTGGAATGATATATATATATTCTAAAATAATATTATTTAATTTTTTTAAAGGATATTTATATATTGCAACATAAAATATACATCTGGTAACAATGATAAATTGCATTTACATTAACAATGTGAAAGGGACTAGATATTTTTTTTTTAAATGTTTTTTCCAATACAGTCACAAAAGTAATATTTGAATAATTTAATAATGTTAAATGCTTTTGATATGAATAGTAATTTTTTATAAATATTTCTCAATTGGTATAATTAACATAAAAATTAAATAATTTTAATAAATAAAACTAGTTTTGTTTATTTTTTTAGATATAAATTGATATATATATTTTTTAATATTAATATTAAATCTTGAATGACAATAGGGCATATATATTAATAGTTTCTGTCAAATAACATATTTATAATCTTAGTAAAAAAAAAAAAAATTAATTCATTGAGAGTTTTTATAAAATAATAAATAATTTTTCAAATATAGAGGAAAAAACACGAATAGAATTCTCTGGATTAATATCATAATAAACATTATAAATGTATTCTTTAAGAATAATAAAAAAAATAAATGAAATAAACCATGGGTATATCCTTAAACTGCATGGCAGAATTGTGGAGCAGAAGATTAACATTACCAAAGAGAAAAAGGCTTAATCTTTCTTGGAAGGTGGCCAGAAGATACCCAAAGATCACCTTCTTTACCTTTGATGATGAATTGGATTATAGTTCAGATTATAGATTTTATAGTTAAGCCTGTTATAATCAGCCATTGGGATATAAAGCTTTTCCCTGCTATACAAAATAATAAAAACTCATCTAAATTATTCTTGAACACAAGGTAATAAGACCAAAAAACTAAATAGTGTGTGACATCACACATTATATATTTGGTCTTATTACCTTGTGTTTATCTATATACAGTATAACCTCGTTAATTCGACACACCCCAATTCGACACTCGGCGATAATTCGACCATGTTCCGATGTCCCGACCTCCGGCCTATCAAATAACAAACCGTAATTCGACAGTATCGATAATACGACAGTTCCGATAGTTCGACCATTTTAAAATTCGAATTTCGACAGTTGAATGTTATTTTACATGCAACTTTACCGCTAAACGGTATTACGGCGGGCGCCGATCGGCATCGGCGGGCGCCGATCGGATCGCGCCTGCGCACTTTTGGTTTCTGGTTAGTTTAAGTTTCACTTTGCAGTGCCGTTGCGCAATTTCGCGGATGTTATTGTTGTTTTTTTACGCGGGAATTTCGGCATCATGCGCTAACTAATAATAATTTTTATTTTTTTATTTTTAACATTGAAATATTTTAGCTATTTTTAAATTTATAAATAATTTCTTTTTAAATAAATAAATCTTTATAAAATGTAGCCACAATGATTATGATAACATTTTATTTCAATATTCCATTTCTGTGTTATTATAAAAGATTTAAACACAAAATCAATAATACCTGCAGCAGCAGTGGATGACTTTAATACATTAAAATTTATTTATTAAAAAAACATTTTAGAAGAAGAAAGACATGCATGTTTTTTCAAAATGACCGTCTGGAATACATCCTGAATAGGATTTCAGTGCAAAAACAGACATCTATAAAGGAATTTTTTAAAAGATCTTCATGATAATTTTTAAATAATATTTTAAAATTTTCTTTTTATTTACCATATTTATTTCCTTTCAACTGCTATATTTTTCAATTAGAATAAAATATTATTTAATATATTATATTTAATATTTTAATGTCTGTAGAGTTAATATTTGATTATATTACTGAAAAGAAACACATTGCCAGTAAATTTATTTGTTACAATTATTATTTTTTCTAAAATATGCATTAATGCCATTTTGTCCCTGATACTAAAAGATAATCATGAAAATAAAATAAAAACACACAATGGTTTCAATTAATATCATTAATTTATATCACAAGGCTATTTTAAAAAAATATTATTTCTGACTTTAATTCAACACTTCCTTTAATTCAACCGAAAGCTCTGATCCCTTGGGGTGTTGAATTAAAGAGGTTCGACTGTATATATAAATCAATGTTTTTATATTTGTTTGTTTGTATGTTTGTTTGTTTGTATGTCCGGTATACAAATTCGCAGTAGTTCACTAATTCAAACCAAAATTTCCATACTTAGGTAAAAAAATACGGGGAAGACGATAGGCTATTTTAAAAAATATATAAATCAATTATTAAAACTATATATTCAAATTATTCTACTTAGCTCACGACCAGCGCCCTCTATCAAAGATTAAATTATGCTGATGCAAACAAATAGATAATGCTAATAACAAACAATTATTTTAAAAAATCTTATCTAAATATATATCACTCGGGTAGATATGCACACGGGTCAATCCCGGGGCGAAGCCCGGGTCACCCGTCTAGTAATCTATAATACAAATTGTGTCTTACAATCTAATTGTTCTTGTTATTTTGTTTTAGACTATTGGAGTGCAATTCTATCTATAAATCCGGTTAATTTTGGTTTGGTTTAGGTTAAGTAAGAATAGGCTAAACTCATTTAGGTTTTTTTTTTTAAGAGTAAATTATATTAAATTAATATAGTGGATTAGAATTAAAAAAATTCAAAGTATATAACAAGACACATCAAATTTACATATTTGAATTTGGTCTTGTTACCTTTTGTGATTAGTTAATGATGATACAATTTAGATTATAATAAGTGAATCACAGAATGTTTTTAACAAGACAAAATATAATTTACTTATTTAGTCATGCTAATCTTGTGGTTTTGGTTAAGTTAGGTATGATTGAGGCAACCATCATCAAAAATAAAGAAGGTATAATCTGGGTCAGTATTTGGCCACTTTCTCTCAATGCCCAATTTTCTAAGTACTAAAGAATGAAGAGCTGCTGCTATCAAAGAATTTTTTTTACTTATGGCAAGTGCAATCATCCTAAGCAGCCACCTGGGGAACCAAGAAAAACCTGATGGTTAGCACAAGACTTGATAACCCCAGAACCATTTAGGTTGAGCCACACACAACAGAAAAAGGTTTTCCCTTAAGACAGGTTCTACATAAGAAAGGTTTAAGTATATTTAAGAGACTTAGTCCTGTTGTCCTTTTAAAATTTCCAATTTAATCCAATCAAACCTCTTTAATTTCAACACCCCAAGGGCAAGATGCTTATTGTTGAATTCAAGTAGGTGTTGAATTAGAGCTAAAGTAGGGGGTTTGGTTTGGATTTGAAAACCAGTTGAATTAAAGAGGTTTTACTGTATTTAATTAAATTTATAATTTTTCCTCATTAAAAAAAGTTTGCTATTTGAGAATATACACAGAGAGTAGAGAATATTCTCAAAATTTGAAAGATATGAACATCATAGGAACATTTGTTTTAAAGAATTGGAGTGAATTAGATTAGGTTAAAGATAAAGGAGGGGTGATAGTAAGGCCTACTACGTACTATTGTAAAGGTCGACTTCAAGTTCTAACAAATATTTTTTGATAGGGATCTGCATGGCGATGATGGATTCTGGTATGTTGGACTAAGTTGGAGAGTGCCGCCGCACGGTACGGACAGTGGACACACTTGAATGGCTTTTCCCCCGTGTGGATACGGACATGGGATTTCAGATGAGACATTTGAGAAGCCTTGTAGCTGCAATGTGGACATTTGAATGGCTTCTCTCCGCTGTGTACACGGAGATGTGCCTGTAAATGAGACCTTTGTACTGCGCTATAGTTGCATTGCGTACATTGGAATGGTTTTTCTCCAGTATGTCTCCGAATATGGACACTCAGGGTGGAATATACGGCTGCACGGTAATCACATTGAGGACATTTATACGGTTTCTCACCTGAATGTGTCCTCATGTGAAACTTCAGGTAGGTTTTGAGGGTGGCTTGATAATTGCATATTGTACATTTGTACTTTGGATCTCCACGTTCATGTTGAATTTGCATGTGAGATCGTATATTTGATGGTTGTGAAGCTTTGTAATCACATTTTTCACATTGATATGGCTTTTCACCTGTGTGGGAACGCATGTGTGATACAATATGAGCCTGTTGTGATGCACGATAAGGACAATGGGAACATTCAAATGGTCGTTCTTTAGTGTGGACACGCATGTGAACCTTTAGATGGGATTTTAATGATGCCTTATAGGGACAGTGTGGGCATTTGATATTCTTCAGGTGACTTTGGTGAATATGCACATGTACATTGATATGTGACTTTTGGGCAGCCTTATAATTGCAATATGGACATTTGTATGGTTTCTCTCCCGTGTGGGAACGGAGATGTGTTCTGATGTGTGCACGCTGTGATGCTCGATAATCACAACGTGGACATTTATAAGGTCGTTCGCCGGTATGTTTCCGCATGTGAATTCTTATATTTGATAAATTTGCTGCCCTATAATTACATTGTGGGCATTTGAATTGCTTCACCCCAGTGTGGATAGTCAGATGGGTATGAATATGGGATCGCTGAGATGCCCTATAGTTGCATATTGGACATTTATATGGCCTTTCACCTGTATGTGTTGTCATATGCGCTTTTAAATGTGCTCGTTGTGCTGCTCGATAATTACATTGGTTGCATGCAAATGGTTTCTCACCTTTATGTTTTCGCAAATGTGCTGTGATTCCTGCATAACTAGTACCTTTATAATTGCATTCGGTGCAATCAAATAGTTTAACATCTTCACTCGTATCAATGTAACTTGCAACAATCTGGGGTGGACAAAATGCATCTGAATTATTTTTCTTCAAATTTGTTTTAAGTGGTGCTCTCAGAAGTGCTGCAAGCTGGCTCTCTGGATAATCAGAATAGTCTTTTAAAGGTTTTTGAAATTGTTTATCTGTGTGTGTCCGTAAATGCACACTGATTTGAATTCTTTGAAAAGCTCTAAAATCACATTTGGGACATTTAAAATTTTTTTCTCCTGTATGTTGTCGGTAATGTTTTACAAAATCAATTTGATTGGCAGCTTTATATGAACAAAAGGAACAAGTCAGGTAATATGAATTCATTAAAATATATATTTTAAAACTGTTTTTTGACAAACTTCAATAGTACTTTCGAAGCTCTTAATTAACACTGGTTTAATCGTTACCGCCTTTATAATTATTGGTCTCGAATCCTCTCTCTCCTTAACCATTTTCAATTTTTATGTTAATATAAATATTATATTTGAAAAATACATTTATTGAACGAAAATGCTTCTTACGTCGTAGAATAAAGAACAAAATCCATGGAAAGATAATAGTAAACAAAAAAATTATCGGCTTTCCGATTAAATTATTGTTATTATTTATTATCATTACAGGGTTGGCAATTTTTTTAGTTAAAAAATATTTTACAATTTTAAACTTTATATTTAAAAATAAAATTTCTATACTTAAAGTGAATAATACCTTTTTTTGAAAATTTTTGAAATATTTACTAATAAAATCTCATTCTAATATATGCACATTTAAAAATGTTCATTTAATTTGGAAAATGCTACTCTATTTCAATAGTTTTAAAATAATACAGATTTAGATAAAGAATAGGGCTTTGCCTTCAAAAATAATTTGGCTTAAAAATATATATAAATTTTAAAATATTATAAAGGCAACCGGTACCACTGTAACCCGGGTCACGATGTTTATTTCAATGTCTTTAAATGACTTTTCATTGGATTTGGAATTTTTCCTAAGTGTATAAAACTTTATATATTAGAATGATGTCAGCCGCTAATCGGGGATGGCAGGTCAATATATATTTTCATGTTTAAACAATAGTTTCTATATTTCCTTAAATTATATTAAAAATCTATTATTTGTAAAATAATTCTAAAGCAATTTTGTGTTTCAACAGGTTGTCAAACCACACGTACCACTAATAAAATTTAGAAAAGGAGGTATGACTAAAGGTAAATTTCAAATATATGGATTTATAAAAATCTAAAACTTAACATTCAATATCTATATTGTGAACCAAATATAAACGTGTATTTGAAATGATAAAATATACACTTATTACAACAAAATGTTCAAAAAGAGCATATTTATAATATATTTATATATAGCCATTTTACCCAGAAGAGACATTGAATATTATATATCTCACTTAACCCTCATTTTTTTGGAATTAAACTTTTATTTTAAATAGAGTATTGGGTTTATGTTAATAAAATATCAATATAAAAAAATATATAGGCCATGAGAGAAATGTCTTTAATGTCACTTTGTCACCATCAAACTTTTCCTTTCCCTCCTTTTTTTTATTTTTTGAAGGTGAAGATTACCATGTGTCAAAAATTTTGTTTTTCAGAAAATTTCATCATTTATTTTTCTATTGTAATTTGTATATTTGAAATTTGTATATATTTTTTAGGAAATTAATATTAATATATTTGGTTGTTGTGTGTATGTATTTTTGTTGAAAATAATGTATAGTAAAAAATTAAGGCATGCTCCAATTTTCAAAAATCAAATCTTAGAGAGCAAATATATTTTCTTTTAAAATAATTTGCTATTTTACTTATTAAAATAATTTTTCAAAGTTATATAGGTCTTGCATCATTAAAAAAAATGAGGTAACCTTCATGACCCACATTTTACAAGAAGCACAAATCCTGATTTTAAAAAATATGTATTTCTCACAGAGAAATATGTTCTAAAAATTGTAATAAGAACCCAAATAGAAATTCTACAAATATCAACATCTTTATTAATTACTATAATAAGAAGTGTGGTCTTTTGTTCCCAAAACGTCACAAATAATTTCTTCATTTGGATATGGTGTTGTTACTTAATGTTTCTAATCTAATATTCCAAATTGTACCTTAGCATTAACACATCTGTCAGTAAGTTACATATATATGTCGTGATTAAATGGAAGGGTGCAACCGTTATACATGCATTCCCCAAGAATTAGTTCCAGCCAAGTGAGCAGCGCACCCGAGACGTGCCATAGCTTTTGCCCGCAATTTTTGCCACGTTTATTTTTGTACTTTTTATTTGGATGAATTTGCATATTTACATTTTAACACAAGCTTAACATATTTACATACTTGAAATGAAGGCAATAAAAACGTGGTGATTTTCTTTTAATGGTAAAAAACAAGCTTTCAGGCAAGAATGCCCTTCTTCAGGTTACAACTTGGAAATATTTTTAAACTATGGACATTGGGGGGCATTCTTGCCTGAAAGCTTGTTTTTTACCATTAAAAGAAAATCACCACGTTTTTATCGCCTTCATTTCAAATATTATTGCGTGGCTACGTCATGTCTGATATTTACATACTTATTTTGGCGAAAAGAAATGATACATCTTGGATATTATGCAAATTATGACATATATATGTATGTGTGTGCTGCTTTTTCCTCAGAGTGAAGAAGGGCAAGTTTATAGGTCACACCCCACCTACACTCTGGTGTATAATTCAAAAATAACCCTAGAATCCATGTGATACTGTAAATTTCCATTCACATTTTGTTATCCCACAGAGATGAGCCTTTTCTCTCCAGATGTATACACACACAACAACCAAATATATTAATTTCCTAAAAATATATACAAATATCAAATATACAAATTACAATAGAAAAATAAATGAAGAAATTTTCTGAAAACAAAATTTTTGACACATGGTAATCTTTTTTACATTAAAAAAAAAAAGGAGGGAAAAGTTTGATGGTGAGAGAGAGAGACAAAGTGATATTAAAGACATCTTTCTCAGGGCCTAAATAATTATAAGCTATAATTTGAATTACAACCTAAGATAACAAGACCAACTTGATAAATCAATTATAAGGCGATAATGTAACATCTATATATAAGAAATGGAAGCATTTAAGCATGGATGTTTATTTTTAAATTTAAAATAAACTTCTACTATCCTTATAGCGATAAAAAAATTTATTGGGAGGGCTTGGTTCATAGTGGTGAACCCTCACAGCGGATTCGCCAATTTAATCTACCAGACCGCTTTTTAGAGCTCCAATACTGTATTGGATCATTCTGCATATATATCCTACACTGAAGGGTGGAATCTTAGAAATGGTATTCAAGCAAACGATTGACATAAGCTTTTAGGACAGTAGAACATGATGATAAGAATGCTGTTGCCAAAATGTCACAAATATTTATTAGGATTTGGTCTTGTCGTGTTTTCTACTTATTGTCTGCCTCAAATCTCAAGTCACTGCACTTATTGACTCTTATCATCTCTTTAATTGGTAGTGTAATTGAGAAAAAATACCACAGAAAACCCAAGGAAACTAGATTATGAAAAACATTACTACAAAAGACAATTCAAATAAGCCTTTTTCATCCAAAAGACATGTGCTTCAATTGGTAGTGTAATTGTAGTTGAAGAAACTAGTCTTTTTTTTTTCTTCTTCTTCTTCTTTTTGCTTTGAGTACACCTTGCCAGCTGAAAGGACAAACATCCAAATGTATTCAAATTTGTTGCATTTTTAAAAAGATTAAACTTTTATTTTGACAAAGTCAACAACTCCAGCACACACCATATATTATTATATTTACATAATTTTTCACATTTGTAAGTGCAAAGTCGAACTGCTTTTCATGTGTGTTGACATGTGGTGCACTTACAGTAAAAGCCAACTTCTACCCACCATAACTATCATGACCTGTACCACGTATACTAGGAATAAGCAAAAAAAAAAACCCAATTTTTTTTCCTTTCTTTCAAGCAATATATACATATTTTACACATTTTTCTTCTTAAAAAAGAGGGAGAGAGAACAAATCAGCATGTGGAATCGCTACAGGTCTGATTACCTTGGTTTCCAGATGTAGTCCTCTGTGCAAACATCCCTCTCAATCATATTATTGTAATGTTCTGCCCCTGTGTGGGGTCTCTGCACTTATTGGCTACCTCTTTAATTGGTAGTTTAATTGTAGTTGTAGAAATTTGTTTCCTCTTCTTTTTGCTTTGAGTACACCTCATCAGCTGAAAGAACAAACATCCAAATGTATTCAAATTTGTTGCATTTTAAAAAATGTAAACCCAAGATAATAAGACCAAATCCAAATAAATAGTGTGTGACGTTTCAGTATCACAGCATTGTTACCATCTTCAGACAAAAGTATTGAATGAGAAATTTTGTCTGAAGATGGTAACAAAGCTGTTACCGAAACGTCACACACTATTTATGTATTTGGATTTGGTCTTATTACCTTGGGTTTATAATCTATAATTCAAATTGTGCCTTATCAAAATGTACTTCAGCTTACTTTTAAAATATTTTTGGTCTTGTTTCCTTCAGCTTTTCATCTATACAGTGGGATTTTGTCACAACATGGTTATATAATTCTACAGCCCAGCCCCTAAGTGCTCCTTGTTTCAACCCTGGTTTCTGGTTTTTATAACAACATTTTTTTTTTTGCTTATCCCTAGTACACGTGCTACAGGCCATGATAATCATGGTGGGAAAAAGTAAGCGGCTGCTTTTACTGTAAGTGCACCACATGTCTATACATGTGTAAAGCAGTTTGAGTTTTGCACTTAACAAATGTGCCAGAGCCCTGTTTGGTTACTTGCACTCGCTAGTGGGGTTGGACTTTTGCAAGTATCAGGGGCCATTGGAGCATTTTTTTTTTTTTTATTAGAAAAAAGGTACCCAATGCCGGATTCGATCCCGGGTCGTAGCGGATGAAAACCAACAGTTTAGACCATCCTTCCACCAACCCCCAATTGAATTTTGTAGTAAAGACAGGACATATCAAATAGGATGCCAGGGTTCACTGCCTTTGTATTGGATCATGTCTGACTCATGTTTAAGATGATTGTGTGGGCATCACTCATCCATACTCTTACATAAGAGGGCAGTATCTATTAATCATTTGTTCTATAGCTTTCTCAAACATACTCTCCCTGTGGCTAAATACAAGTCTGTGATAAGATGAGAAAAGGAGAGTTGATTTAACCCTTAACTGGACGGGTTGGGTAGATTCTGCCCATGCATAAATTTAATATAGGAAAAAAATATATTTTTCGTTTACCTAAAGCTACCAGCTTTCATGTATTCTAATTTTACAGTGATACAAACATTTTCCATCAATCGTCTATAAATTTCTGTTTTGGGAGGGGGGTTAAATTTGCATGTGTGGGCGGATTCCGCCCAACCCGTCCAGAAGCGTGAGAATTTTTTGTGTCAGTGTTAGCTCGTGGCTAATACTTGAGTCTCTATCTTCCGCTATTTTTAGCTTCCTTTTTATAAAATAACACTTATTTCTTTGGATAAGTAGAATAATCAATCAAGTCAACAGAGAGAACTATCCCTGCCATCCCAAAATATATATGTTTTATAGATTAGTCGACCACACTTTGGAAGAAATATTCCAGCAGACAATTGATTCACTTCAGTAGAATTAGTTGATAAGTTGAAAGAACATGGTCTTACATATTTAGGAACGATGAGAAAGAACAAAACTTAGATTCACCACAATTTCAACCGCACCCTAATAGAGAATCAGTAACCTCTAATTTTCGTTTCTCTGGAACAACCACTTTAGCCTCCTATGTTCCTAAAAAAAAAAATCGGTAATAAGATTGATAAAAAAAGGTAAAAAAGAAAGGAATCAATTTAGTGTTGATCTTGGGAGAGCATTGACTGATGAACACCTGGCCACACGTAATCTCAATTCTCTCCCGCGGGAATTTCAGACGACAATTCAAGAAAAATGATGGTTCAAGTGCATCAAGGGAATCTACGCGATGCCACAATCTGATATTCCAAAATGGTGCTACAAATGTCCATCAAAAAACGAAGTAAAAAAATAAAAAACCCTTTGCTTTGTATGTCAACTAAGCGTTTGAAATAACATTTCTTTGTAATTTTTAAAAACTGTAAATAGATTATATTCATAATTTTTAAAAGTCAAAATCTGTATATTAACTATATATTAATTAAATATTTTTTTTAAATATTGATTTCAATCATTATTGAGCGCTTATTTCATAAAGTTACATAGGTGGCTTGAATCTACCCAACCCGTCCAGTTACGTAAGAAAAATCCACCCATCCAGTTAAGGGTTAAAGAAACTATATTGGAGACAATAAGATTTGGACTAGATTAGAAACATAAAGGTAACAAATAAGTACATAGTAAAAATACTCTTAAGAGACAATTTAAAAAGCTTTTTTCATTCAAAAGAAACGTGTTACAATTAACAGAATGGAGGAAAGAAGAAATATCAATGATATTTACAGATTATAAAACAAGGTAATAAGACCAAATCCAAATAAATAAATAGTGTGTGACGTTTCGGTAACAGCGTTGTTACCATCTTCAGACAAAAGTACTCAATGAGAAATTTTACCACAGCATGTTTTAAATAGTTACTGTTATCAAGTGTGTAAACAAGATAACAGATAAGAAGAAGACAGTTATCTGAGAAACACAGAATATTATTCTTAGAATTAAAAGTGGAAAAAAACCCTTTTTTTTAAATATAATTAAAAGCATATCTATAAATATCATTTATATTTCCTCTTTCTTCCATTCTGTTAATTGTAGCACATTTCTTTTGAATGGAAATTGCTTCTTTAAATTGTGTCTTAAAATAATTGTTCTCATAATCTAGTATCTTTGTTTCTTCTAGGTTAAAATTATTATGTCCTGTGATTTTTATATGTTCTACAAGTGCAGAATTCTCAATTTTATCCCATTTCAGAGCATATTCATGGTTTTTCATTCTTTCTTTTAAAGTTCTGGATGTTTGTCCTACATAGCATAGGTCACATTTTTCACATTTCACTTCATAAATTAAACCTGCTCTTTTTGGTAAGTGAGTGTTCTTATGGATGTTGATATATTGAGAGATAGGGTTACATGGTTTTCATGCAATTTTTATTTTTTCATACTTTTTGAATATATTAGTAAAAGCACACACACTAAGTTGTGTAATTAATATTACAGCGTGTACCTCTCTCTAACACTGGTTGTAGAACCAAAGTGTCCGTTAGAGATTTCCGTTGGCAATGAAAACTTTAGTGAGGTAGTGCGAGCAGTGTCGGTGGAAGGATGGTCTAAACCGTTGGTTTTCAACCGTTACGACCCGGGTTTGATTCCCACATTGGGCAATTTTTTTTCTGATTTAAAAAAAAATTGCTCCATTAGCCGCCCCCGATTCTTGCAAAAGTCCAACCCCACCACCGAGTGCATGTAACCAAACGGGCTCTGGCACATTTGTAACTGCAAAGTCGAACTGCTTTTCACATGTGTATATACAGTAAAACCCCTCTATAGTGAACCCCAATGGGACAGAGCTTTTGGTTCACTATAGCCACGGTTTGGCCATTTTTTTAACTTTTCTAAATTTTTAGACCGTAAAATTAAAAAACAGCCATACAAACAGGAAAAGGCAGCCACTTAAAAATGGTCACTTTGTTTTAATTCCCTAAAGTGACCTATTTCTTTACAGTAATGCTGAATATCAAACGAAGTCATTTGATAATAGGTTCTTCTTATCATTAGCATACATGTATATATATATAAACCTATGTATTATTTAAAAATTAAGCAAAATCCCATAGCCAAAAAATTATTAATTATATATTTAAAAGGTATAAGAGTATTTTAGAACATCTATCTTAAATAATATAATGCTATATATATTTATTTGAAAAAATGCCTCTAATACCTTGTTGTTTGAAAGTGAAAAGTGAAATTTGAAAATCAGAATTGTATTAAAATATCGTTATTTCCATCAAAGGAATAAAGCTCCGTGTATTCTGAATCAATTGAGGATGAATCAAAAGTATCCAATTCAGAAAAATCGGACGTGAAACATGTTGAAACGATAGCGCGATCGGTAAAATTGTGAATAAAAAACGCCAATTTGCAAACACAAAATCGGTAATAAAACGGCCGGCCAGGGGAAATATCCGCAAACCTTGAATGAGTCATATAGCTAACAAGAATTCCATTCTAAAAATGGAACTGTAGCGGTAGTTTTTGAGAATTTATAAGTCGATTTGTTTGTGGCCCATGAGAAACAGGTTGGGGGAACTGTTTTTTTTTTTTTTTTTTTTTTTTTTTTTTTCCTTTTCCAATTTCCACATATTCTTCTGAAGTGTATATTAAATTTTTGTTTTTAACCAGTTATTAAAACCATTTCTGACTTTAAAATTATTTTTAAATATTTTGTTAGCCTAGGGTAAATTTGATATAGAACGCTTCTAAAAGGGCAGGCTGCCACTGTTTTTTTTTTTTTTTAGAATGCCATTCTTTGTTTCTTTTCTTTATTTTTCTTCTATTTCAAAATTGTCTAATGCAAAGATATTCTATTAAATAAAAGTATGATTTGTAAAAATGTATACAACATTCAGCAAAAATAGAATGGAAATGAAAACAAACAATGCCGCTAATTTTTTGTTTTGAAATTGCGATCCTCGAGCTGAAACATGCTCAAAATTTTGTTGTTTTAAAAAATTTTCAAATCAAAATTTTAAGTTTGTTATAAGCCTAGTATTTTTAATAGATTTTATCATTTTGGGACCGAAAATAGGTTCGTTATAGCGGTAGTTCGTTATTTTAAAAATCGCAAAGTTCGTTATAACGATAGTATTTTCAATGGAATGGAATTGGGAATCGCCGTGGGTTCGTTATAAGGGAAGGTTCGCTATATCCAGGGTTCGTATTAGCGGGGTTTTACTGTATGTGGTCCACTTACAGTAAAAGCAGTCGCCAACTTCTACCCACCATGATTATCATGGCCTGTACCATGTGTACTAGGGATAAGCAAAAAAGGAAATTCTACTGTACTACTGTATGTGGTGAACTCATGGAATTTGTGTATACAAGGAAATAAGAAACAACAACAAAAAAACTATGTGGTTACAAGACTAAATCTAAATAAATAAATGTGTGAAAACTTCAGTAACTGTGTTGTTATCATCTTCAGACAAAAGTACTGAATGAAAAATTATATCACAGCATGTTTTAAATATTTACAGTTATCAAGTATGTAAACAAGATAGCAGATAAGAAGATAGTTTTCTAAGAACCTAAAATATTATTCTTAGAATTGAAAGTGGAGAAAAAAACTTTTTTTTTTACATATATAATTTATTTAAAACATGGTATGATATAATGATAAGGCACAATTTGGATTATAGATTATACTGAATTCAGTACTTTTGTCTGAAGATGGTAACAGCACTGTTACCAAAACATTGCATACAATTTATATATTTGGATTTGGTCGTATTACCATATGTTTATCATCTATAATCCAAATTGTGTTGCCTTATCAATTGTATATAATGTTAATTGTAAAGTTGAGTTGGTGATTAAAACTACAAAAGTAAATAGAAATCAACAGCCATGTAACAATGGTCTTTCACACCCCAAGCTATGACTGTGGGTGACCTGTTTCCTTAAGTGTTTCTGCTGAACATCCCCAAACATCTGCCAGGTTTAATCGGCCTGGTATGTGGCGCCAAGATTTGGGGGAGCTAAGATTATCTTCTTCTTCTTTCTTATCTCCACTCAATCATATAGGGTATCAAGCTTGTTTGACAACCATCATGACTGTGTGAAGTAGAATGTGTCTGCTTTTGTCATTAAGACTGGGAGCACTACTCAGTGGTAGGCCGACTTAGCTCCAAAAGAATTGGCCGCCTCTGACATGAGGAACAGACACCATCTGCAGCTGCTCCTAACATGGAGTATAAATTTAGACGATAAAAAACATGGCGAAGGAAGACGAGTTTCTTTTATTGGTGCATTAGAGCAAGCTTTCGGGCAAAAGCCCTTCGACAGGCAAGATAAAAATGACACTATGAACGATACTGATGGCTGTAGTGAATATATACATACACATATTAATTTACATAAATATAGAAAAAAGCATGCAAATGGCAATTTAACTATTTGTAAAAAATAAAAATCATAGAGGATAATTCAAGATATGCAAAACAATAACTGAAGGAAAGAAATATTAATGAAGCATAATATATGTCTGAAATGGAGTATTAAGTATATAAAAGAGAAAAAATTTTACATAAAGGCCAGGAGAGCTTGATATGCGTCGGGGAGGTCAATTTTACGGTTAAAAACATGAGGGAAGTTTAAATAAAGGACAGGAGAGGATGATAAGCTTCTGGAAGTTCTATTTTTCTATTGATGCTGTTCAGTTTGTGGGATACTATGGATTCTAGAATGAGTCTTTGGTGTAAGATATGTATGTGCCTGTAATGTATGGTGGGGTTTTTGATGTTGAAAGTGTGGCCTGTGCTCTGCATATGTTGATAAATGAGGGACCTGGTATCTTGTCTGGAAATATTACGGGAATGTTCAGTCATCCTGATGGACACAGATCTACCCGTCTCACCAACATAAGTGGCAGGACACTGTTCACATGAGATGGAGTAGACTGCGCCCACAGAACGAAGGGAATCAGGAGGAGCTGAGGACTTAGTATGAGGATGACGGAGGGATGAAAGAAGGTTCGGGGAGTTTTTATATATATGGTAAGGATGCCATAGGATTTAAGTTTTCTGGCTATATCAACTGAGGAGGGGGAGTAAGGGAGAAAACACAATGATCTGTAAGTCATGGAAGGATTAGAAGATGTAGGTGTATAAGTATATTTATTAATGAACGAGAGCGGAAAAGAAGCTGCGGAGACCTGGGTTATGATACAATTTCTTTCTATTATTTTAAAGATGTCTATGGAACAATGGGTGAATATTCTTTTTGTAAGGGTTCTGACAATAGTGATTTTATGGGAGGTAGGACAGTGAGATATTTTATCTATAAAATCTTTATCTTTCGCACATTTGATGTATAAATGTCATAATTTGCCTAATACCCAAGAGGTATAATTTCTTTTCGCCAAATTAAGCATGTTAAACTGTAAATACAAATTCATCCATCTATAAATACACTGTACAAAATAAACGTGGGAGCCCTCGCGGGCTAATGCTACGGCACGCCGTATTTGAATGTTTGGTCATGTTACCTTATGTTTCTTATCTTTAATCCAAATTGTACCTTATAATAAGAGTTTTGTGTCCATGGCGATCTTTCAATATGTAAAACTCCTCGCTGTATAAAAGAGAACTAAAAAATGGTGAAATAAATTCTTTCAACCGGACAATGAGTGGTTGTCACCTCTAGTATTTTTAACATAAATTATAACATGGCGCAGCCGACAGGATGAATATTTTGTTTTTAAGCTTTGTCTAGGTCTCTAAAAAGAAAAGAAGACAAAATTCGATGAAAAAGTATTACGACAGAAGCAGTAAAATCTACCCTAAAGTCAGCGTGGGAGAGGAGGCCTGGTGCCAACTGTCTCCAAAACAGGCATGGACACCAGTGAAGATTACAGTTCACGGGAATTCGCCTCAAAGTTTTAAAGTCGAAACACCATCTGGAAAGGAATTCCTCAGAAATCAACAATTTCTAAGACCAAAAAATGGACCATCCGGAAAAGGGGAATCGCCCTCCTTGGGGACCTCGTTCTCAGGTGAATCGTCTCCAGTAGCGGCGGACTCCAGCAGTTGGCAGAGAACTACTGAAGAGGAGCCAGTCGCAGGACCATCTACAACTCCAATACAACGACAACCAAGTGATGGGATGGCTGTGCCCTCTGAGAACTCATCTGTAATGCCCCGGTTCTCTAGGTTCGGTAGAGAGCTGAAGAAACCACAAAGGCTTGGGTTTTGAGGAAGGGGAAACGTGTTGTGATATGTGATGGATTATCATATGCTATGAATTTTGTCTATTTGATATGTTGTAACTATTTTGATGTAAATATTATTTTATCTTTCAACGCTATGCAAATCCATGGCGATCTTTCAATATGTAAAACTCCTCGCTGTATAAAAGATAACTAAAAAATGGTGAAATAAATTCTTTCAACCGGACAATGAGTGGTTGTCACCTCTAGTATTTTTAACATAAATTATAACAGAGAGGACACTCGCACTAAAAGATACCTCTCTACAAAGGACAGCTTTCATTTGCAAAATTACTATTTTTACTATTTAACAACTCTTCGGTAAGAGAACACCTCTCCCTAAAGAACACTTTGGCTCTACAATTAGATGTCTTTTACAGGGAGGTTCTACTATAACATGATATGGGATAAGCAGGGACAATTGTATTGTGTTAGTGACGGCACAATACACAGAGATATTAAACTGAGATTGTCTCCAGGCTCCAAGAGCATTATCCAGGTGGCCGCTGCAGTCTTGCGTGCACCAGCCATTGAGGAACATGAAGCTCCACTCCGGTACCGCTACAGGAAGCCTATGACCATTGAGGAGATGGAATACATTACGGTAAACTACCCTGCTCTCCTGGTTCTCTCAATTCCTACGGGGCAGGATACTGTGATCATTGGGTAGCATGGAGGTCATCCGTTATGGAGCAATATTTCACCCTGTTCTTGAACCAATATTTTTCTACTAATCACAGACCATTAGATTATCAAACACCAATTCTTTTTTGTGGTCTACCTTTCTCGCCCTTCATCCTCTCTTTAATGTCTATCCTTCCTCCAGCATAGACGATCCTCCTAGCACATATCATGCTAATCTCCATTTCCTTCTGATTACTTCATTTAGAAGGATCTACTCTCCATTAATTCTTCTCCAACTTCTTTGTCACCCTATATGTTCATTTGACCTTGAGAATTCTTCTAGTAAACCGGATGTCAAAATTTTTTTTTCTGCCTCAGTTCTTTTATCATTTACATCCATGCAGGAAAACTGGCCAAACAAAGCATTTATTATCCTTCTTTTTTTTTTAAATCAGTTTCCTATTTAAATCTCTCCCCACACACACACAAATAGCTCTATATTGGGTGTTTTTTCATTGAGGGGGTGAAAATGATACGTTTTGTGGGTTTCTATCATCTTCTCTCTGCTACATCCTCCCATTCATAATCAGAATTGTCTAAAATATCATTATTTCAATCAGAGGAATATTTCCGAACCAATTGAAGATTAATCAAAAGTATCAGATCCTGAAAAATTGGGCACGAAACATTTTGATACACTAGCGTGATTAGTAAAATTACCTTTAAAAAAAATTCTTGAAATTTCCAACATAAAATCTGTAGAAAGACGCGAAGCCAGCAGGAATATCCTGAACCCTAAATGAGTCATATACCTAACAAGGCATCTGTTCTAAAAATAGAATTGTAATGACCATTTTTTAGAATTTATAAGCCTATTTTTTGGACCCGTGAGATGGGGCACTAGTGTTTAAAGGGTTAATAAGTGTTTTTCTTCTATTTCCAATTTCCACATATTCTTCTGAAGTCTAGATTTAGTTATGTCTTGAACCTGTTATTCAAATCATTTCTGGCTTTAAAATTATTTGGACTTTTTTTTAGCGTAGGTTAAACTAGATATAGAACGCATCTAGAAGGTTCATCCTAACACGTACGATCGCAGCAAAAGTTGGGGTGGATTCCACTTTGTAGCAATTTATAATAGCCCTCTATTTTTATCTCTTATAGTATAAAAGTTACATTTTCTTATTTTACCATGTTCTGAAAATTTTCCATATTTTTTTGAAAAGCTTTGATAATGACTTTTTTCTAGATTTTGGTTTTTAGAACGCCTTTCTTTACTTTTTTTTTTCTTTATTTTGGAAGCCATTTGAATTTGTTTCTATTTACAACTTGTTGAATGTAAAGATATTCTATTCAATAAAAGTAAAATGCGTAAAAATTTATATAAATAATGCGACAAAAAATAGAACGTAAATGTGAACAAACAACGCCCCTAAATTTATTGTTTTGAAATCGCGAATTTTGAAATTCTCAAAATTTAGGTATTTTGGAACTTTAAAAAATTATGTTTGTTAATGGGGTAGTTCGTTATTTAAAAATCACTAAGCTCATTCTAACGATGGTATTTTCAATAGAATGGAATTGCCTAAGGGAAGTTTTCACTATATTGCGGGTTCGTATTAGCAGGGTTTTACTGTATAAAAAATAAATATATATATATTTTTATTTTTTAAATCTCAAAGTTGTTTGTTTTAATAATGATAATTTCAATAGAATGTTCATTAAAAGGGAAGGTTTGCTATATCGGGTTCCTATTAGCGGGTTTTACTAATTCCAAGAGAGACGGGAAAAAATGCAAAGTTTTTTTTTAAATACAATTTTAAACCCAATTGCTGGTAATTTACCCCAAACAAGCTTGGTTTAGTTTCATATATTTTATTTGCTCTTTCATTTATTTATAAATTATAATTGAGGTCCCTTACAACTATTAAGGCCTTTATTAAATAAAAAAATATTTTCTCACAATGCTCTAAAGCTATAATTGCTCTTCACTGGGCTTAATGAAAAACATTATACTAATTTGTAAACACTTCTTGTAAGATATAGTCAACGTTATTAAGCCCATTGAAGAGCAATTATCGCTTGAAAGCTAGCAATAAAAGAAATTCATTGTGAGAAAATATATATATATTTTTTAAAAGTGTTTCACAATTTTATCATGACTAGGTATTAAGGTCTTTATTATTGGCGATACAATCTGCTTCTTGTTTCTCTGCTCTTGAGCAAGTTCAGATCTCCAATGGTGCCATGAGCTGGTCACTTTGCCCGTCCTATCCAGTCCATCAGTCCAATTCTTCTTCCAGCCATTCTATTCCTATTCAGTTTGACCACTAGAATTTTCTTCACAGCTCCATTTCCCTATAGTTGCTTGCTGCATTCTGTTGTTGTTTCTTATCCCCATGTGTAACAATTACACCAATTCCATGAGTTCAGGAATGGGGTGCAGCTTTCGTTGATCATGGCACCAATTGCTGCCTTCTAAAAATGCTATCTAATGTGACCTACACCCATCTTATTTTCTTATCTCAATATATCCTGGCTGCTCGTTTTCTCGCATTTTATATTGCCTTTTACTACCTTTCCTTTTTACTTTTCTTAGATGTTTATAAAATTTGTATTTATATCATTGTCCCCGCCTCCACAAACCCCGCCTACATGAATCAGCCAATAGCGTGTGTTTGTTCCAGAGAGGCGGTCCAGAGTAAAGGTCCTCCCACTTTACTACCAGCACCTCCCCCTCCTCACTTAGAATCTAAAATCTCCAGTTATTTGTCACAAACAAAGGAGCATTATTATTTATATTATTTTGCTAATATAAGCCCGTTCATCTTGTGTGATACCAAATTTGTTAGTTTGAGATGGTGGGCTCTCAGAAGTTTTAAAATAAAAAAAAAAGAATGAAATTATTTTTTTTTTCCCCTTTATTTAACCTTTCCCCCTCCTTTATTTTATTTATTTTTTCTTTAAGTATAGTTTGTGTTCTTCGGAACTTTACAGTAAAACTTGCCAGGAAAGAGTTATGTTCCTGAACAACCTCCTTTATAAAAAAAATGAACCTTATTTCCACTTTAGATGAATGAGGGAAGCCATCTCTAAGAAATACATAGAGTATAGAACTATCCATGGAAGGTTCTATAAATCTAAGTGGGTATATGATATATAAATTGGTGAGAATTGTGGAGCATAATTGGATGTGACAATAGGAAAAAAAGAGGAAAAGACAGTAAACCTATGTTTTAATACTTGTTTAAAGTTATCATAATCAAGCCCTCAAGCCGTAGTTTCACTAATAGCCCCAAGAACAGACTTTGTCAAGAAAAAAAGGCATCTCCTTATCGGGAAACTGAAAGTTGCTGATGGCTTGTGCAATATCCGATAGATGGCGCAAGCCATCCGCAACTTTTATTTGCCCAATAAGGAGATGCCCTTTTTTCTTTTCTAAATTTATGAACCTTATCCCAGTACAATATCACCTTTGTACTATTTTTCCAGACTTTGTCAAATTTGTTACAGGCAATATATATACAGTTAAACCTGTCTATAGCGCCCAATTTTAAATATGTAGTACGATGCGATTTATATTAAAAGTGACCTGTCTATAGCACCCTATTTTGGTGAGTCCCATGAGGGGGCGCTATAGACAGGTTTAACTGTAGTATATATATAGGCAAAATATATAGAAACTCTTCCAACTTAGGCTAAGTGATAACGCCAGTCCCGTCTCAACATCTCCTTGATTGTAGCCAAGCCATAAAACAATCTAAGATAAAATGTCCAGTTTCTGAGACATCTCCACAACTTATAGGTATAATAGGTGATCTGATATTTCATCAGGGTATTGTGTGGGAATAAGAAATGCCAACAATAGAAAGACTAAATGGGCAAAGGTGTTCACTACCATTCTTGTAGATCAAACTGAGTGAAGACTTCTGAAAGAGATAACCTCCCACTTATTTACATACTCAATTTACCAGTGGTAGAAATTCTTCTTGTATATTTTAAAACAGTACACATGCTCTTGTAGTCAGTAAAGCCACTGTGTCTTTGTCATGGACAAATAACACCCTTCCTCTCTACAAACTTTTTTGTTCAAAATCTTACCTGCAAGAATTCGAACCTGGAATCTTCTGATCCAGATGTATTTCCTGCACAATATTCCCTCACACAACTACAGTACAACTTCTCCGTGGGAGTTTGGTTTCAAGCAAAATGCACCTACAAGACAAATTGCAATGTTACAATTAACTTAATACTTCCTTATGCCTATTCAATGATGTTCTTTATATAGGATATTCAACACATTTATAGCATTTATTTAGGGTAGGGGCTTAAAAATTTTAGAAATGGGTTAGTTAGAAAGGGTTAGATGCCTAAGAAAACTAAATTAATGGGGAGAATACAAACTATTCCCACTAAAAATTGACACATAAGACAAGAAAACTCACAAGATAGGTTTGACTGTAATGTTTTGAATTGCTTTTATAAAATTATTTATAGGAGAAAAACACAGCCACAACAACCAATAGTTTAACTCCCAACGTTTCAGTGACTTCCTGTTACTCTTCAGGGGACAAATGATCTTAAAAATTATTTATAGGGTTATCAAATATAAAAATATGCGCTAGCTGGATAATAAAGTAGCCAAGAAGTAGCAATAGACAAAAAGTGTACATGACACAGGGCAAAATCATGTACCAGGTTTTATATTTTTAAACATAGTATGTAAATAGCCAAGATCTTGTCATGCAATTAAGCCCCTTGCAATGCGGGAAGAACCATTTTCCAATTAGTAAATTGAACTGATTGTACTCCAGTCTGCTTATGATTTTTTTTTAAATCTTCATCAAAATGAGAGAATACACAATTGGGATATGGCTTGTTACTTTACCAAATATATTCCAAATTGCACTTCTCAACCACAAAAATTAAAAATTCCTGATAATTTTTCTTATAAAGATACAGTAGAATCTCCCTTTAGCGGACACTTCTCTACAAAGGACAGTTTTCATTTGCAAAAATTATAATTTTTACAATTTAGCAGCTCTACGGTAAGAAGACACCTCTCTCTAAAGAACACTTTGGCTCTGCAATTAGGTGTCCTTTACAGGGAGGTTCTACAGTATTAGCAACCATGTAATGAAAGATTACTTTAGTCGTGGGTAGAATTACACCATGTAAGTATTACAGTAAATCTTCCATTGAAATATTTATCTATCTTACTTCTCTCATTCAGTACTTTTGTCTGATGATGGTAACAATGTTTGTTATCAAAATGTCACACACTATTTATTTAATTGGATTTGGTTTTATTTACCTTGTAGTTTTAATCTATAATCCAAATTGTACCTACTCATTCTTCTCTGTTTAGCACTTCTTGTTTATTGGGACTTATTGAAAATTCAAACATTCAGTCCCAATTGTTAATAATATATATTATACAAACAATGTGTATTTTTAGTTGGAAAATCTTCTGGATCTGTATAGTATAAAATTGTGAGGTGAAGAGTCTCTTTTGAGGTTTTTATCTCACAGGAGTAAAAATGAGGACTTCTCTTTTTTACGTCTGTGGAAGGACAGAAATGCACGAAAACTCAGTGTCAAATAAAGAAAAGCTTACAAGACCACTCTTCACCTCATGATTATCTACTTTTTTTTAATAATAAATGTGCCCATTGAAGAGCAGAAAATGTCCTCGAAAGCTTGCAAAACCATAATTAAAAAAAACTTTTGCCTGAATTATTTTTTTTTCCTTTTCAAATAATTTCTGGATAACTATTGCTCACATAATAAATGTGTATTTATAAAATACCACAAATTTGCATAAAAATGAGTGATTAAAACTTTCCATGTTCCAATTAGAAGTGACTACAGTGGAATCCTGTTATAACAGCCATCTTTAGAACAGTAACTTAGTTGTAACATCCTTATTCTAAGATGGAAAATTTGCCGGGAGGAAATTAATCCATAGAAGCAATGGGCGCCTCTCCTGTCAAAATAAATGTCAAAACCTGACGCCATCTATTATAGCGCCCATTGCTTCTATGGATTAATTTCCTCCCCCGGCAAATTTTCCATCTATATTCTAGCCATAGATTTGACCCAGCCACATTGCCAGCAAAACACCTCTTTGGTAGATTGTGAAGATTCCATTAGATCCCGTGTGGATCTCATGGAATAAAGTCCGCCCTAGACTGACGAGGGCCATTAGCCCGAAACCATGGTCTCTAGGTGGACGCTTCTCAGTTTGCCAAAGCTGGTGTTGTGGCTTTGTCACCGACCCGAGGCCGCTAGTTGCGGCGACGGTCAATAGATGGCGTCAGGTTTTGACGTTTATTTTGATGGGAGAGGCGTCCATTGCTTCTATGGATCCTTATTCTAAGTTTTAAGTCCCAATTGTGTTTTAACTGGGATTCTTACAACAGTCCCAAGTGATGGAGTTATAATGAGGTTCAGCTGTAAATTTTTCTCCTTTATTTTCATTTATATCTTCTTTCTATTTTCAAATATCTGCCATTAGCCTACCTTCCTTATTCAAGAATAGAAATTAGCCCTACTTCTCCTCCAAATTCCCAATGTCATTACTGAGATAACATGAAATAATGGAAGGGCCTGGCTCATCAATAGTGGACCCTACCAGAGGTTTTGGCAGTTTAATCTTCCAGACCACTTTACTATTGCACTGGGCTGTAGTGCTTATATATCTGTCAATTTGTGAAGGAAACTGTGGACATAATCTCTGAGGGCAGTAGGAATTTATATAGATTGAACATTACTCTTCCACAAACTATTCACAATTATATATATATATATTATGATAAATTTGTCAGCTTCTGTTATATTGTTATTTTTTGGGATGAGATTATTATTTGTTTGATGTTTTGAGCATGTTTATGATATTGGTATGACAACATACTTGAGGACGAAATAATACCTTACTTAAGGCGTGAAGAATGAAGAAAACAAAAATGTATTTACATAATTACAAAATATTGAGCCGGCCAACGGGAAACAACAACAATAGGTTTATATAGGGAAAGCCGTGATATCTGGCGGCCGACTTTACAGAGTAGTTTGTTCTAAAAGTTATAATTTTAAAATAAGTAATTTTTATATAACATTTATTATTATCCCTAGTACACATGTTACAGGCCATGATGATCATGGTGGGTAGAAGTAGGCCAGTGCTTTTACTGTAAGTGATCCCCATGTAGAAAGCAGCTCAACTTTTGAATTACAAATGTGCCAGAGACCTATTTGGTTAATTTCACTCACTGGTGGAATTGGGAAATTTTCAAGAATTATAGGGGCCATTGAAGCAATTTTTAATTTTATAAAAAAGTGCCCATTGCAGGATTAGATTCCGGGTGGTGGCAATCTGAAATTGACAGTTCATACCACTCGTCCACTGACCCCTTTCTAATAAGCCTTTAACTATTCACAATAATTAAATATAAGAGACGCCATCTGTGTATTTATGGATAGAAACTACCACTGTTTTGTTTTACTGCTTTAAATAATAATAATATTTTTCTATATTTACAGTAGAACTACTCTCTAAAGTACAAAACCCCCCTAGTTACAGAACTAAGTGTCCTCTCATGGAGGTTCTACCAAATGTCTTTTTTTGTCTTTGTTAGAGGCAACAGAACCAACCTTACACATAGATTAAACATCTATTCCTCGCTACTTGAAGACCTAGTCAATTATAGTTCGGAAAATAAATGAGAGAATTATTTTCTCCTATCTTTTTTTCTCATTGCAGTAAAGTCTATATTCAAATTGATTTTTTAAATTGGCCTTTTTTTTTTCATTTTTAAGACCTTTATTTATAAGCTCTATTTTCACTATGTTTTTAATTTTGGTTTTATAAAAAAGTATTGCCCGCTATTATAGATAAATAAAGAAAAAAATAGGGATTTGAGTAGGATTTTTTTAAAGCAAACATTTAGCTATATCTTCTAGTTTTACTTATCTCTAGTACACATGGTGCTGGCCATTATAATCAGGGCATATAGGGATTTTCAACTGCTTATCCTACAAGTAAAGTAAATGTCATCTACACATGTAGGAAATCTGTTTGACCTTGCCTTAGAGAGTGTCAGTACCTTGTTTGTTTACTTACCCGAGTTTGGATTGGTTTAAGAATCAGGGTCTATATATGTGTGAGATTTGTTAACTCCACACCAGTGAAGCCATGTAGAAACAAAAAGGCCAACTAGAGTGTGGTAATATAGGAAGAAAATAGACCAACTGGAGTGAAGCCATGTAGAAACAAATAGGCCAACTGGAGTGGAGCCATGTAGAAACATATAGGCAAACTGGAGTGAAGCCATGTAGAAACAAATAGGCCGAGTAGAATGGAGCCATGTATAAAGTAATAGGCAAACTGGAGTGAAACTATGTCTAAAGGCCAACTGGAGTGAAGCCATGTAGAAACAAATAGGCCGAGTAGAATGGAGCCATGTATAAAGTAATAGGCAAACTGGAGTGAAACTATGTCTAAAGGCCAACTGGAGTGAAGCCATGTAGAAACAAATGGGCCAACTGGGGTGAAGCCATGTAGAAACAAATAGGCCAACTGGAGTGAAGCCATGTAGAAACATATAGGCCAACTGGAGTGAAGCCATGTAGAAACATATAGGCCAACTGGAGTGAAGCCATGTAGAAACAAATGGGCCAACTGGGGTGAAGCCATATAGAAACATATAGGCCAACTGGAGTGAAGCCATGTAGAAACAAATGGACCAACTGGAGTGAAGCCATGTAGAAACATATAGGCCAACTGGAGTGAGGCCATGTAGAAACAAACAGGCCAACTGGAGTGAAGCCATGTAGACATATAGGCCAACTGGAGTGAAGCCATGTAGAAACAAATAGGCCAACTGGAGTGAAGCCATGTAGACATATAGGCCAACTGGAGTGAAGCCATGTAGAAACATATAGGCAAACTGGAGTGAAGCCATGTAGAAACAAATAGGCCAACTGGAGTGAAGCCATGTAGAAACATATAGGCAAACTGGAGTGAAGCCATGTAGAAACAAATAGGCCGAGTAGAATGGAGCCATGTATAAAGTAATAGGCAAACTGGAGTGAAACTATGTCTAAAGGCCAACTGGAGTGAAGCCATGTAGAAACGAATGGGCCAACTGGAGTGAAGCCATGTAGAAACAAATAGGCCGAGTAGAATGGAGCCATGTATAGAGTAATAGGCAAACTGGAGTGAAACTATGTCTAAAGGCCAACTGGAGTGAAGCCGTGTAGAAACAAATGGGCCAACTGTGGTGAAGCCATGTAGAAACAAATAGGCCAACTGAAGTGAAGCCGTGTAGAAACATATAGGCCAACTGGGGTGAAGCCATATAGAAACATATAGGCCAACTGGAGTGAAGCCATGTAGAAACAAATGGGCTAACTGGGGTGAAGCCATATAGAAACATATAGGCCAACTGGGGTGAAGCCATGTAGAAACAAATAGGCCAACTGGAGTGAAGCCATGTGGAAACATATAGGCCAACTGGAGTGAAGCCATATAGAAACATATAGGCCAACTGGAGTGAAGCCATATAGAAACATATAGGCCAACTGGAGTGAAGCCATGTGGAAACATATAGGCCAAGTAGAATGGAGCCATGTATAAAGTAATAGGCAAACTGGAGTGAAACTATGTCTAAAGTCCAACTGGGGTGAAGCCATATAGAAACAAAAAGGCCAACTGGAGTGAAGCCATGTAGAAACAAATGGGCCAACTGAAGTGAAGCCATGTAGAAACTTATAGGCCAACTGGAGTGAAGCCATGTAGAAACAAATGGGTTAACTGCAGTGAATCCATGTAGCAACAATTGGTGTGAAGCTATGCATTGACAACCATCCCTACCTAAATGAAAGCATAAGCTGGTAATAAAATTGTCAGTGAATAAAATGATTAAGGCAAACTAATATTCTAGTGGTTAAAATAGGTGAAATGTGACAATAGTTTTGCTCTGAATTGAAACAGAGGTAATGTTTTTCATACATATTTTTTTATTAAATAGTTTAGGAATTGTGTGTGTGCCACTCATATTTTTCTATGGGTAACAAAAAGGCAGAATAAAAAAAAAAATTTGAACCTTTTTTTCCAAAGCAAATGTGACCTACCTACCTTGAAACTTTGAGAGACCCTTTACAAAAATATATTGAGAATGTTTTTATTTCGTGTTTGACACAAGTTATTACTTACTATTATTTTTATGATTTGTATTTTTGTTAGTTGATTAGATATCTAACAAATAGTTGCTACTGTGGCTTAAAGTTAGCTGGCCCTATAGATTCAACCCTGATAGAATTTATATATGTTCACACACACAATACCTTCTAACCAGTTTGAAGTAATTATTGGTGAAGAATTTGAAAATATTTTGTAAAAAGGCTGTGTGCATGTTACAATGTTTGACAGAAATATTTTAATTTCTCTAACCTTATTTTTGAATTATGTA
>CP092871.1:65638493-65679119 GCA_030710605.1 Cordylochernes scorpioides | reverse complement strand
ACTTTAATGACCGATATGTCCTCACTTCTTTTTTCTAGATTTAATTCATTTTGTCTCCTCTCTAATTGTAAATACGCTGCTGTATCACCTCATAAGCATAAATAAAAAGAGCACAGGCCACACTTTCAACATCAAAAACCCCACCATACATTACAGGCACATACATATCTTACACCAAAGACTCATTCTAGAATCCATAGTATCCCACAAACTGAACAGCATCAATAGAAAAATAGAACTTCCAGAAGCTTATCATCCTCTCCTGTCCTTTATTTAAACTTCCCTCATGTTTTTAACCGTAAAATTGACCTCCCCTTTTCACTTTCAAACAACAAGGTATTAGAGGCATTTTTTCAAATAAATATATATAGCATTATATTATTTGAGATAGATGTTCTAAAATACTCTTATACCTTTTAAATATATAATTAATAATTTTTTGGCTAGGGGATTTTGCTTAATTTTTAAATAATACATAGGTTTATATATAACATGTATGCTAATGATAAGAACCTATTATCAAATGACTTCGTTTGATATTCAGCATTACTGTAAAGAAATAGGTCACTTTAGGGAATTAAAACAAAGTGACCATTTTTAAGTGGCTGCCTTTTCTGTTTGTATGGCTGTTTTTTAATTATACGGTCTAAAAATTTAGAAAAGTTAAAAAAATGGCCAAACCGTGGCTATAGTGAACCAAAAGCTCTGTCCCATTGGGGTTCACTATAGAGGGGTTTTACTGTATATACACATGTGAAAAACAGTTCGACTTTGCAGTTACAAATGTGCCAGAGCCCGTTTGGTTACTTGCACTCGGTGGTGGGGTTGGACTTTTGCAAGAATTTTTTTTAAATCAGAAAAAAAATTGCCCAATGTGGGAATCAAACCCGGGTCGTAACGGTTGAAAACCAACGGTTTAGACCATCCTTCCACCGACACTGCTCGCACTACCTCACTAAAGTTTTCATTGTCAACGGAAATCTCTAACGGACACTTTGGTTCTACAACCAGTGTTAGAGAGAGGTACACACTGTAATATTAATTACACAACTTAGTGTGTGTGCTTTTACTAATATATTCAAAAAGTATGAAAAAATAAAAATTGCATGGAAACCATGTAACCCTATCTCTCAATATATCAACATCCATAAGAACACTCACTTACCAAAAAGAGCAGGTTTAATTTATGAAGTGAAATGTGAAAAATGTGACCAATGCTATGTAGGACAAACATCCAGAACTTTAAAAGAAAGAATGAAAAACCATGAATATATTCTGAAATGGGATAAAATTGAGAATTCTGCACTTGTAGAACATAGAAAAATCACAGGACATAATAATTTTAACCTAAAAGAAACAAAGATACTAGATTATGAAAAAATTATTTTAAGGGACAATTTAAAGAAGCATTTTTCATTCAAAAGAAATGTGCTACAATTAACAGAATGGAAGAGGAAATAAAAATGATATTTATAGATATGTTTTTAATTATATTTTAACCCTTAACTGGACGGGTTGGGTAGATTCTGCCCATGCGTAAATTTAATATAGGAAAAAAATATTTTTTCGTTTAACTAGAGCTACCAGAGTTCATGTATTCTAATTTTACAGTGATACAAACATTTTCCATCCATCGTTTATAAATTTCAGTTTTGGGAGGGGGGTTAAATTTGCATGTGTGGGCGGATTCCGCCCAGCCCGTCCAGAAGCGTGAGAATTTTTCGTGTCGGTGTTAGCTCGTGGCTCATACTTGAGTCTCTATCTTATGCTATTTTTAGCTTCCTTTTTATAAAATAACACTTCTTTCTTTGGATAAGTAGAATAATCAATCAAATCAACAGAGAGAACTATCCCTGCCAACCCAAAATATATATGTTTTAGAGATTAGTCGACCACACTTTGGAAGAAATATTTCAGCAGACAATTGATTTACTTCAGTAGAATTAGTTGATAAGTTGAAAGAACATGGCCTTACATATTTAGGAACGATGAGAAAGAACAAACCTTAGATTCACCACAATTTCAACTGCACCCTAATAGAGAATCAGGAACCTCTATTTTTGGTTTCTCTGGAACAACCACTTTAGTCTCCTATGTTCAAAAAAAAGAAAATCGGTAATCAGATTGATAAAAAAAGGTAAAAAAGAAAGGAGTTATTTTATTGTTGATCTTGGGAGAGCATTGACTGATGAACACCTGGTCACACGTAATCTCAATTATCTCCCACTGCAATTACAGGCAACAATTCAAGAAGAATGATGGTTCAAGTAAACCAAGTGAATCTACAATGCCACAACAATCTGATACTCCAAAAAGGTGCTACAAATGTCCATCAAAAAGCGCAGTAAAAAATAAAAACCCTTCTCTCTGTATGTCAACTAAGCGTTTACAATAACATTTCTTTCTAATTTTTGAAAACTGTAAATAGATTATATTAAGAATTTTTAAAAGTCAAAATCTGTATATTAACTATATATTAATTAAATATTTTTTAAATATGGATTTCAATCATTATTTAGCGCTTATTTCATAAAGTTACATAGGTGGGTTGAATCTACCCAACCCGTCCAGTTACGTAAGAAAAATCCACCCGTCCAGTTAAGGGTTAAAAAAAGGGTTTTTTCCACTTTTATTTCTAAGAATAATATTCTGTGTTTCTCAGATAACTGTCTTCTTCTTATCTGTTATCTTGTTTACACACTTGATAACAGTAACTATTTGAAACATGCTGTGGTAAAATTTCTCATTAAGTACTTTTGTCTGAAGATGTTAACAACGCTGTTACTGAAACGTCACACGCTATTTATTTATTTGGATTTGGTCTTATTACCTTGTTTTATAATCTGTAAATATCATTGATATTTCTTCTTTCTTCCATTCTGTTAATTGTAACACGTTTCTTTTGAATGAAAAAAGCTTTTTTAAATTGTCTCTTAAGAGTATTTTTACTATGTACTTATTTGTTACCTTTATGTTTCTAATCTAGTCCAAATCTTATTGTCTCCAATATAGTTTCTTTAAATCAACTGTCCTTTTCTCATCTTATCACAGACTTGTATTTAGCCACAGGGAGAGTATGTTTGAGAAAGCTATAGAACAAATGATTAATAGATACTGCCCTCTTATGTAAGAGTATGGATGAGTGATGCCCACACAATCATCTTAAACATGAGTCAGACATGATCCAATACAAAGGCATTGAACCCTGGCATCCCATTTGATATGTCCTGTCTTTACTACAAAATTCAATTGGGGGTTGGTGGAAGGATGATCTAAACTGTTGGTTTTCATCCGCTACGACCCGGGATTGAATCCCGCATTGGGTACCTTTTTTCTATTTAAAAAAAAAAAATGCTCCAATGGCCCCTGATACTTGCAAAAGTCCAACCCCACTAGCGAGTGCAAGTAACCAAACAGGGCTCTGGCACATTTGTTAAGTGCAAAACTAAAACTGCTTTTCACATGTATAGACATGTGGTGCACTTACAGTAAAAGCAGTCGCTTACTTTTCCCACCATGATTATCATGGCCTGTAGCACGTGTACTAGGGATAAGCAAAAAAAAAAGTTGTTATAAAAACCAGAAACCAGGGTTGAAACAAGGAGTACTTAGGGGCTGAGTTGTAGAATTATATAACCATGTTGTGACAAAATCCCACTGTATAGATAAAAAGCTGAAGGAAACAAGACCAAAAATATTTTAAAAGTAAACTGAAGTACATTTTGATAAGGCACAATTTGGATTATTATATAAACACAGTTACGAGCGTCATTCTTCATCAGTCATCTCTGTCACCGTTTGCTTTTTTTTTTGGAATGGCGCCCTCCTATTGGTCGGCTACGATCACGCCACTTTTGCCCCCCCCCCCACTCGCTTTTTCGTTTTTATAACCATTGTATAACAAATCTAAAGTTTTGCGGAGGAGCCTCTTTTATTATACATTTGCAAGCTTTCGAACCTTTCGGTTCTTCCACAGGCGTGGCTAGTATGACTACACTAACAGGGTATAAGCGCGCTTGAGCCATTATATACAACATATAAATTTACATGCGGAGTGATATTTCAAACGTAATAAAATAGAAATAGGAACTATGACTATAAAAATAAAACTATGTAAATGAACTTATAGATTTTAAAAATTTAGATGAAATTATGGCAAAAACTTTTAAATGCGATAAAAGTTAAGTAAAATAATGATATTCACTGTATGTAAGCCGTGTGACACTTTAAAATTTCGTAACATTTAAAACCAGTAAAATTTTAAAACATCTCAACACAGAAAAACCAAGCTGGGGTCCACTCCTCCCGACCACACACCCGAGTATATAACTATTGAGATATTATATGATATATTTCCGGTAGATCTATTTTCCTATTTATGCTGTTTGTTTGTGTTGATATGATGGATTCCAGTACCAATCTGTGCTGCTTATTGTTTATGTGCTGATATAGGATTTTAGGATGATCTAAGTTGAAGTTATGGCCTGTGTTTGAAATATGTTGGTATATAAGTGATTTCGGGTCTCTATTGTTTATGTTTCGTTTGTGTTCGGTGATTCTGATATACGGATTATACGGGAAGGAGTGGACTCCAGCTTGGTTTTTCTGTGTGGGATGTTTTAAAATTTTACTGGTTTTAAATGTTATGAAATTTTAAAGTGTCACACGGCTTACATACAGTGAATATCATTATTTTACTTAACTTTTATCGCTTTTAAAAGTTTTTGCCATAATTTCATCTAAATTTTTAAAATCTATAAGTTCATTTACATAGTTTTATTTTTATAGTCATAGTTCCTATTTCTATTTTATTACGTTTGAAATATCACTCCGCATGTAAATTTATATGTTGTATATAATGGCTCAAGCGCGCTTATACCCTGTTAGTGTAGTCATACTAGCCACGCCTGTGGAAGAACCGAAAGGTTCGAAAGCTTGCAAATGTATAATAAAAGAGGCTCCTCCGCAAAACTTTAGATTTGTTATACTTTTATACTAATTTATACGGAGTTTACCTGTAGAATCTTATAACCATTGTGTTGGAGTGGGTCGCTTCTTAAATAAATGCATATATTAGTTAATAACCAAATGGAATCCTCTCTTTCTTATTCCTAGTAAAAGACGCCTATGGAAGCCAACAGTACATAGACAGATAAAGCACATAGGCTATAGTTATTAACTAACATATGCATTTATATAAGGCGCCAATTTATAATTGTGACAAATAGTATTTGAATCAAAACATTCAATCGGGTAAAACACGGGCGTTGGTAATAAGACCAAATCCAAATACATAAATAGTGTGTGACGTTTCGGTAACAGCTTTGTTACCATCTTCAGACAAAAGTACTGAATGAGAAATTTTGGCTGAAGATGGTAACAAAGCTGTTACTAAAACGTCACACACTATTTTTAAAATGCAACAAATTTTAATACATTTGGATGTTTGTTCTTTCAGCTGGTGAGGTGTACTCAAAGCAAAAAGAAGAAACAAATTTCTACAACTACAATCAAACTACCAATTAAAGAGGTAGCCAATAAGTGCAGAGACCCCACACAGGGGCAGAACATTACAATAATATGATTGAGAGGGATGTTGGCACAGAGGACTACATCTGGAAACCAAGGTAATCAGACCTGTAGCGATTCCACATGCTGATTTGTTCTCTCTCTCTCTTTTTAAGAAGAAAAATGTGTAAAATATGTATATATTGCTTGAAAGAAAGGAAAAAATTTGTGGTTTTTTTTTTTTTTGCTTATTCCTAGTATACGTGGTACAGGTCATGATAGTCATGCTGGGTAGAAGTTGGCTTTTACTGTAAGTGCACCACATGTCAACACACATGAAAAGCAGTTCGACTTTGCACTTACAAATGTGAAAAATTATGTAAATATAATAATATATGGTGTGTGCTGGAGTTGTTGACTTTGTCAAAATAAAAGTTTAATCTTTTTAAAAATGCAACAAATTTGAATACATTTGGATGTTTGTCCTTTCAGCTGGCAAGGTGTACTCAAAGCAAAAAGAAGAAGAAAAAAAAAAAGACTAGTTTCTTCAAATACAATTACACTACCAATTGAAGCACATGTCTTTTGGATGAAAAAGGCTTCTTTGAATTGTCTTTTGTAGTAATTTTTTTCATAATCTAGTTTCCTTGGGTTTTCTGTGGTATTTTTTCTCATTACACTACCAATTAAAGAGATGATAAGAGCCAATAAGTGCAGTGACTTGAGATTTGAGGCAGACAATAAGTAGAAAACACGACAAGACCAAATCCTAATAAATAGTTGTGACATTTTGGGAACAGCATTCTTATCATCATGTTCTACTGTCCTAAAAGCTTATGTCAATCGTTTGCTTGAATACCATTTCTAAGATTCCACCCTTCAGTGTAGGATATATATGCAGAATGATCCAATACAGTATTGGAGCTCTAAAAAGCGGTCTGGTAGATTAAATTGGCGAATCCGCTGTGAGGGTTCACCACTATGAACCAAGCCCTCCCTATAAATTTTTTCATCGCTATAAGGATAGTAGAAGTTTATTTTATATTTAAAAATAAACATCCATGCTTAAATGCTTCCATTTCTTGTATATAGATTTCACATTATCGCCTTATAGTTGATTTATCAAGTTGGTCTTGTTATCGTAGGTTGTAATTCAAATTATAGCTTATAATTATTTAGGCCCTGAGAAAGATGTCTTTAATGTCACTTTGTCTCTCTCTCTCTCACCATCAAACTTCTCCCTCCTTTTTTTTTTTAATGTAAAAAAGATTACCATGTGTCAAAAATTTTGTTTTCAGAAAATTTCTTCATTTATTTTTCTATTGTAATTTGTATATTTGATATTTGTATATATTTTTAGGAAATTAATATATTTGGTTGTTGTGTGTGTATATACATCTGCAGAGAAAAGGCTCATCTCTGTGGGATAACAAAATGTGAATGGAAATTTACAGTATCACATGGATTCTAGGGTTATTTTTGAATTATACACCAGAGTGTAGGTGGGGTGTGACCTATAAACTTGCCCTTCTTCACTCTGAGGAAAAAGCAGCACACACATACATATATATATGTCATAATTTGCATAATATCCAAGATGTATCATTTCTTTTCGCCAAAATAAGTATGTAGATATCAGACATGACGTAGCCACGCAATAATATTTGAAATGAAGGCGATAAAAACGTGGTGATTTTCTTTTAATGGTAAAAAACAAGCTTTCAGGCAAGAATGCCCCCCAATGTCCAAAGTTTTAAAATATTTCCAAGTTGTAACCTGAAGAAGGGCATTCTTGCCTGAAAGCTTGTTTTTTTACCATTAAAAGAAAATCACCACGTTTTTATTGCCTTCATTTCAAGTATGTAAATATGTTAAGCTTGTGTTAAAATGTAAATATGCAAATTCATCCAAATAAAAAGTACAAAAATAAACGTGGCAAAAATTGCGGGCAAAAGCTATGGCACGTCTCGGGTGTGCTGCTCACTTGGCTGGAACTAATTCTTGGGGAATGCATGTATAACGGTTGCACCCTTCCATTTAATCACGACATATATATGTAACTTACTGACAGATGTGTTAATGCTAAGGTACAATTTGGAATATTAGATTAGAAACATTAAGTAACAACACCATATCCAAATGAAGAAATTATTTGTGACGTTTTGGGAACAAAAGACCACACTTCTTATTATAGTAATTAATAAAGATTTTGATATTTGTAGAATTTCTATTTGGGTTCTTATTACAATTTTTAGAACATATTTCTCTGTGAGAAATACATATTTTTAAAAATCAGGATTTGTGCTTCTTGTAAAATGTGGGTCATGAAGGTTACCTCATTTTTTTTAATGATGCAAGACCTATATAACTTTGAAAAATTATTTTAATAAGTAAAATAGCAAATTATTTTAAAAGAAAATATATTTGCTCTCTAAGATTTGATTTTTGAAAATTGGAGCATGCCTTAATTTTTTACTATACATTATTTTCAACAAAAATACATACACACAACAACCAAATATATTAATATTAATTTCCTAAAAAATATATATACAAATTTCAAATATACAAATTACAATAGAAAAATAAATGATGAAATTTTCTGAAAAACAAAATTTTTGACACATGGTAATCTTCACCTTCAAAAAATTAAAAAAAAGGAGGGAAAGGAAAAGTTTGATGGTGACAAAGTGACATTAAAGACATTTCTCTCATGGCCTATATATTTTTTTATATTGATATTTTATTAACATACACCCAATACTCTATTTAAAATAAAAGTTTAATTCCAAAAATGAGGGTTAAGTGAGATATATAATATTCAATGTCTCTTCTGGGTAAAATGGCTATATATAAATATATTATAAATATGCTCTTTTTGAACATTTTGTTGTAATAAGTGTATATTTTATCATTTCAAATACACGTTTATATTTGGTTCACAATATAGATATTGAATGTTAAGTTTTAGATTTTTATAAATCCATATATTTGAAATTTACCTTTAGTCATAGCTCCTTTTCTAAATTTTATTAGTGGTACGTGTGGTTTGACAACCTGTTGAAACACAAAATTGCTTTAGAATTATTTTACAAATAATAGATTTTTAATATAATTTAAGGAAATATAGAAACTATTGTTTAAACATGAAAATATATATTGACCTGCCATCCCCGATTAGCGGCTGACATCATTCTAATATATAAAGTTTTATACACTTAGGAAAAATTCCAAATCCTATGAAAAGTCATTTAAAGACATTGAAATAAACATCGTGACCCGGGTTACAGTGGTACCGGTTGCCTTTATAATATTTTAAAATTTATATATATTTTTAAGCCAAATTATTTTTGAAGGCAAAGCCCTATTCTTTATCTAAATCTGTATTATTTCAAAACTATTGAAATACAGTAGCATTTTTCAAATTAAATGAACATTTTTAAATGTGCGTATATTAGAATGAGATTTTATTAGTAAATATTTCAAAAATTTTCAAAAAGAGGTATTATTCACTTTAAGTATAGAAATTTTATTTTAAAATATAAAATTTAAAATTGTAAAATATTTTTTAACTAAAAAAATTGCCAACCCTGTAATGATAATAAATAATAACAATAATTTAATCGGAAAGCCGATAATTTTTTTTTTGTTTACTATTATCTTTCCATGGATTTTGTTCTTTATTCTACGACGTAAGAAGCATTTTCGTTCAATAAATGTATTTTTCAAATATAATATTTATAATAACATAAAAATTGAAAATGGTTAAGGAGAGAGAGGATTCGAGACCAATAATTATAAAGGCGGTAACGATTAAACCAGTGTTAATTAAGAGCTTCGAAAGTACTATTGAAGTTTGTCAAAAAACAGTTTTAAAATATATATTTTAATGAATTCATATTACCTGACTTGTTCCTTTTGTTCATATAAAGCTGCCAATCAAATTGATTTTGTAAAACATTACCGACAACATACAGGAGAAAAAAAATTTAAATGTCCCAAATGTGATTTTAGAGCTTTTCAAAGAATTCAAATCAGTGTGCATTTACGGACACACACAGATAAACAATTTCAAAAACCTTTAAAGGACTATTCTGATTATCCAGAGAGCCAGCTTGCAGCACTTCTGAGAGCACCACTTAAAACAAATTTGAAGAAAAATAATTCAGATGCATTTTGTCCACCCCAGATTGTTGCAAGTTACATTGATACGAGTGAAGAAGATGTTAAACTATTTGATTGCACTGAATGCAATTATAAAGGTACTAGTTATGCAGGAATCACAGCACATTTGCGAAAACATAAAGGTGAGAAACCATTTGCATGCAACCAATGTAATTATCGAGCAGCACAACGAGCACATTTAAAAGCGCATATGACAACACATACAGGTGAAAGGCCATATAAATGTCCAATATGCAACTATAGGGCATCTCAGCGATCCCATATTCATACCCATCTGACTATCCACACTGGAGTGAAGCAATTCAAATGCCCACAATGTAATTATAGGGCAGCAAATTTATCAAATATAAGAATTCACATGCGGAAACATACCGGCGAACGACCTTATAAATGTCCACGTTGTGATTATCGAGCATCACAGCGTGCACACATCAGAACACATCTCCGTTCCCACACGGGAGAGAAACCATACAAATGTCCATATTGCAATTATAAGGCTGCCCAAAAGTCACATATCAATGTACATGTGCATATTCACCAAAGTCATCTGAAGAATATCAAATGCCCACACTGTCCCTATAAGGCATCATTAAAATCCCATCTAAAGGTTCACATGCGTGTCCACACTAAAGAACGACCATTTGAATGTTCCCATTGTCCTTATCGTGCATCACAACAGGCTCATATTGTATCACACATGCGTTCCCACACAGGTGAAAAGCCATATCAATGTGAAAAATGTGATTACAAAGCTTCACAACCATCAAATATACGATCTCATATGCAAATTCAACATGAACGTGGAGATCCAAAGTACAAATGTACAATATGCAATTATCAAGCCACCCTCAAAACCTACCTGAAGTTTCACATGCGGACACATTCCGGTGAGAAACCATATAAATGTCCTCAATGTGATTACCGTGCAGCCGTATATTCCACCCTGAGTGTCCATATTCGGAGACATACCGGAGAAAAAACCATTCCAATGTACGCAATGCAACTATAGCGCAGTACAAAGGTCTCATTTACAGGCACATCTCCGTGTACACAGCGGAGAGAAGCCATTCAAATGTCCACATTGCAGCTACAAGGCTTCTCAAATGTCTCATCTGAAATCCCATGTCCGTATTCACACGGGGGAAAAGCCATTCAAGTGTGTCCACTGTCCGTACCGTGCAGCGGCACTCTCCAACTTAGTCCAACATACCAGAATCCATCATCGCCATGCAGATCCCTATCAAAAAATATTTGTTAGAACTTGAAGTCGACCTTTACAATAGTATGTAGTAGGCCTTACTATCACCCTTCTTTAACCTAATCTAAATCACTCCAATTCTTTAAAACAAATGTTCCTATCTTTCAAATTTTGAGAATATTCTCTACTTTCTGTGTATATTCTCAAATAGCAAACATTTTTCAATGAGAATATTATAAATTTAATTAAATACAGTAAAAACTCCTTAATTCAACTGGTTTTCAAATCCAAACCAAACCCCCTACTTTAGCTCTAATTCAACACCTACTTGAATTCAACAATAAGCATCTTGCCCTTGGGGTGTTGAAATTAAAGAGGTTTGATTGGATTAAATTGGAAATTTTAAAAGGACAACAGGACTAAGTCTCTTAATATACTTAAACCTTTCTTATGCAGAACTTGTCTTAAGGGAAAACCTTTTTCTGTTGTGTGTGGCTCAACCTAAATGGTCCTGGGGTTATCAAGTCTTGTGCTAACCATCAGGTTTTTCTTGGTTCCCCAGGTGGCTGCTTAGGATGATTGCACTTGCCATAAGTAAAAAAATTCTTTGATAGCAGCAGCTCTTCATTCTTTAGTACTTAGAAAATTGGGCATTGAGAGAAAGTGGCCAAATACTGACCCAGATTATACCTTCTTTATTTTTGATGATGGTTGCCTCAATCATACCTAACTTAACCAAAACCACAAGATTAGCATGACTAAATAAGTAAATTATATTTTGTCTTGTTAAAAACATTCTGTGATTCACTTATTATAATCTAAATTGTATCATCATTAACTAATCACAAAAGGTAACAAGACCAAATTCAAATATGTGAATTTGATGTGTCTTTTTATATACTTTGAATTTTTTAAATTCTAATCCACTATATTAATTTAATATAATTTACTCTTAAAAAAAAAAACCTAAATGAGTTTAGCCTATTCTTACTTAACCTAAACCAAACCAAAATTAACCGGATTTATAGATAGAATTGCACTCCAATAGTTTAAAACAAAATAACAAGAACAATTAGATTGTAAGACACAATTTGTATTATAGATTACTAGACGGGTGACCCGGGCTTCGCCCCGGGATTGACCCGTGTGCATATCTACCCAAGTGATATATATTTAGATAAGATTTTTTTAAATAATTGTTTGTTATTAGCATTATCTATTTGTTTGCGTCAGCATAATTTAATCTTTGATAGAGGGCGCTGGTCGTGAGCTAAGTAGAATAATTTGAATATATAGTTTTAATAATTGATTTATATATTTTTTAAAATAGCCTATCGTCTTCCCCGTATTTTTTTACCTAAGTATGGAAATTTTGGTTTGAATTAGTGAACTACTGCGAATTTGTATACCGGACATACAAACAAACAAATATATAAAAACATTGATTTATATATATATAGATCAGTGTCGGGCAACCTTTTTCGAGTTGCGGCGCACTAAGCTTAATTTATTTTTTTCGCGGCGCACCTGTGAGAATTTCGTAACAAAAATATTTTTTTCCTTTTTTAACCAACAGATTTTACGGTGTACAAAACTTATTGTGTGAATGTGTGTGTGTTTTACAACATGCAAAAAAAAATGAAGAATTACTACAGCAATACTTTGACGAAAACTCCGAATAAATTTTTTAAATAAATTTATAAATTTTTTTTGTTTTCTTTTTATTAATCTTTGTAGCTTTGAGTCTCTATTAATAAACAGCTGTGACAAAGATTGTAAAAAAATGACGGTTAATTTTGGACATATTATTTTAAAAATTAGGTATTTTCCCGCAGTATGTATTCAACTTTATTAAATAAAGTTGTTTTCGCGGATTGTTTTTTTTTAAACTTATGATTTTAAATAGGTACGTACCTATTTGCATTTTTATTTTTTAATAATGGCACGTGCCAGTTATGTACGTCAAGATCATGTACATACGTTATATGAAATATAAAATTATGCAAACTGTTGTAATTATAATACCAAAATAAGTTTTATATAAAA
Source organism: Cordylochernes scorpioides (assembly GCA_030710605.1). Lineage (NCBI taxonomy): Eukaryota > Metazoa > Arthropoda > Arachnida > Pseudoscorpiones > Chernetidae > Cordylochernes > Cordylochernes scorpioides. The sequence goes on along the minus strand of CP092871.1, from coordinate 65,666,182 downwards.
TGAAATTTGCTTTTTTTTAATTTCATTTTTTATATGAAAATTTTGAAAAAAATTATTAAAATTGAATAAAAATTATAAAAAATATTTTTTGAAACATTATTTTTAAATTTAACCAAAAGTTCTAAATACCTACAAAAATGTTCGCGGCACACCTAGAATTCTTCGCGGCACACCAGTGTGCCACGGCACACCGGTTGCCCGACACTGATATAGATAAACACAAGGTAATAAGACCAAATATATAATGTGTGATGTCACACACTATTTAGTTTTTTGGTCTTATTACCTTGTGTTCAAGAATAATTTAGATGAGTTTTTATTATTTTGTATAGCAGGGAAAAGCTTTATATCCCAATGGCTGATTATAACAGGCTTAACTATAAAATCTATAATCTGAACTATAATCCAATTCATCATCAAAGGTAAAGAAGGTGATCTTTGGGTATCTTCTGGCCACCTTCCAAGAAAGATTAAGCCTTTTTCTCTTTGGTAATGTTAATCTTCTGCTCCACAATTCTGCCATGCAGTTTAAGGATATACCCATGGTTTATTTCATTTATTTTTTTTATTATTCTTAAAGAATACATTTATAATGTTTATTATGATATTAATCCAGAGAATTCTATTCGTGTTTTTTCCTCTATATTTGAAAAATTATTTATTATTTTATAAAAACTCTCAATGAATTAATTTTTTTTTTTACTAAGATTATAAATATGTTATTTGACAGAAACTATTAATATATATGCCCTATTGTCATTCAAGATTTAATATTAATATTAAAAAATATATATATCAATTTATATCTAAAAAATAAACAAAACTAGTTTTATTTATTAAAATTATTTAATTTTTATGTTAATTATACCAATTGAGAAATATTTATAAAAAATTACTATTCATATCAAAAGCATTTAACATTATTAAATTATTCAAATATTACTTTTGTGACTGTATTGGAAAAAACATTTTTTAAAAAAATATCTAGTCCCTTTCACATTGTTAATGTAAATGCAATTTATCATTGTTACCAGATGTATATTTTATGTTGCAATATATAAATATCCTTTAAAAAAAATTAAATAATATTATTTTAGAATATATATATATCATTCCAAATTATTATTTTTTTTTTTTTCAAATCTAAGTCATATTTATTAACCAACATTTTGACAAATCATTCCTTAGAAAAAAAAATGAAAAATCTGTGATCATATTTTATTGAATTATTTTATTTAAAATATATATATTTTGCTTTCTAGTCTTAAGATTTTTTTCAAGTTGCCATTTTTAAACAACATTAATTTGAAAGGTAGTAACATGACATACATTATCTTGTCTCTCAAACAAAAAGGTCAAAACAACTGTCATTTTCATAGATGAAACAGAAGAAGATATTTGATACCAGGATGCTAAGGAAATATCGGTGTTAACACTCATTGTCTTCTTCTTTCTTATCTCCACTCAATCATATTAGGTATCAAGCTTGTAAAGCTTAAGACTTTTGATGGTGTCTGCTGGGATGAGTAGAGCTCATCAATGGATGAGTTAATACACTGATTGTAAATAAAACCATCTATTAAGATGCTTAAGTGCAAGTATTAGGTGCTAGAGAATTGTAAAAATTATCCAGGTTTTATACCTAAATTCAAGTCAAATAAATAAATTGCCTAAATTGTTACATTTTTGAAAAAATTATTAGCAATAAAAAAAGAACTCGATTAACAATATTGATAAGACAGAGGTGGGGATGTAAGCTCAGTGGGTTTATTTGGGGAAGTGTTCAAAGCTGGTGGGCCAGTCACTAAAGCCCGGTCTGATGCTGGGTTCGTGGTCTGGTCCAGAAAGGTCGTTGAGTTCCTGGCCTTGTCAGGCCGGTGTTACATTGTTACATTTTTGAAAATAATATTAGCAATTAAAAAGTCAATTAACAATATTGATAAGACAGAGGTGGGAATGTAAAGCTCAGTGGGTTTTTTTGGGAGAGTGTTCTAAGCTGGTGGGCCATGGTGAGCCCGGTCAATGCTGGGTTCGTGGTCTGATCCAGAAAGGTTGTTGAGTTCTGGGTCTCGTCAGGCTGGGTATAGGAAGGGTTGTAGCTGAGACAGGACATGTTAAATAATCTTCCGTCACAGTGTATTCTGATCGAGGGGCTAAAGATAACTTGGTGCGTTATCTCTAACTTCTTTCTGAGAAAATGGTGGTCAACAGTTAAATAGAATAATACCTATCATCTCTGTTGTGCAGTTTCAGTGATTAAGCTAAAGTAATAATAAAAGAATGAACAAAAAAAAAAATTGTTTTACTGGTCACATGCACCATCCGGTCGGCTACTTGACACACAACAATATACATATATCTTTTATTTTAAAAATTAAGCTTTTGAACCTTTTATGGACCTAGGAGGTAGGTCTGTAGATGGACAATTTATTGAAAGTTTCTTCTAAGTTAGCTAGCTACTCTGATGCCAGTTTCAGGACAACTTTGTCTGTAGAGTATAGACTAGGCATGCACTCCAAGGTAAAATCTGTTGAGCATTGTTTACAGACAATTATTACAAAGCAATAATGCACCATCTATATAAAGAACGAAGACATTATAAAAAGCAAATGTTTCTTTTCACAAATAAATCAAACTTCTACTGTCCTTACTGCGATGAAAATTGAATATTTGAATGTAATTCTACTGTCCTAAAAGCTTATGTCCATAGTTTACTTGAATACCATTTCTGAGATTCCACCCTTCAGTGCAGCATATAAAAGCAGAGTGATCCAATACAGTATTAAAGCTCTAAAGAAGCGGTCTGGTAGATTTAAATTGGCTAAACCGCTGAGAGGGTTCACCATTGATAAGCCAAGCCCTCCCAATATTTTTTCATCGCAGTAAGGACAGTAGAAGTTTGATTTATTTGTGAAAAGAAATATTCTCATCTTAATGTCTTCATTCGTTATAGACAATTATGTCATACACTACTAGTTTGATTATATTTTACGAGTAAATGAAATCTTATAGGATGATGATAAGAGGGCTTGTTACTCTGCACATGTAGAGAGTTGGAAAATGGGGATATTTTAGTAATTATTTCACTTAATTCTTTCCATGGTTGAAAGAGATTGGCTCAATATTCTTTGACTGTTTATACCTGATACTTTCCTTAGCATTTTGGTCCAATTATCTTTCTTTTTTTTTTTTTTTTCTTCTTTTTTGTCTGAGTACTATAACTCGTTTTCAACTGAAGATCTACAGAATTTAAGAACAGGATTTGTCCCAAATAATATTCAGTAGGATATCACCTCAGAATATGACCCAATCAGATTTTAAGACAAGAAATTTCTTGTTTTTTTCCCCATTGGCTCAATCTTTCAGAACTGTGTGACAATTTTTGGTAACTTTCAAATATTAATCATTTTTATATCCCCACATATACAATAGGGGTTTGAAAGTGAGAAGAATGGCAATACTGTTAATGTTAAATGGACAATTTTTATACCCTAGATAAAAATTGATAAATAACAAGGCTAAATTTTCAAATCAGTAAACTCTTTGATAGCTTCAGTAAGAACATGGTTATAATGGCCAACCTTAGGGAATACTTCAACCCTTGTATCAATTTTGAATAAAAATATCAGGCCTCCACAGAAAGTAACTTTTCAAAAACCTTTTAATCTCTAGCTTTCAGGCACAAACACCCTTCTACAGAAGAAAACATGATACAATGCCATGTTATAACAGTATTATACCATGTTTTCTCCTGTAGAAGGGCGTTCGTGTTTGAAATTTAGAGATTAAAAGATTTTTGAAAATATACTTTGCTTGGAGGCCTGATATTTTCACTTAATTAGGGAATACTTAACAATACTCTAGTACAATGCTCTGCAAACCTTATATACCTATAGGTGCACTTATGTCTATCTCAAAACTCAGTGGTAGCATGCTTGGATAGTACTTAAAATACCAGAATTTAAGAGGAGTACAAATTATGTATTCATTCAATAATTTACCTAATACAGTAGAACCTCTCTGTATAGGACAACACCTAGTTGCAGAGCTAAAGTGTCATTTAATTATTATTATTATTTTTAAATTTAATAATCAACCAGGCACGATATTGAAATATTGCGCATATTACAGAGGAAACAAACAAATTAAAACTGGATCAAATATTTACAAATTTACATGTATTTATCGACAGAGTTCATAAAATTCATATAGACAAAGTGGCTGATGTAAGAGAGTTGAATCATTTAGATCAGGGAACAATCGATCTCTCTCTTATGTAAAGTTCAGACAATCATAGATAAGGTGAAGAACAGGATGTTCAGTTTCTCTGTAGGAGATAAGGGAGAGGTGTCCTCTTACTGGAGAGTTGCTTTTAAGTTAAAATGGTCTTTTGAGGGATGGAAACTGTCTTTTGTAGAGAGAGAGGTGTCCTCTTTCTCAATTGAGGTTATGCTGTATACCGTAGAACCTCCATGAGAGAACACTCTGGCTAGAGGACACCTCTCTACAAAGGACAGTTTTCATAGTCAAAATTACCATTTTTACTATTTAACAACTCTCCGGTAAGGGGACACCTCTTCATAAAGGACACTTTTGCTCTGCAACTAGGTGTCCTTTACAGATATGTTTTACTGTATATATAGATATATAATAAAAAGTTATACACAGAATTTTAATTAATTAGATATTTTTATCTGTTTCACAGCTTTAGTAAATAGTGAGGCACATCAAAGTCACGGTACATCTCAGGTGCAGAGCACAGCTCTAGTATAAGGTAGCCATGCCATTACCTGAATGTCCCAAACAGACCACTTATTTGTAAATTTAGCCTTGTTATTGATTGATATATTGATTAATAAACATATATTTTACCATCTTATTAATGCCAAAAAAAAAAACTCTTTAAACTAGTGCCAAAGATTGTTAATTTGTATTTGTTGAAGCAACTAATCTTCAACCTTTTTATTATTTTTTCTATTTATGTTTGGCTTTTTTTAGTTGCATATTCACCCAAATATATGTGATGCTTTTTAAAAATATATTACTATCTATTTATATATATATTGTATGCAGTAAAATCCCTCTAATATGGTCTTATATTTATTAAGGGTTTTCCCTTTATTGCAGTCAAGATAGCTGGTGTTCCACTTTCTTTTTTTATTTTGAAAAAAAAAAAAAACCTCTTTATTAAGGTTTCAAACTTCAGTTCCTTCAAAGATCCTAATGATTATTTTGTTTATAAAAACTGTCCTTTGTATAGAGGTGTGTATCAACTCATGGAGGTTATACAGTAGAACCTCCATGAGCAGGATACCCCGCTAGCGAATACCTCTCTACAAGGGACAGTCTTCATTTGCTAAATTACCATTTTTACAATTTAGCAAATCTCCAGTAAGAGGACACCTCTCCTTAAAGGGCACTTTAGCTCTGCAATTAGGTGTCCTTTACAGGGAGGTTCTACTGTACTGTGAGTCTTTAATTCATATTGTTTGAAGCACCTTTTTAAGATCTTAATAGAGGGATTTTACTATGTTTTGTTATAGTTAGTCATGTATATTCAATTTTTGTTTGCTTTGTACAATACATCACTATATCAATATGTTTACTTTTTTTAAAGTCCTATGTATGTTCTATTGTATTGCTTTATATCTTATATTTCTTCGCCTATATATATATCACCCTACCTTAAACTCTTGCTCTGACCATATACAGTAATACCTATTTAATTTGTAACTTGTATCTTTTCCCGTTTCAATATTTCTTGATATATATATATTTTTTGTGTGCGTGTGTTTTTCCACCAAATGATCTCAAATTTTGATCCAATAATCCAATAATTTTAAAATCTAATAAGTTTAGCTCATCTTTTTTATTCGCAATTCAGATTTTACTAATCTGGGTTTTTTTTGGGTGGTCACATCTCTTCCCTGAAATATTTCTGAATTAAAAGGGTAGTCTACTGTATTATTTAGTCTATTTTTATCCTCCACCTCTTATTGAAGTAGATCAATTTGAGAAATGCATTCTTCTGAGTTAAGGAAATAGGTATAATAATGAATATATATTTTTTTTCATATAAAAATAGTTTCAATTTCTTTTATAATAATCTTTAATAAATTGCGTGCTAATGCACCATATGAATATTTTCTTAATGTTTTAACCAGTCTCTGTCTTGAGCAATTTGCATTAAAAAAACCATTATAAGAGTTTCAGAGAGAGAGAGTTGACAGAATGTAGAGGAAAATAAAATTTCCTTGATTTGTTGAAATATTTAATATACAGTAGAACTACCTTCCTGTAAAGGAGACCTAATTACAGAGCCAAAGTGTCCTTTAGGGAGAGGTGTCCTCTTACCGGAGAGTTTCTAAATAGTAAAAATGGTAATTTTGAAAATGAAAATTGTCTTTTGTAGAGAGGTGTCTGAATATTTTATTATCAACCAAATATATTATATTGTAGAAATTAAACTCTTAAAATCACGATCATTAAAACAATAATAAACAATAAGAGGAGCTTCTTGTGTAAATTTCTTTATTACCGCAAGCTTTCGAACAGAACGCCCGTTGAAGAACGTTCTGTTCGAAAGCTTGCGGTAATAAACAAATATATTATATGTTTATTTTCTTGGTGTTATAACCAGTCTATGCCTTTATCAATTTGCTTTAAAAAATCCCATAATAAGAGTTGCAGAGAGAGTGTGTGACAGAATGTAGGGGAAAATTTGCTTGATGTTGAAATATTCAATATATAAGGTACAATTTTTGGATTATAAATTAGAAACATGAAATAATAAAATCAAATCTAAATTAATAAGTGTGTAACATTTTGGTGACAAAAAAACGCTGTTACCGAAACATCACACACTATTTATTAATTCAGATTTGGTCTTATTTTATACCTTGGGTTTCTGATGAATCACAATTCGGATTATAAATTATAACTACAAGAGGATAAGACCAAAATAGATTTGGTCTTATTACCTTGTGTTTCTATTCAATACATGGATAAATTTGTGATTCCATTCTTCTATCCCATGTTTAGGGGATACTAAACCAAGTCATGGACATTATGCCATTTTAACTATTTATTAAACTTCCACAGGAATAATGAAGAAGTCTCATGGAATTCTAGACAAAATGTTTTCGGATCCATGGTTTTGACAACTTCCTGTAAGTCTTGTTTCCATCCTTGAAGAGAAGTGTTTTGAGGTGATTTAGTCTTAATCGTCTTCTTCTTCTTTCTTATCTCCACTCAATCATATTAAGGTATCAAGCCTGTAGAGATTGAGATCAATAATGTAATTTGACAACCATCATGACTGGGTGAAGTAGAATGTGTCTGTCTTTGTCATTAAGACTGGAGCACTACTCAGTAGCAGGCCGACTTATCTCCAAAAGAAATGGCCGCCTCTGACATGAGGAACAGATGCCATGTGCAGCCACTCCTAACATGGAGTACAGACTCATCCTGTATCCCTGGATTAGGAGCCCTTACAGGGTACTATCAGTGTGGCCAGCTGAGCCCAGGCTTTTAGCAAGCTTGTTACTGCTTCCCCTCCTCCTTTTTCATCCGGACTTGGGACCGGCAAAGGGGGAGTTGGTCGTAATCGTGATAGCATGGTACTGTATCTCTCATTTTTTGGGCTCATACCTGTTAGGGAACAGAGTCAAAAAGTCTGTACTCTTTTCATGCAAGGCCTTATAGACCTTGAATCAGATTCAAATTGTCAGATCTATCTTTGAAACCTGTTTAGAAATCCTAGCAGATTATTCTAACTAATGTTTGATGGTGAAAATTTCTTTTGAGTGTTCATTTAGCATCATAGTCATCTTTTTCTTATCTTGTTTCATCTATTTTAGTTACATGTTGCCTTTTAATTGTAACATTTGTCTTCTCTAATAATTATACCTGACCATATTGTAAGATTCAAGGCAGGATTTTCCATTTACTCTTCCTTATTATGGGATTAAAAAAAAAGAAGGAAGAGTTAGGTTGTAAAGAGGGATATTTGGAGGCAGCACAGTTTTCAAATACACTGAAGCTCTTCCTTATAACTACACTTCCTCATCCTTTATAACACCTCTGTTTTCCTGGAACTTTTTACAATTGTATTCCAATGACCTAGTTGATAAAGCACAATTTGGATTATAGATTAGAACTACAATAAGACCTAATCCAAATAAATGAATAATGTGTGACGTTTCTGTAACAGTGTTGTTACCATCATCAGACAAAAGAATAAATGAGGAAAAATATCACAGCATGTTCTTAAATAGTACTGTTATCATATGTGTGTAAACAAGATAGCAGATAAGAAAAAAAGTTTTCTAAGACAACCTAAAATATTATCCTTAAAAAGCTATTTTTTCTTTTCTTTATCTTGTTTTTACACACTTGATAACAGTATTATTTAAGAACATGCTGTGATATTTTTTCTCATTTTGGCTAGGATTCCTGGCTCTCACCCAGGAGGCCTGGGTTCGATTCCTGGCGTGGGAACTTTTTTTTGGGGGCTCAAAAATCATCTATTTTGGTTAGCAGCCCCGTAAAATAAAGATATTTCCATTTTTTTTCTCATTTATTCTTTTGTCTGATGATGGTAACAACACTGTTACCGAAACATCACACACTATTAATTTATTTGTATTAGGTCAAATTTTTTTGTAGTACTGACAGAGTTGTTATCTTCACACTGGAAAGTACTGATTGATGATTTGATAATCTAGGTTTTAAGGATTTCAAAATGCTAATTATCTAGCTAGAAAGAGCTTGTCTCAAATAGCTGACAATTATGGAATAAACAAGACTCAGTAGCAGACCGACTTATCTCCAAAAGATATGGCCGCCTCTGACATGAGGAACAGATGCCATGTGCAGCCGCTCCTAACAATGGAGCACAAACACTGCCCATCTTGTATCCCTGGATCAGGAGCCCTTACAGGGTACTAGAAGTGTATCATACATGATGTTTTGGTAACTGTGTTACATATTGCAATCTTCAAACAAAAATATTGAAACAATAAATATATTTGTCTGAACCAACACTGTTACTGAAACATCATGTATGATCTACAATTTAACTACCTTAATTCATTACCCCACAAAGGATCAGAATTTTCAGTTGATTTAAAGTCAAGTGTTGTGTTATAGTAGATTGAATTAAAGAGGTTATACTGTACCTATTTGGATTAGGTCTATATGCCTTGTGAAGATTTAACTGTACATAATATATTTTCTGCTATGCAAATTGTTTGTTGGTTTAGAATATTCCACATTAGTTTTAATAACTAAATATTGCTGGTCATAGCTGTACATTATTTCATTTGGATACAAATTTTTGTGAAATATAAACTGCAAGTCTTTTCATGCAAAGGGGGCTGATAAAAAGAGCTGTCTTGATCCAAAACTAACTGTTTGTATTTAAATAATTAAAGTGCTATAGAAAATCTCCACATTTGATAAACATTACATTACAAATTTGTTAAGAAGGACTATAGCCTAAAATTTATGTATACCTAGTTCAAGGGTCAGCAAACTTTTAAGTCAGAAGAGTCAAAAATTACAATTTAGAAAATTTCTAAGTTTTTAAAGAGCCACAAATTTTTTTCTTGCCAACAATAAATAGTGTATGGAATTTGTGTATGGAATTATATAAAGAGCTGCAGTTTCACATCCAAAGAGCTGCAGTTTGCCGACCTGTGCCCTAGTTTCTCCTGGAGGCGGTTTGTTATTGGAGGCTTGGGAGATTGTTGGTTGCTATCGAAGGTCTATCAGATGGGTCATTCAGTAGGTTTTTTTTTTTTTTTTTGTAAAAATGGGACAAATCTTTAACTTTCCCCCAATGGGTCTAAATCAACAAGACTGCATGCTATGGAACACCTCTTTTTCCCTATGACACCCCTCTGTGCCTTGGTCAGTCTTCATATAGAGGTGGTGCTAAATTAACTTTGATTTGAACAAGATTTGTCTTTTTGTTTTGTTCATATTTATACTGGGTCTAAAATATATTAAAGATACTTCTGCCAGTAAATCTTTTTATTATCTCAACATTTTGACAAACCTTGGGACCAAAATTGGTCTTAATTTGTTGAAACGTTGAGATAATAAAAATATTTATACTGGCCGAAGTATCTTTAATTTTAAGAACTATGAATGCCGGCCACAGGTAACCTCTATCTTCATGATAAATATATTGTTATTTATACATTGATCCAAATGAAATGTAATATAGTAGAACATACTCCCTGAGAGGACACTCGCCTAGAGGACACCTCTCTACAAAGGACAGTTTCCATTTTCAAAATGACCATTTTTACTATTTAGCAACTCTCCGGTAAGAGGATACCTCTCCCTAAAGGACACTTTGGCTCTGCAATTAGGTGTTCTTCACAGGGAGGTTCTACTGTATGTAGAAAAAAAAAATTCTATTTGCATATTAAGATGTATTGAGTGACAGTCACAATCGCAGATTTCACTTTTTTATTTCCATTGAACTAACCTCTTAGCTTAACTTGATTATTTTGTTATTAATATATCTCAAACCTAGGCAAATTTGAAGGATTTTATGTTATATTTTTCTTTCTTTTCGCTTTTTTTCTTTATTTACAGTCAAGATTGATGATTTTATTTTTTTTACTGTGTTCATTAAAATAACCTCCTTTAAGGTTGTCCCAAAAGTTCGTGTTTTTCTTAAAACGTTTTTTTATTACTTGGTGAATAAAATTATTACGGCGAATACATAAAAATAACTTTATACATAATAGTTACAAGAAAATAATACCTAATCCAAATATAAATCCAAAACATCACACACTATTAATTTATTTGGATTAAGTCTTATTTTCTTGTATCTATAATCCAAATTTTGCTTTATCATTTTATACATAATACAATATGACATAATACATAATGGCAAATAATATTATGGCGAATAATATTGGTATTTCAATTTTTTGCAAGTGTTTACAAACTTTTGGGACAACCTTGTATTAAAAATCTTAACTATAAAGGTATTACTGTATATCTCTTTTCCCCTTTATTACAGTCAAGAATGCATATGCCATTTTATATAGGGGAATATGACCTAATTCTTAAGGTTACCCTGTTATTAAGGTCTCAATCCTTTATCCTATTGATGACCTTAAATCTTTTTTTTTTTTTTATTAGTTACAAAAAAAAAAAAAGCAATACCTATACCAGTGCATATCCTATTATGACAAAAAAAAAGGTGAGAAATTTTACATACAGTTAAACCTGTCTATAGCGCCCCCTCTAAATAGCGCCTTCCTCTCTATATATTTTACATTTAATAGTGACCTGTCTATAGCACCCCCTCTCTATAGCACCCTATTTTGGTGAGTCCCAAGAGGGGGCGCTATAGACAGGTTTAACTGTATATTGATTGATAATATGCAATTTTTCCAAAAATATATATTTATCTGAACACCCAAAGTGCAAATGTAATTTAATATCCATGGTTTCTTGTTATATAGAAGAAATAAAAACTTTCTTGAAACTTTCATCTATGTTTTCCCTCTTCATCTTGTATGATTAAACTAGAGGAATAAAAATATTTCTTTTTGTTCCACCTCTAAAATGTTGTGCAATTTTTTTGTCTTCAGTTCCCCCAGCCTCACTATATACTTTTTGTATTCACAACTTAACAAGGGGTTCGGTGGAAGGATGGTCTAAACTGTTGGTTTTCGACCGCTACGATCCGGGTTCGATTCCCCTCATTGGGCACTTTTTTTCTGATAAAAAAAAAATACTCCAATAGCCCCTGATTCTTGCAAAAGTCCAACCCCACCAGCGAGTGCAAATAACCAAACGGGGCTCTGGCACATTTGTAAGTGCAAAGTCAAACTGCTTTTCACATGTGTAGACATGTGGTGCACTTACAGTAAAGGTAGTCGCCTACTTCTTCCCACCATGATTATCATGGCCTGTACCAGGTGTACTAGGGATAAGCAGAAAAAAAAAAACAAGTCAACAATGCATCTTAGTATGACCAACTTTTTTGTTTTTTAAGAACCGATAAGGCACAATTTGGATTATAGATTATAAACACAAGGTAATAAGATCAAATCCAAATAAATAGTGTCAAACGTTTCGGTAACAGCGTTGTTATGTAAACACTGAATGCATCCAGCACTTTTGTCTGAAGATGTTAACAACGCTGTTACCGAAATGTCACACACTATTTATTTATTTGGATTCAGTCTTATTACCTTGTGTTTTCTAAGAACCCTAAAATCTTCTTCTTATCTGCTATCTTGTTTACACACATGATAACAGTAACTATTTAATGATAAAGCACAATTTGGATTATAGACACAAGAAAATAAGACCTAATCCAAATAATTTAATAGTGTGTGACGTTTCGGCAACAGCATTGTCGCCATCATCAGACAAAAGAATAAATGAGAAAAAATATCGCAGCAAGTTCTTAAATAGTACTGTTATCAAGTTGTCTTAAAACACTATTTTTCCTTATCTGCTATTTTGTTTAAACAATTGATAACAGTACTATTTCAGAACTTGCTGTGATATTTTTTCTCATTTATTCTTTTGTCTGATGATGGTGACAATGCTGTTGCCGAAATGTCCCACACAATTAAATTATTTGGATTAGGTCTGATTTTCTTGTCTAGTAACTATTTAAAACATGCTGTGGTATAATTTCTCATTCTCATTTTATTCTCTACTGGCTTTGGTTAGTAGCCCATAAAACCATATTTTCTCTCTCTCTCTAATTTCTCATTTAGTTATTTTGTCTGAAGATGGTAAGAACGCTGTTGCTGAAACGTCACACACTATTTATTTTATTTATTTGGTCTTATTAGCGTGTCAGGTGTTGATAATAAAAACAAAAAAAGGCATATCCTGACCACGAGTACATGAGCTTTTTAGATGGTAGAGCGCGATCTAGTGGAACAGAAATCAACTAAACGTCGATTTAGCCTGTTTCCTGATATTTGGCCAACCCATTTTCTTGATAAATCAAGAAAAGCCATCCACGAACACGTTTCGGGCTGTTGGCCCTTGTCAGCATGGAGTAGGCTGTACCACTACGACCAAAAATCTTTTGGTCCCAAAGTCTTCTTGAGAAACCAAGAAATGGGTATTTAAGGCCAAATATGCTTAACACATGAAAAAATAATAGAAAAAAATGAATAAATTAAAAGGTCAGGTGTTGATATTAAAAACAAAAAAGGCATATCCTGAACACGAGCACATATGCTTTTTAGATGGCAGAGCGCCATCTAAAATTTGGATTTGACCTTGTTTTTATAATCCAAATTGTGTCTTATCATTGGTATTAATCATTGTTTCTGACAGCCATACGACTGGGGATGGAATTCCTCATTGGGCACTTTTTTATGAATAAAATATTGCTCCAATGGCCCTGATTCTTGCGGAGGTTCAATCCACCAGTGAATGCAAGTAACTAAATGGAGCTTTGGCATGTTATTAGTGAGAGAGTCTAACTGAATGCTACATGTATAGCCATTGGTGAACTTACAGTAAAAGCAGTTGCTACTACTACTCACCTTGATTATCATGGGGTCGATGGAAGGATGGTCTAGACCTTTGGTTTTTGACCGCTGTGAACCGGGTTCGATTCCTGCATTGGACACTTTTTTCTGATTTAAAAAAAAAATGCTCCAATGGCCCCCGATTCTTGCAAAATTCCAGTGCTACCAGCGAGTGCAAGTAACCAAACAGAGCTCTGGCACATTTGTAAGTGCAAAGTTGAACTGCTTTTCACATGTGTAGACATGTGGTGCACTTACAGTAAAAGTAGTCACCTACTTCTACCCACCATGATTATCATGGCCTGTACTACGTGTACTAGGGATAAGCAAAAAAAAAATTTGGCCTTTCAAAATGGATATGATATATTCTTTATTTCCCCCCTCAACGGAGGCAACTTTGTAAGTGCCAAGTCGAACTGCTTTTCACATGCATAGACACGTGGTGCATAGATGGGCGAATCGACTTTTAATAAAGAAGAAAAAATAAAGAATAATTCATCAAAACATAATTCATTAGATAAAAAAAAAAATCATAATGATAACTATAAACATAAATTTGGAGCCTCCACCTGTGGTTCCATGGTGTAATGGTTAGCACTCTGGACTCTGAATCCAGCGATCCGAGTTCAAATCTCGGTGGAACCTTCTTTTTTTTTTTTTATTGGTTAATATTTATATACGGTCTTAAATAACTTTTATTGAAGAAAATATCTATTAAAAAAATAACACTATAATATAATGATTAAGTTTATTGCCAGACGTTTTGGCTTCCTACTGTCTCCCTGTTCAAGATGTTGGTATTGCCTCTGGTGAATATTTAGATCAGTGTCGGGCAACCTTTTTCGAGTTGCGGCGCACTAAGCTTAATTTCTTTTTTCGCGGCGCACCTGTGGTTCTCACTATAAATTTCCTCGTAGGTAATTAAAATACAACAATAAATACTAGTAAAAATTTAAACATATATATCACATTTTATTAATTTTCAATATTAAATTAACATAATCAATGCGAGCATTGCGATTGTTTTTAAGAGCATATCAAATCAATACGGGGATCTACTTGTGAAAGACAAACGCGCATCTCCTCATCTATCATTTGAAGTCTTTCGCGCTTCTTAGACTTCATTTCTGTGAGTGTTGAAAAACCTTGCTCACACAGGTAGGAACTTCCAAATGGCAACAATGATTCGATGGCCGCATTACTAAGTTTAGGAAATTTGGAGTTTAAGCACAACCAAAACTCAGATAGCTCCTTTTCAGTGAATAGTCTTTTGAAAACTAAATCGTTTTTTAAATCAATTAAGTTTTCTTGCATTTCTTCTTCCAGATGTTGAATTTCACAGTGCATAAATGGGTTAACTACCCATTCCATCTTTTCAACGTCCAAGTAAGGAAAATATTTATCAAAAGAAGCGGATAGTAATGTAAAAGTTTCTTCGACTTCTTTTTTGATAATAGATTTTGATGGATTCTCTTGAACCATCGGAAAAGATGCAAAGTTTTCTTTAGCAATGTTTAAATTCCATAAACTGAGTTTTTCCTTAAACGCTTTCAACTTGGTGGAGATAGTGATAATGTTCTCCTGAGCACCTTGCAAATTTAAATTAAGGCTGTTTAATTTATAATTTTTTTTTTGTTTTCTTTTTTTTAAGCTTTGTAGCTTTGAGTCTCTATTAATAAACAGCTGTGACAAAGATTGTAAATGACGGTTAAGTTTGGACATTTTATTTTAAAAATTAGGTATTTTCCCGCAGTATGTATTCAACTTTATTAAATAAAGTTGTTTTCGCGGATTGTTTTTTTTTTTAACTTATGATTTTAAATAGGTACGTACCTATTTGCATTTTTTTTTTTTTTAATAATGGCACGTGCCAGTTATGTACGTCAAGATTATGTACATACGTTATATGAAATATAAAATTATGCAAACTGTTGTAATTATAATACCAAAATAAGTTTTATATAAAATGAAATTTGCTTTTTTTTTATTTCATTTTTTATATGAAAATTTTTGAAAAAAATTATTAAAATTGAATAAAAATTATAAAAAATATTTTTTGAAACATTATTTTTAAATTTAACCAAAAGTTCTAAATACCTACAAAAATGTTCGCGGCACACCTAGAATTCTTCGCGGCACACCAGTGTGCCACGGCACACCGGTTGCCCGACACTGATTTAGATGATCTCCAACAGGCTCCAAAGACTCCCAGTTTCTCTATTGTCAATTATAAAAGAAACTTTTCATAATCCATTTCAGCCATAACTCTATAATTTTTGATATCTAATAATATAGCAATCTTGATGAAATGATTTGAAAATTTCCAAAACTATTAACATCTCTCTTTCTTGTTGTAACCTGGATTCCTGGAGCCACGTACTAAAGTCGCTAACTATCCAGTTTGGTCTTTAGACTTCACCGTCTAATGGTGGACATCCAGTTTATCAGATGTACTGTACTTGGGAATGTTCTGTAGCTCTTCAGGGATAAATAAGCTTATTTCTAGGAGGGTGGCTGTTTGGAACCTTTGAAGGTGGTAGGTCTGTGGTGGTCGACAGTTTGGTCTTCCTCGTGGCAGTGTGGGCAGGTAGGATCGTTTTTAGATATTTTTGTAGCATCGGTTTTGAACAAAGATGTGACCTGTGAGGATTGTAGCGGTTGTGCCACAACATTTTTTTTTTTTTTGTTTAGGATCGCAATGAGAGTTTGGGGATGCAGCCATTCTCCTGAGGTTTCTTGTGGAGTGGTCTGTGGCATAGAGTTCCTTCTAAAGAGAGAGAGAGATTGAGATTGAAAGAACTTTTATTAATCGCTTATATAAAATTATATAGTACCAAGGGAAAAAAATATTACAGATTTATAAAAGAAAGTAAAATATTATATAAAAATTAATAAATATTTACATTAGACACATCTCTGAAGAGACATCTGAATCGTGTCAAATGCTCAAAGCCGTCCTGAATTCGGAAAGGCCCGCGCTTATACCGGGGTTTTTTGTCCCCAACGTGCTCAATTGCACCGCCGATGAATTCGTATAGAATTTTTCTTTTTCTAGGCGAGAGATTATTGAGGAGTGGTTCTCTTTCAGAGCGGAATAGAACCGCGGACACCACGTCCTCATAATCAACCTCAAACCCATAGAGAGGGGCTAGAATAGAGTAAGCCTTTAGTTTTTTGAATTTTTTTTCCAGCGGCTCCCTCTCCTGAATGGCCTGAGAGATATGTCTTCGTCCGCGGGGGTAGCAGACTGGATGGATGATTCAGTCATGTCTTGGATCTCTTCTGCAGGAGCCGCTAATGGCTCAGTATTGGTCGAGGAAGTTTCTGGTCGTGATGACATTTGGGGATGCAGCCATTCTTCTGAGGTTTCTTGTGGAGTGGTCTGTGGCATAGAGTTCCTTCTAAAGAGAGAGAGAGAGATTGAGATTGAAAGAACTTTTATTAATCGCTTATATAAAATTATATAGTACCAAGGGAAAAAAATATTACAGATTTATAAAAGAAAGTAAAATATTATATAAAAATTAATAAATATTTACATTGGCTGGTGCTCGGCGCCGGAACAGGAAGCTCGGGGGCTGGAGTCTCGTAGGGACGGACAGGGAAGTTCGCCCCGGGCGAAGGCGCGGCAGGGCTGGAGGGTGTTGAGGGGTCTGCTTGATGGGTGCAGACAATTCCGCAGCTGGTGTTGAGAGGGCGGAGTTGTTGGAGGGCATGGGCTTGGATGAGGGAGGCCTCGACACCGGGCCCTGCCTTCTTTTCCTTGATGTTTTCGGCTCCAGATTTTTTTGAGCGCTCGTTGTGGGGATAGACTTGAGGGTGAGGTCTTCCTGCTGATCATTGGATGCCCTTGATGGAGGTGGGGCTGTCTTCACAGCAGCAGTAGGTGAGGGCAGTTGGGGTCTGTGGTCAGCAGGTGTAGGTGTTGCAACCGGCATGGTATTCGAGGTGGAGGGCGGCTTGGTCCAGCCTTGTGTGCAGGCAGCAGGAGCTTCCACAGGGAGCACCAGCTTGTCCTCTTGCACACCAGTCTTACGAGGACAGCTTGCGCGTTTGTGTCCCTGCTTATGGCACAGGGAGCACTTGATGTCATAGGTCATATAGAAGTGTGTGACCACTCCCTTGGACTGGACATCCAACCGGGCAGGGATATGGGAGATCTTCATCCCGTCGCGCAGAGTTATAAAGGCCTCGCGTCGAGCATAAGCCCATCAGGAGTCCTCTAGTTGCATTATCTTCTGGATGATGGACGTGACCTGTCCGTAGGGCCGCAGCGCAGTGAGGAGGTCAGCGTCCTCTACGAAGAAGAGCACGTTGCCGAGGACAATTCTCTCGGCCTTTTTCCTGAGGGGAAAGGCACGTAGGGTGACGTTTCGATGTTGAGTCCCTCCTCTATAAGCTTGTCAGCGAGTTGCACGCTGGAGAGGCCGACCAGGACGTGTCCTTCCATCTTTGTCAGTTGGTAGATGGTGCCCTTACCCAGCTTGGTTTCCGCCCGGAAATACTCTTCTTGCGAGAAGTCTGGGCAGAATTCCAGGTTGAGACACTGGTTCGCCTGCCCCGCTGCCGACCTTGCTCGGAAGGTTGCCTGCTGGTCTGGCACTCGTGCACCTTGATGGGTCTTGGTGTGGCTCGTGGCCTGCTGCTGTTCAGCGGAATTCCTGGTGCTTGAACGCAGCCCTTTTTGGTCCCCGACTCGGCGTTGTCAGGATCATGCGGCCTCTTCTAGGAGCCGCCCACTTTGGTGAAGATCACATCGTGTCTTTCGGTAAGCTGGTCTTCCTGTTCAGGGCAATCAGCCCAATTGGGGCAAAAATTTGCATGTCCGTCGTCCACCGCCGGCTTGGTATTTGCATCTTTCCATTAGTCGTTTCAGAATATTTTGAAGATTTCTCGGCGGAGACTTGGCCGTTTTGGATGAAACTCATATGGGCCTGCAGCCCATTCTTTTGGTTTTTGCCAATACCCTATATGGGTTACAAATCTCCATCGCCTCAATCTCTATCCCATAAGAACAAGCAGCTCGCGCGGCCGCGAGAGAGAGAAACATTTGAAATGATTTTATTTACAATTAAATTTGAATATATATGTATATAATAAATATGATAAGACTGTACAGTGATTTTAGGAGCTAGGGAGGCTCCGCCACCTTGATAAGGTCCTCCTTCAGACGAGGAGGGGGTCTTCTTGGACTCCTTGCATCTCCAGGCCCAGGAAGTGCTTGTAGATGCGGGTCTTGGCAGATGCCATGATGGCCAAGGCGTCATCCTCCAGGTTATACCCGAAGATCCAGCTCTGCAGGTCAGGGGGCCGCTGGATGATGGCGATGGCCTCCACGATGACTGGCCTGATCCGCCTACAGGACCAGTAGGGTGGGCCAGTGACAGGTCTCCGGACCCACAGGCGATGCAGGACTCCCGGGCTGAGGCCGGATGTGCTGGATGGAGAAGGGCGTGCAGGGCCAGCCGCACGGCAACGTCAGCATTGTGCCCCGAGAAGGCACATCGCCGGAGAGAAGTCCAGCTGATGGAGTTGGGGATGCTAACGTGGGGGAGCCACCGTCCCAGTAGCTGGGTGATGGGCAGTGCAGCCAGGCGTGGACGCTCCAGCATGCGGCGGGCAGTGCGGGTTGTTAGGCGCTGGAAGGAGGGTGGTCGTTCCGCGCACCTCGATTGCGTCCGCAAGGCTAGCGACGCGATGACGGCCCCGGGCATTCTGGGTGACCATTGTAGGATCCGGCGGTTCAGCTCTAGGATCTCCGCAGCAGTTTCGAAGAGGTGAAGACTCCGACGACGCCGCGGGTGAAGCTAGGTGCCAGGAGTCGATGCAGGAGACAGCCACATCCCGCTCTCGGCGAGCCAAGAGTGAGCGTTGCGACCTACACGCAGTGCTGCCTGGACGCCCTTGAGGCACGACAGCCAGGGCCGAGTGCCGACGTCGAGAAGTCCCATGCCTCCCACGGAGATCGGCCGCGCTAGGATGCTGCCGGGAAGCCATGAGGTTCGATCGTTCCCCCACACGAATCGAGCCAATCTTGCCTGCAGTCTTGCTTCTTGCTGGGCAGGTAAGCCTGGAGGTTATAGTAGATGGCCGAGAGCACCAGGCTATTGGCCGCTTTTTCTCGACCAGCAAGTGAGAGACCGCGGACAAAGGGAGACCACTTAGCAATGGCCCTCTCCAGTAACTCCTGCAGATGTTGGTGTTGGGCCAAAGTTCCCACACCAGGAATCACTATGGTCCCTAGGATATTGATTTTCTCCCTGTTCCAGGAGATGTCCAACGGGGAGTCGGTGCGGTTCCTCCATCTCCCGCACCAAAGGCCTTGACTCTTGCCGAAGTTGACTCTTATTCATGACGCACGCCTGAAGTCCTCGAAAATATTCTTTTACGACCTCTAGCTGCCCATCCTCGCAGATAAGCAGGACGATTTCATCGGCGCACAGCGTTCTTCACCATCTCCACCGGGCCCCTCCTGCTTCGCCTGGAGCAGCTACTCGGCCGGGACGATGTCATCGGCGTACGCCAGGACATTATCCCGGCCGAGTAGCTGCTCCAGGCGAAGCAGGAGGGGCCCGGTGGAGATGGTGAAGAACGCTGTGCTGGCAGCGCATCCTTGCCTGACTCCGTTGATCCTGTGGAACAGAGGAGTTCTCCCAATTCCTTCCATTCTCGCCGTCGCCTCGGCCCCAGCGTAGAGCAGAAGAACCCACCCCACGAAGACTGGCGGCAGACCGACGGAGAGAAGAACGGACATCAGGAAGCCTCTGTCCAGCGTGTCAAACGCTGACTCCAAGTCGGTGGCGACGACTCCCAGCGGAGTTTCATCTCTGCAGGCAGTGGCAACTTCGTCAGCTACGCGGGATTTATTCCAGGCTGGTGTTCTACCTGGAACGGCGTAGCTCTGGCATTCAGGTACGATGTCCCGGAGATGAGGTCGCAGTCGCCAGTAGAGGACCCCGCTGAGGACTCTGTAGTCCGTCGTTGGCAAGGAGAGAGGTCGAAGTCTGGCCTAGGCCTACACCACCGTACGGTTTTGCTATCAGGGACATTTCGCTGCTCCGCATGGAAGAGGGCAGAGTCCCACAGAGCTGGGACGCCTCGAAGACCCGACGGAGCGCACTCGCGAATAAATCCTCGAAGCCCCGGAAGAGCTCGCAGGGCAAGTCATCCCACCCGGCCGCTTTCCCAGTTGGCAGACGGCCGATGACATTAACGATCTCTTCTTCGCCGATTCCATAGCGGTGGAGTGGATCGCTTTCCTCAATGGTGACCCTTAGGGTGAATCCACGCAGGAAACCATCGATATCCTCCAGTGAGCACGAAGGGTGGGAAAGCGTTCCTTTAGGTTGGCGAAAGCCAAATCTCTCACCGCTGGTCCCGTGATCACTCGACCTGCGCTGTCGTAGAATGTTGGCGACGACGTTCCCCTGCAACGAAGACGAAGAGCGCGCCCCAGGTGCAGCAGGGAGGGATAGTCCGAGTTGATGGATACATCTTCGAGCTTGATTTGGACATATTTTATCGCCCTCGAGATGTAATCGTCGTCGTTGTTACGCAGGTCGTGGAGGGACTTGATGGCCGAAGCCATATGCGCCCTGATTTGTCCCCACCTCCTCCAGATTTCCGCATTTCGCATGTCCTCGATATGTCCAAAGGCCTCGTTGAGAAGCGTTTCCATTGTCCCAATGACTAACCTAGATCGAAGCATGCTAGCAATGCATGGTGGACGAGGTTCTGGGGCCTCGCCGATTTGGAGGAGGACCGCACGGTGGTCAGAGTTCTTGTAGTATAGGCTCCAGTATCGGGTGACGCGGTTGGAGAGTCTTGATGGTAGGAGAACTCGATCCAATCTGCTCGCATCCACCCGCGGCTTCCGCATCTGAAGATCCTTATTGGTTAGTGCGCGGCGTCGAAGATAGCTGCGGTATCTACGAGGTTGGCCCGGTCCAGGAGCTCCCCAAGGGCTTCGACGGATCCGGACGCAATGTCGCTCGCAGAATCCTCGGAGATATTGAGGTCCCCGAGGACCCACGCGTCTTCATTGACAGCAGCAGCTGCAGAGCCTCATCAGGAGCATGAGAGAGGTGGCAGTTGATAAATGTCGCCTCTATTCCCCTGATGGTGACGTCGAAGGCGGCGATCTTTCCAGGGGACAGGGCCCGTTGCCCGATGACCTGGACGCCGGATGAGAAGATGTAGGCGAGGCCGGATCCTCTGGCGCCAGATGCTGGAACAACCTCTGCCCTGTATCCCAAGCAGAGGTCTTCGACGCTGTCCAGGGTGGTGACATTAGTCTCCTGAATGAAGGCAACGTCAACTGCATGCTGCCCCAGGAAACACCACAATTCGATGCTCCTTTGTCGAGCGGCAATGCCGCGCACATTAAGGCATGCAAGGCGGAAGCTCTTGCGCGCTCCTTGTCCATGTTTTGATGTCAGAGAGCCGTTTGTAAAGGGTTCACTTGGTGGATCCAAGTCCCTTTATGAGTTGCTCGCATAGTAGGTGCAGGGCCAGCTTCTGTTCTGCGCTGATTTTTTTCATTAGCACCCTCAGGTGAGGAAGGGACACGAAGGCTTCTTTCACTTCCTCTTCCTTCAAGCCTAGGAGTGTAATCTCTCTAAAAGAGGATCTTGGGAGGCGCTCGAGCAAAGTGTTAAGCTGAGATAGGGCCGTTGACCCAGCTTTTGGAGACAAGGATCTAGCTCTATCCTTGCTCTTGCGATGGCTGGATTTGCTACCTCTACTGATGTTGAGATCTGTCTGGGTGGAGCTTTCCGGAGTCCTAGTGGTGGGCTCAGTCTCGGGAGCTTTGGCCTCTTGAGTAGGTGGCGTGGAGAATGTCTGTGCCGGGGCAGCCACTGGCGCAGGGTGGTTCAATGCTGCAGGTGGCGATGCAGCTGCAGTGGTGCCAGGAGCAGGCGCCGGTTTTACACTGCTCTTCTGGCTCGAGGGTTGGATGGTGTTTGCCTCCCTGATGATCCGGGGGCAATTCATTCTCTTGTGGCCCATTTTGTAGCACTTGGAGCAACGGAAGCCGTATTCCTAGTAGGCCAGCGCAGAGCCGCTCTTAGCAGTCAAAATTATCTTCTTAGAAAGATCTGTGATTTTTTCCCGTTGTTTATGAGGATGAACGCTGTCTTTTTTAGGTCCAGTCAGTTGTAGCCGCCGGAAGAATTCACGGCAGGGGCGATGGAGACCACTTGGCAGTAGGGCCTCAGGGTCCTGATGATGTCAGTGTCTTCAATGACGTATGGAAGCCCGCTGATGGTTACTTTTTCTGCCTTCTTTTGGTAAGGTAGGGCTTTAAGGAGGGCTCCCTTGATCATAAGTCCGTCCTCTATGATCGTCTCAGCCATTTCACCTGCCCGGAAGCTTTTCCCAGCTGGACTACACAGTTTTTCCCCAGTTTATTCACCAGGGCCTTGATGTAGTCCACCGGAGAGAACTCCGGGGAGTACTCCAGATAGACCATCTGGTCAAAGGTCCCGGCAGCTGCTTTGCTCCGGCATTTGCCTGGAGACTTTGATTTGTTCTATGATGTTCCTGGGGCGCGATGGCTGGCGCGGCGCAGTGTTGTCCCGGGTGGCTTCAGTCTGGCGTGATGGCCAGGTTGAGGCTGGCGCACCCTTTCTGAACGAGGCGAACGTTTTTTCCTTTTGCATGGCTCGAAGTTATCTATTTCGTTTTCAACGATGTCAGAGTCCAATTCCGGCTTAATTGAGAGAAATTAGCATAATCGCTGCTTTTGCATATTTTACAATTGTTTCCGAATTTGAAAAATTCTTGGTGGAAAGGTTTTCCGCCGATATTTCGGCGTTCTTTGCTAATACATCGACGGGAACAGCACCAGCCTGTTTCCCGTCATATTGGCTATCCGCCAATACCGAAAACATATTTGTCACTTTCATCTTCTCGCCCTCCATACCCGATGAACGCGGAGCTCGCGCGCCGCGTGGCCGAGAGAGAGAGAGAGACAATTGACAGTTTTATTGACCTCTTATCAATACATGCAAAGTGCACAGTCCGCACTATTTATGTGATAATGAAAAATTTACAATGAGGATGATTATAATAAAAATGACTAAAATATAAAACTATGTACATGGCGCCTCTGCCACCGCTGCAGAATTTGATGGAAGATCGCCAATGGGTCCCCAGCGACACCGCGCATTTCGCAATCTACGAAGAAAACGTATATCGCATGCTTTGCCGCTGAGGAGATGGTGATGGCATGGTCCTCGAGGCCCATCGCGAAGATCCAGGACTACAGGTCCGGCGGCCGCCCGATGATGGAGAACGCCTCTCGGATGAGAGGGCGGACGGCGCTGCAGGACCAGTAGCGGTGGGCCAGCGACAGGTCGCTGGAGCCGCAGGCGATGCAGACGGATTGGCGCCGGAGATACCGCGAGAGTGGAACGGCGGCCAGGCGGGGACGCTCCAACATGCGACGCGCAGTGCGTGTGCTGATGCGCAAGAACGGCGTGGCCATCCCGCGCAGCACCACGGCTTCCTCCAGGCTCCTCTCCTGATGAGAGCTCCCCGCGTTTTCCACCACCAGACGGCGTCAGAATGAACCAAGGGCGGCTGCATCGTCGCAGGTGCTTCTCGTCAGCCTGGTGGTGAGCGACGTAGCAGGACCCGCCAGGTCGCGGACGCGCACTCCTTTCCACCTTGAGGGAGCCCGAAGCGATGGTGTCGCCAGGGACCTGCAGGCACCGACGAGAGAGAGATTAGAGATTTAAACTATCTTTATTAATCGCCCATATAAAATTATATAGTTCCAAATAAAATAAAAAATATATATAATACAGAGTTATAAGAGAAAATAATATATATAAATGTATAAATATTTATACATCATACACGATTCCTCTCTGAAGGGACATTTGAATCATCTCAAATGCTTAAAGCCGCCCTGAGTTCGGAAAGGCCCGTGCTTATATATATATATATATTTTTTTTTTTTGTCCCCAACGTGCTCAATTGCAGCGCCGAGGAATTCGTACAGAATTTTTCTTTTCCAGGCGAGAGATCATTGAGGAGTGGTTCTCTTTCAGAGCGGAACAGAACCGCGGACACCACGTCCTCATAATCAACCCTAAACCCATAGAGAGGGGCTAGAGTAGAGTAAGCCTTTAGTGGTTCGAAAAATTTTTCCAGCGGCTCCCTCTCCTGAATGGCCTGAAAGAGACAGATGTCTTGGTCCGCGGGGGTAGCAGACTAGATGGATGATTCAGTCATGGTTTGGATCTCTTCTTCAGGAGCCGCTAATGGCTCAGTATTGGTCGAGGAAGGCTCTGGTCGTGATGGCATTTGGCTGGTGCTAGGCGCCGGAACAGGAAGCTCGGGGGCTGGAGTCTCGTCGGAACGGACAGGGAAGTTCGCCCCGGACGAAGGTGCGGCAGGGCTGGAGGATGTTGAGGGGGTCTGCTTGATGGGTGCAGACAAATCCGCAGCTGGAGAGAGGGCGGAGTTGGAGGGAATGGGCTTAGAGGAAGGAGGCTTCGACACCGGGCCCTGCCGGGTGTCCTGATGACGTCCACCATTGTTCCCTAAGGGGCATGTGGCTCACCGATGTCCTTGACGGTGGCATTTGCTACACCTAACGCCGTAGGTGATGTAGGCAGGCGTCGATTCGCCTTTTGAGACGATCACCAGCTTGGCAGGGATCTGGTGGAGTTTCAAACCTTCATTTAGAAGGATAAAGGCGAAGGCCTCCCTGCTGCCGGTGGTCCAGGTGTAGCCATCACTCGCCACCCCCCCCGGGGTCAGGGAGACAACCCTGCAGTAGGGCCGCAGCGCTGCGACGATGTCTTCGTCCCTTATAGCGATAGGGAGGTTCTCTATCACTATTTTCTCCGCGCGTTTCCTGTAGAGGAACACTTTGAGGAGGGTGTTCCCGATGGTGAGGCCCTCCTCGGATAGGCGTTCCGTCAAAACCTGACCGGACATCTTCATCAGCTGGAAGACAGCATCTTCATGATATTATAACACTATGCGGCGCTGAGTTTTGTTTATACAAAAATGTAATGCCTTTATAAAGGTTTAGCGTTCAGCCAACCAAAATATTAGCGAATAAATATTTTATTCAATCCAATATATGCCGTTTTTTATATAATATAGTTGAAAAATAAAAGAGAAACATAATGAACAAGTTTTGATTATTATTTTTGAGGTGTGAATATTTGATTCAAAAATACAAAATAATCACCTCAAAAATAATAATATAATATTATTCTTTATGTGAAAAAAATAGTACAAATGTGATATTGTACTGGGATAAAGTGCATAAATTAATAAAAAAAACATCTCCCTATCGTGCAATTGAAAGTTGCTGATCGCTTGCTCCATCTGCCGTAAGTTGGCGCAAAGCATCAGCTATTTCAGTTGCACTATAAAAATATGCCTTTTTCCTAATTATTCATTATGTTTCTCTTTTTTCTACATTATTTTTTAAATCAGAGTATATATAAGCATGCTTTTTCTCTGTTTAATTTATATTTGCATACATTTACTCTTTTCAAATTATTTCAACCACTATTTTAAAAAATATTCTTTATTATAATTTTTAAAACAATTAATATATATATATAATTATTAAAAATTGTAATTTTAATTAAAAATATAAAAATATATATTCACAACTTTATAATCGTGCCGTTTTTAGCTAGGGGGGGGGGGGGGGGGAATTTACATTGTCGGACTGAATGGTTCTAAAGAAAAAATGATAAGGGTAGTTATCTCTCCCCGACAGATTGGGCATGTAAGGTTTGTCTCGGTCCACCTGGTTAGGCATTCAGAACAGATGATATGTGGACAGGCTTTATTTTTAGATTTGATCTTCATTTCGTTTAGACAGACTGGACATTCCTTATCAAATTCGATTGGCAATTCTTCGGGTGGTCTGTGTTCCACCTCTAGAGCCCGACTAGCAGAAATACTCGGCATAAAACTGTCGATCTGCATACCCACTTCTTCTCCGTTCAAATTCATTTCATCCATATCACTCATATCCGACCAACCCCAATCCACCAATTCATTTATTTCCGAATGTGTTTCGAATTCGAAATTAAATTCTTCTGTCAATGGATCGTAGGTCACACAGTAGTTTCGTAGATCGATTAAATAGGGCGGAGGCATTCTCATCTGCCCTGTTCCCCAAAGTATCGACCCGGTGAGCTGTAGGGGAGATAGCTCGAGGAAGTATGACAGTGATGGCAATAACAAGGCTTGTCTTTGGTGGAGACCAGCGTTGGTTCTTCCTATGGATACAAACAGAAATCTAAAAGACCTTCGCGGACCATCGGGTTGGTTTGTCAACACCACCATCAGAATTTCTGGGTCGCTCGGTTCAATCCATAAAACTGTGAGGTAATTCGATGCGTTCTCAACAACAATCTCGTAGTTCTTGAAGATGACGCTGTCCGATCTTGAAGGGACGTCGCCGGGAGTTGCATCTGTTCTCAGAACAAGGATTGAAGGAGGCGCCGAGATAGCTTCTATAGATGGAGGTAGGGTAAAAACTAAGATATCACGGACAACTTCCATGTTTAGGAATATTTCTTAATTGATTAGATCACAGAATATTTTGTTATATATATTATTTATAACCTAGGTTCCTGGAGCGTACAGAAGTGAAAACAGAACATTAAACTGATTTGAGAAAATAATGAATATTCATTATAAAAATAGTAATCTCTTTTAAAATTTAAATATTATTTTAATATTTGTGATTTTTATTTATAACGCATGCGCGCGCGCTTTAATACATATGTAATAATAAATGAGCCAGCACAACTGGTTCTCCTCACTCCAATTTAGATTTGGACTTCCTATATTTCCAGTCAATAAACGCTCTAGACGTTTTATCAACGAATTTATCAAAAAATATAATTTGGAGAATAATTTTTGAAATCTCTCGTTAAAAAGTATTTAAAAAATAAAATATATATTTAATATAGATCGCTATTGAACAATTTGAGTTATATGAGAAAAAATCTAAATGTGGCAGGGGGAACAATTATCACGTCACACCATTTAACCCTAGGTATAAGCTAATTATTTCTACAAAATAATTTCGTGACAATTTTATTTCCAAAAATAAAGTATAAAAATGCTTTATAAGTTATATAATTTTATTTTAAAAAATCTATA
>CP092871.1:65603116-65638393 GCA_030710605.1 Cordylochernes scorpioides | reverse complement strand
TTTTGTGTTTGTGTGTCTATATCTTTATTTATATAGATAATTGCCATTTAGAACCTTGGAGAAAGTTACAAGAACTTGTATTTAGCCGATCAATGAGGAAAACTAGACACAGTAGCTTCCCTTAAGAGAATACCTAAAAACATGGCTTAACCAGTCTCTCCAAGAGGTGGCCTTTCATAAAAAAAGGTTTTCATGCCAGTCAGAATCTCTGATGAGAGACCACCTCCAGGAGAGACTAGTTTAGCTATGGCGATCTCTCTTGAGAACCTCTCTTTATTGATATATTGTCGCGTGTTTGCCCTCTGGTTCTTTGCGACAACGCCGCTTCTTCCTTCGTGGATCACCCACTCAGGCTCCCGTTGCTCCTCCCCGCGGCTTTTCCACGCGGGCCACCCAAAGACGTCCCGAGTTCCACCACCCAAGTGGATACTCCCTTCTTCTGGCAGTATCTCTCGGCCTTACCACTGGTGGGGGGACACGAGAGACCTACCAGAAGAGTAGTAGCAGCAGCAGTAGCCCGGTGACGATGGCAGTGGCGGTAGTAACGACAGGAGGCGGCACGGAGATTTGAAGCACCTCTTTTATTGTCATCTATTACTAACATTAAATCTAAATAAAACAACAGACAATGTGTATTTACATGACCCTACATCCTGGGGCCAACACAAAAGCGTATTTACAGCCAACCTCCCCAGGAAACGGGACCACAGCAGTCGGCGACTCCCACATCAGCCAGCAAGGGAATCCGGCGAAAGCGCCATCTATTGGCGGAGGTTTTAACCGTTTAGAGGCCTTACACGTAACAATATATTAAAATCTCTCTATATTATCATAAAGATCAAAAGATTATCTACTGTAGCAAATAATAAATAGTTTCCATGCAAACCTTTTTGACCCTGAGGACGGTTTTATGCTAATCATTTTAAGAAATAACATTTAGATTCAATTTTGTTTCCGAAAAAGAAAATAGAAATGTTGATAACTGATAAAATATTTTTAAAATATGAATATTAATGCAAACCATCAACGCACCATTCGTTATATATAAATGGCGCGTTATTGGTTTGCATTAAGGTATGCCTAACTTGTCCTTGTTCGCGGAAGAGCATTGCTCGATGCAAATTTTTAAATGTAATTCTACTGTCCTAGAATCTTATAACCATAGTTTGCTTGAATGCCATTTTTAAGATTCCACCCTTCAGTGTAGCTTATGAAAGCAAAATGATCCAATACAGTATTATAGCTCTAAAAAAGCGGTCTGGTAGATTAAATTGGCGAAGCCGCTTTAGAGGGTTCACCACTGATGAACCAAGCCCTCATTCGCGTTTTAATGTCTTGATTTATTATAATATGTATATGGTAAATTAAACCAACAGCCCCATATTGCATAATACTTATAACAAGATTGTCATGTTGCATATAGAAACACATCTATAAAGCCACGCCCTTTGCACCCGCTGAAAGTCCATACTCCCGCATACCTCCTCTCTCGGAAAAGATATATGAGACCTCTGCCCTAGCCGAAAATATAGTCACTTCACCATCAGCGTGTGCCCTCGTCGGTTGTACCCAGGTCCACCTCATCGACCATGTAGAACAGTAAGAACTCTTCTATCTCCATCTTGCTCTTTTGAATCCTTTTATTTTATATGTATGGATGGCGCGTTATTGCTTTGTGTTAATTTATTCCTAACTAGCCTTGTCTTTATAGTTTGCTGAAGAGCATTGCTCGAAGCAAATATTTGAATATAATTCTACTGTCCTATAAGCTTATGTCCATAGTTTACTTGAAAACCATTTATAAGATTCCTTCCTTCAGTGTAGCATATAAAAGCAGAATGATCCAATACAGTATTAGAGCTCTGAGAAGCGGTCTGGTGGATTAAATTGGCGAAACCGCTGGGAGGGTTCACCACTGATGAGCCAAGCCCTCCCAATATATTTTTTCATCGCAGTAAGGACAGTAGAAGTTCGTTTTATGTATAAAGGAAACATTCGCGCTTTTGAATCCTTTTATTTTATATGTATGGATGGCGCGTTATTGCTTTGTGTTAATTTATTCCTAACTGGCCTTGTCTTTATAGTTTGCTGAAGAGCATTGCTCGAAGCAAATATTTGAATATAATTCTACTGTCCTATAAGCTTATGTCCATATTTACTTGAAAACCATTTCTAAGATTCCTTCCTTCAGTGTAGCATATAAAAGCAGAATGATCCAATACAGTATTAGAGCTCTGAGAAGCGGTCTGGTGGATTAAATTGGCGAAACCGCTGGGAGGGTTCACCACTGATGAGCCAAGCCCTCCCAATATATTTTTTCATCGCAGTAAGGACAGTAGAAGTTCGTTTTATGTATAAAGAAAACATACGCGCTTTTGAATCCTTTTATTATATATATATATATATATTAACACAAAGCAATAATGCGCCATCCATACATATAAAATAAAAGGATTCAAAAGCGCGAATGTTTCCTTTATACATAAAACGAACTTCTACTGTCCTTACTGCGATGAAAAAATATATTGGGAGGGCTTGGCTCATCAGTGGTGAACCCTCCCAGCGGTTTCGCCAATTTAATCCACCAGACCGCTTCTCAGAGCTCTAATACTGTATTGGATCATTCTGCTTTTATATGCTACACTGAAGGAAGGAATCTTATAAATGGTTTTCAAGTAAACTATGGACATAAGCTTATAGGACAGTAGAATTATATTCAAATATTTGCTTCGAGCAATGCTCTTCAGCAAACTATAAAGACAAGGCCAGTTAGGAATAAATTAACACAAAGCAATAACGCGCCATCCATACATATAAAATAAAAGGATTCAAAAGCGCGAATGTTTCCTTTATACATAAAACGAACTTCTACTGTCCTTACTGCGATGAAAAAATATATTGGGAGGGCTTGGCTCATCAGTGGTGAACCCTCCCAGCGGTTTCGCCAATTTAATCCACCAGACCGCTTCTCAGAGCTCTAATACTGTATTGGATCATTCTGCTTTTATATGCTACACTGAAGGAAGGAATCTTAGAAATGGTTTTCAAGTAAAATATGGACATAAGCTTATAGGACAGTAGAATTATATTCAAATATTTGCTTCGAGCAATGCTCTTCAGCAAACTATAAAGACAAGGCCAGTTAGGAATAAATTAACACAAAGCAATAACGCGCCATCCATACATATAAAATAAAAGGATTCAAAAGCGCGAATGTTTCCTTTATACATAAAACGAACTTCTACTGTCCTTACTGCGATGAAAAAATATATTGGGAGGGCTTGGCTCATCAGTGGTAAACCCTCCCAGCGGTTTCGCCAATTTAATCCACCAGACCGCTTCTCAGAGCTCTAATAGTGTATTGGATCATTCTGCTTTTATATGCTACACTGAAGGAAGGAATCTTAGAAATGGTTTTCAAGTAAACTATGGACATAAGCTTATAGGACAGTAGAATTATATTCAAATATTTGCTTCGAGCAATGCTCTTCGGCAAACTATAAAGACAAGGCCAGTTAGGAATAAATTAACACAAAGCAATAACGCGCCATCCATACATATAAAATAAAAGGATTCAAAAGCGCGAATGTTTCCTTTATACATAAAACGAACTTCTACTGTCCTTACTGCGATGAAAAAATATATTGGGAGGGCTTGGCTCATCAGTGGTGAACCCTCCCAGCGGTTTCGCCAATTTAATCCACCAGACCGCTTCTCAGAGCTCTAATACTGTATTGGATCATTCTGCTTTTATATGCTACACTGAAGGAAGGAATCTTAGAAATGGTTTTCAAGTAAACTATGGACATAAGCTTATAGGACAGTAGAATTATATTCAAATATTTGCTTCGAGCAATGCTCTTCAGCAAACTATAAAGACAAGGCCAGTTAGGAATAAATTAACACAAAGCAATAACGCGCCATCCATACATATAAAATAAAAGGATTCAAAAGCGCGAATGTTTCCTTTATACATAAAACGAACTTCTTCTGTCCTTACTGCGATGAAAAAATATATTGGGAGGGCTTGGCTCATCAGTGGTGAACCCTCCCAGCGGTTTCGCCAATTTAATCCACCAGACCGCTTCTCAGAGCTCTAATACTGTATTGGATCATTCTGCTTTTATATGCTACACTGAAGGAAGGAATCTTATAAATGGTTTTCAAGTAAACTATGGACATAAGCTTATAGGACAGTAGAATTATATTCAAATATTTGCTTCGAGCAATGCTCTTCAGCAAACTATAAAGACAAGGCCAGTTAGGAATAAATTAACACAAAGCAATAACGCGCCATCCATACATATAAAATAAAAGGATTCAAAAGCGCGAATGTTTCCTTTATACATAAAACGAACTTCTACTGTCCTTACTGCGATGAAAAAATATATTGGGAGGGCTTGGCTCATCAGTGGTGAACCCTCCCAGCGGTTTCGCCAATTTAATCCACCAGACCGCTTCTCAGAGCTCTAATACTGTATTGGACCATTCTGCTTTTATATGCTACACTGAAGGAAGGAATCTTAGAAATGGTTTTCAAGTAAACTATGGACATAAGCTTATAGGACAGTAGAATTATATTCAAATATTTGCTTCGAGCAATGCTCTTCAGCAAACTATAAAGACAAGGCCAGTTAGGAATAAATTAACACAAAGCAATAACGCGCCATCCATACATATAAAATAAAAGGATTCAAAAGCGCGAATGTTTCCTTTATACATAAAACGAACTTCTTCTGTCCTTACTGCGATGAAAAAATATATTGGGAGGGCTTGGCTCATCAGTGGTGAACCCTCCCAGCGGTTTCGCCAATTTAATCCACCAGACCGCTTCTCAGAGCTCTAATACTGTATTGGATCATTCTGCTTTTATATGCTACACTGAAGGAAGGAATCCTAGAAATGGTTTTCAAGGTAAACTATGGACATAAGCTTATAGGACAGTAGAATTATATTCAAATATTTGCTTCGAGCAATGCTCTTCAGCAAACTATAAAGGCAAGGCCAGTTAGGAATAAATTAACACAAAGCAATAACGCGCCATCCATACATATAAAATAAAAGGATTCAAAAGCGCGAATGTTTCCTTTATACATAAAACGAACTTCTACTGTCCTTACTGCGATGAAAAAATATATTGGGAGGGCTTGGCTCATCAGTGGTGAACCCTCCCAGCGGTTTCGCCAATTTAATCCACCAGACCGCTTCTCAGAGCTCTAATACTGTATTGGACCATTCTGCTTTTATATGCTACACTGAAGGAAGGAATCTTAGAAATGGTTTTCAAGTAAACTATGGACATAAGCTAATAGGACAGTAGAATTATATTCAAATATTTGCTTCGAGCAATGCTCTTCAGCAAACTATAACGTGGGCAATGACATCGCGGACACACTCGCAAAGCGGGGTGCTGAGTCTGCTAACCCAAGCTGTTACAAACTCGCTCCTTTGTCGTTTGTAAAATCGGCAATCTACGGCCGGGCGCGTGAAGCATGGGAAAGCAGATTCCTCTCTCTAGCTCCTTCTATCCACACCCGCTTTGGCCTTACTCCAATGAGTCTTTTAGACAGAAGGTATGCGTACATCGTCCCTAGCGAGCACATTGTGGTAGGCCTGCTATCGGGACACACGTGGACGGACAGTTTCGCCCACAGGATAGGCGTCATTGACGATTCTTCCTGCCCTTACTGCGACGCTGACAGGGAAGAAACTCTGTCTCACATCGTGCTTGAATGCAGCAGCCTTGATGCCCTTAGATTCCCCCTTCTTTCCACCTGTGCAGAAGAATTAGGGTACACTCCGCGGTCACTCAAAGACTTTATTTTCAACAGGAGCACTTGGCGAGCCTGCCTGGAGTTCCTAAAGGCCTCTGATAGACTTAAGCCACGCGTCCGCGCGGAGGATTCCGATCACCTGAGTGACTCGGACTCCTCACCTCATGGTTAACACCGGTCATTGGCGGCTGCCCGTAGACGTAACTCTGGCCTGTGCCGCTGCTTAAGATCGGTTTCGCGACCTGCCCTGCGTATGTGATCGCCCCTGACGCTGTCTCTGTAACCCAATGACAGAGGGCAAATGGTTTGGCGATTCGACGGCGCGGGCTGCTCGAGAAATCGACTTACGCAGCGACCCATTTGAACGCGCTATGCAATCCATGGTGTACTTTTCTGGTTGGTCGTCTTAGCACTGGTACCCTCACCAGTAATCTTACCTAAAACTTTAATATATTCATTTTTACAAAAAAAAAAAAAAAATATATATATATATATAAAAAAATAATAATAATAAAATAATAATAATAATAATAAATAAATAAAATAAAAAATAATCTATCTTTTTCCATCAGTTGCTGAATCATTCTCGCTTTATCTAATATTCTTATTTAAACAACAGCTGTCTTTCTTTAATTTTCCCTGGCCTGGGGAATCTAACCTTTTTGAACAGCCTTGGTTGCGTGCAGCACCTTGATACTTTGACATTGTGCATTGCGGCTTGTCTGCCTGCTACACCTTTTGGGCTTAAAAATCGTATACTTTAATCATTGCGGTCTGTCTGCTCTCCACGGTCACCCCTGGGCTCAACACCATTGAACCCGTCTCTGCCACCCCCTGAACTCCCTGGATCACCACCCTGCTCCCCCCCTTCCCCCGGTCCTCCTCTACATCCCGGCTCTCCTGGCCTCACCTGGCGATGATCCCTGGCCACCCATCCCCAGGCCCCTCCAACTATGCTTTGTATATATTCCGCTATATGCGTCCATCGGGGCTCAAAAATCATTCATTTTGGTTAGCAGCCCCGTAAAATAAAGATATTTTCTCTCTTCCCCGTTTCTCGGCTCAAACATGTTTGTAATTATGTAAATAATATTTTGTTTTATTTATTTTTACGCCTTAAGCCAGGCGGTACTTTTACCGAATTATGTTTATCCTATAGCTCAATTAAAGCAATCCCTTTTTCAAGATTTCAACCACGACTGTACCACCATAGCATACAAATCAATATGATCCAAAACAACAGAAATCTTATCTTTTTTTTTTTATTTAAATATATATATATATATATATTAAAAATAAAGAAGGCATCTCCTGACCACAAGCACATGTGCTTTTTAGATGGCAGAGCGCCATCTAGTGAAGTAAAAATAAACTAAACGTTTATTTAGCTTACTCCGATATATTTGACCAACCCAATTAATATATATTTATATTTATCAAGTCAATTTCGTGTGACCTCTTAAAACCATGGATAACGTGTTTTAGGGTTATTTTGGGGAAATTTCTTTTCACTACAATTTTCCAAAAATCCGATTAAAATGCTTCTTATTTAATATAATTGGATACTATTATAGACGCGTATGATTCTTTTTAAAAATAAACAATTTCTACTGCCCTTTGTTTATTTTCAAAAATAATAATACCTGTCATAGAAGGTAAGTTACACTAAGGAATGAGTAAACTATTAAGTACCCATAGAATTGAAATCGAATAACTCAAACGAGAGGATTGAGAAATATTTACAAGGAATAGAAGAGCATGTCTTGAGCAGAAGGCAAAGTAGATAAAGACTTCCATAAGAGACTAAAGTCTACAATTGTCGCTGAATCAGTCTCTCTGAAAAGTGTTGTCATTACACGACTGACGTTCCACGTCAGACAGAATCTTTGACCAGAGACCACATCTAGGAGATTTAACCACATTTTAAGTGGTCCCTCGTGGGAGACATTAATTATATACAGAGATATCTCTATTATTATGGAATTAAAATATTTTCTATGTGTTAAAATTGATACACTTCTAAACTACTGTAGAAAATTCAATCCAATTCTTCTTGGAATCCCCATGGAAATGATTTAAGTCTATTTTTAGAAACCACTTCTCTTTGTAATTAAGAAAAAAAAACGAAGTGAAAATTAATAACTAGATAAATTGATTTTTAGATATCTATATCTTTTAATTTTCTATATCTTTTACAAATAGCCACTTTCTAAGAGGCTATTTAGAAGCATGGGAGAAATTTTAGGGTTAATTTTTGTAAGATTTCTTTTTTCGCCTAAATTTTATTGTAAGAATAAAACAGAGGTTGGATCTCAGAAAGTATCGTTTAATTATCAAAAGATTATATATAAAGATGACAAAAGGAACAAGAGAGTTAAAAAAGGTAAGCGGTGGCAGTCAACAAGCAAGCAAATCTGAAACCTATATACAGTTACGTAATGTCTGGGGGAAGTGGCCGTTGCTAAGCGACAGCCGAGGTGCGAGTCACTTTTCAACACTCCCACCTGACGAGCACTCCGTTGTTTCAAACAGTCCAAGTTGGCTCCTTAGTCTTTTATGCCTTTCTGGAGGTAGAGCTTTCGTAAATATGTCTGCAGCAAAATCAGCATCGGAAAAACCTATCAGGGTTGAAGTGCAGGAACTCCCACCAAAACAAATACCGATGTTTTTCATAGCTTTTAAGTATCCAAATATTTTCTTTACTGCGGTCCAAAGTGAAGGTCCTGGGTTGTTCATAAATTGGCTAACCCTGCTGACTGCGTAGGCAATATCAGGTCTAGTTCCAGTCATGAGGTACATTAAACTACCAATTGTCTGTCTGTATGGAATCTTGTTCATTTCTTCAATTTCCTGATTATCCTTTGGGCACATCTCTTTTGTTAGTTTTGAGTAAGGATCAGAAGGTACAGATTGTAACTTAATATCAAGAAGGTTGTAATGTTCAAGTGTTCTTTCAATGTATGAGGCTTGATGCAGAAATAACATTTTAGTTGTTCTATCTCGATATATTTGTAGGCCAAGGAAATAATCGGCAGTAAAAGGTTTTATTTCAAAATTGGAATTTAAGTACTGTACTATATCATCTAAATGTTGTTTATTTACACTGCAGATTAAGCAATCATCTACATATATTGCAAGTAATATGTAAGCCTGTTTACATTTCATTGTATAGACACATGAATCTGATATGCTAGGTTTGAGATCAAACTTAATTAAAAACTCATGAAATTTCTTGTTCCACATTCTGGGGGATTGCTTAAGACCATAGATGCTTTTCTGAAGAGAGCAAACATGATTTGGAAAATCTGGGTTTTCATAACCTTGGGGTTGTTCCATGTAAAGTTCTTCTTCCAAATCACCATTCAAGAAGGCAGATTTTACATCTAACTGAATCATTTCCATATCAAGTGATGCACAAAGTGATAAGATTGTTCTAATTGAAACGAATTTTACTACTGGAGAAAAAGTTTCACCATAATCAAGTCCTGGTTTTTGTGAATAACCTTTCGCAACTAGTCTAGCCTTAGACATTTTATTTGATCCATCTGCATTTTGCTTTATTTTGTATACCCACTTGCATGCAATAGCTTTTCTGTCTGATGGTAGTGTCACATACGTCCATGTTTGATTTTTCATCAAGGAATTGAATTCATCGTCCATAGCTAGTTTCCACTGTTTTGAGTTTTGTCCTACAATTGCATCTTCATAGTTCAATGGTTCTTGGTCATGGACATAACAAGCATATGAAATAGCTCTTGTACAGCTGGTTGATGTTTGTTCATTTTCTCTGATTCTATTCCTGAGAGGGTATCGACATGATTCTTCTGGTTTGGAACTGGTATTTGTGTTATCAACACTTTCTTCACTGTATATAGTTACCTGCTCTTGTTGGTTATCCTGAATATTTTCTGATGTATTAGCTTCAGTAAATATTACATCTCTGCTTATGATAATTTTTCTAGCAATAGGATCCCACATTCTATAATTTTTGTTAGTTTCAGTATATCCAACAAAAAATGTACGAATACTCTTTTTGTCTAATTTCTTTCTGTTATCTTTTGGTATATGCACATAAGCGTTACATCCAAAAGTTTTCAAATGTAAGATGGAGGGTTTTCTCTTGTACCATATTTCATAAGGTGTAGAATTTCCCAATACTTTAGTAGTACATCTATTTAAGAGATAGACTGCTGTGTTTACGGCTTCAGCCCACAGTTCAAGCGGCATTTTTCTTCCATGTAACAAGCATCTAGCTGATTCAACTATTGTTCTGTTATCTCTTTCAGCAATTCCATTCTGTTCTGGGGTATATGGAGCAGTGAGTTCATGAACAATTCCTAGAGATTTTAGATAATCAGAAAAATTCTTATTTAAGAATTCTGTGCCATTATCTGTTCTGAATCTTTTTATTTTATTTCCAGTTTCAGTCCTAACTCTTTTTACAAATTCTTTAAATTTCTCAAGTACATCTGATTTATGTCCAATGAAGTAGGCCACTCTAAATCTTGAAAAATCATCCTTGAATGATACAAAATATAATGATCCACCTGGTGATCTTTTACTCATTGGTCCACAAACATCTGAATAGATCAGCTCTCCTGGATAGGTCGAATTTGGACTTGTTGACGCGTGAAAAACCTTTCTATTTTGTTTTCCATAGATGCATGCTTCACATAGTAAAGAATCAGGCTTTTCTCTAATTTTAATGTCGTCTTCAAAAACATTATTTTCAAACATTTGGGTTAATTTTATAGGATTTACATGACCCATTCTTTGATGCCATATATCTAGACTTAACTGAGCAACATGAGTTTGTGAAGATTGCTTTGCTTTAATAAAAATTCTATAAAGATTTGAATTGTCCTTTATTCCAGTAACTAGCACTTTCGAATTTTTAGTCAATTTTATCTGATTTCCTTTACAAATGAGCGTCAAACCATGTTTTGTTGCACTAGATATTGAGAAAAGATTGGTCTCCAATTCAGGTATATAGAGAACATCCAAAAGAGTTGCATTAATTTTCTGACTATCAACATAAGAGAGAATATCAATATTTCCCTTACCTTTTGCATAGATCTGCTTTCCATCTCCAAGGCACACAGGATGAACACCTTCTGGTATTTCTTCGAACGTAGAGAACCATTCTCTTCTGAAAGTCATGTGATCCGTTGCTCCAGAATCTGCAATCCAGGAATCCTTTGTTTCAGCGAGGAAGGCACTTGTCTCAGCTGAAAAAGCACAGCTATCATCTCTGGCTGAAGAACTTGGCTGTTGTCCTTTTTGTTCTTCCTTTCTTTTATAGCATTCTTTCCACCAATGTCCTTTCTTCTTGCAATATCCACAGTGTGTGTTCTTCTTTTTATCTTTAATGGATTGTTGATGCTGCTGTTGTTTGTTGGAAGCTGTTGAATTTCTGTTGAACTTTGAAAAAGTCATCAAGGCATTATCTGGTTTAGAATTTCCTGAAGAATCCCAATGATCCTGTAAGCTTTCTTCTTTCAGTAATCTTGCCGTCAAGTTTTCTAGTGTCTTTTCTTCTGATGAAACTGAATCCCATGCTGTTATGAAATTCTTGTATTTATCAGGCAAGCTGCAAATTATCTTTGTAATTAGGGCAACATCAGAGATTGGCTCACCTAGATCTTTCATTTGTTGTGCCAGAGTTTCAACTTTGGAAATATGAGTAGCAATGTTATCATTTGGATTCATTTTATATTCGAAAAATCTTTGTTGCAGCAAATATTTGTTTGTTTCAGATTTCAGTTCATATATTGTTGATAATTTCTTCCACATTTCTGCTGAAGTCTGGCAATTAACAATCTGTTGAAGATATTTAAACTCTAGAGCAGTAGTGATCAGCATTTTGGATTTTGCATCTTTCTTTTTCCAGTTAGAGAATTTTGCAATATCCTCTATTTCAGGTTTTACCTCAGAGCCATCAGTTATACTGAGAAGATCTTTTGCTTCTAGAATAATCTTCATTTGAAATTTCCATAGATGAAAATTATCGCCGTTGAATTTTTGAATTTGTGGAAGTTCAGTTGTCATCTTGAGCAAGCAAACGAATTTCAGCTTAGATAAACAAAAAATATTTGATACCAACCAAGCTCTGCTGCCATGTAAGAATAAAACAGAGGTTGGATCTCAGAAAGTATCGTTTAATTATCAAAAGATTATATATAAAGATGACAAAAGGAACAAGAGAGTTAAAAAAAGGTAAGCGGTGGCAGTCAACAAGCAAGCAAATCTGAAACCTATATACAGTTACGTAATGTCTGGGGGAAGTGGCCGTTGCTAAGCGACAGCCGAGGTGCGAGTCACTTTTCAACATTTATATATTTAAAAATCTGAGTAAAAAACTTTAAAAATTAATACACAAAGCAGTTTTACTTTCATCGTTATATCTCTATTTATATTTACAATAATAGAAATACAGCCCACAGTGTTAGAGATTGAACAGTGTTTATCTTAATACCATAGTAGCTAAGTTACATGACCCAAAAGTCATATTACAAGAGAAATATACAAAGAGAATTGAAATAAAATGATTTTACCAATAATAATTATACAGGCATACACATAGGATTGAGAAATATTTACAATTAGTTAAAGTGACATCACAACAGTAGGGAAAAGTATAGATGCAGTATAAGCTCACTTTATAGACTGACTAAAAGCGTGACTAAACCAGCCTCACTTCCAGAGTTGGTCTCTTATCAAACAGACTTCCATGTCAGACAAAACCTCTAATGAGAGGCCATTTCCAAGAGAGACTAGTTAAGCCATGTCTTCAGGCGGCCTCTTTAACTTTATGAAAAAATTAAAATTTCCTATTTTCCACCTGGCTGTTTATCAAAAAAAAAATCCTCCCAACCTACAGAAACCATTCTCACCAAATTACCATAGTATCGCTTTAAACACTATAGAGAGATGTTTAAAGGATAATATTGTTTCAGAAATAATTTACGTTGAAATTTTATTTAAAAAAAAAAACAAGTTATATATAATATGATAAAAGTAATACATTTTAATTTTTGTAACTTGTAATTTAGGATATCTCTTCAGGACAATATTTCGTTTAAGATATATATTTTAAAATATTTTCAGTGATTTTTTAAAAATAGATATATTTAATTACAAAGTATTTTTAATCTCATAATATTTATATACATATTCTTGATGAAAGAGTTTTGAAAATACAATAGCGTTAAATGAATGATATCAAATAGCTCATTTTCCGATTTAAAAAAATTATTTTCATAGAAGGTAAATTGTATCATTGAAAAGTAAAATATTAAGAGGTGTACAAGGGTAGAATTAAGATAAATTGATTTTGATACTAAACGTCCAGAAATATGGCAGGAAGTTATTTTCGAGAAAAAAAAAATCCATTATAATACTTCCAAAAAATGTGTATATGCGTAAAATATTTCTTCGATAGATTTAAAGTCGTAGGACGAGTGGGTAACCCCCTCGATTCCCGACAGTCATGAACCGGGATTGAATCCCGCGTTAAAATTTGTTTAATATGTGATAACCTTCACATATTACACAATGTTCAATTATCATGAACTAGGTTGCTCTTGCTGAGCGGTACCTATTTATGTGAATTTGAACCAGGTTCGATAGATTTGCATTCGTAGTGTGTGATCAACACACTATACCAGGGGTCGGCAAACTGCGGCTCTTTATTTAGTTCCATACGCAAATATTATTTATGCGCGTACCATTTATTTTTGGCAATAAAAAAAATTGTGACTCTTCAAATTGTAAATTTTGACTCTTCCGACTTAAAATTTTGCCGACCTCTGCCCTAGTGAATTGTCATATGTTTCAAAGAATGGTACAGGGCAGTGAAGAAGACTCGGGCAGTAAGGAATGACAAGGAGAGAGAGGTGGGTGTAGCTCGTTACTCCCTAACGGCTGTCTGCTGATGGAATGACTGTCTATCCACAATATCGGGATTCCCTAAAGAACTGTCAAAGATGACGGTGTTTTTAAAAGTAGTTATCTTAACATTTGGATAGTGTTCAGGTTCTGTTAGAAATGTGAAATTTATAGAGTCGCTGTCTCATCCCAAGTTGACCTTCGGCACATGTACACTGAGGCGGCGCCACCTATATACCATGTGTGACGTCACTACCTAACCCCTACTTCCTGCCTGCCTGCTGCTAGCTGTTTACAACTGTCATTCTATCCCTCTTTTGATTTTCTCTAAACTTGTATAACCAATAAATCAATTGGCACTCTGCTTTAACGAGTCATTCGTTAATATTTCCAATAGGTTATGGGTCCTGACTACGCCCCAAATTTGAAGAAGCAAACCTAAAGTGAAACTGCTAAGCCTAACTCGTGCTAAATATGACGCACCTTGAGAATCAAGTCCGCCAGTTCAAAGGCGAAAACTTCTCCCTTTGGAAATTTCAGTTCCGACTACTATTAGAGCAAAATCA
The DNA here is from genome assembly GCA_030710605.1 of Cordylochernes scorpioides. Taxonomy (NCBI): domain Eukaryota; kingdom Metazoa; phylum Arthropoda; class Arachnida; order Pseudoscorpiones; family Chernetidae; genus Cordylochernes; species Cordylochernes scorpioides. The sequence continues at coordinate 65,624,166 of CP092871.1, read as the reverse complement.
ACTTTTGGATATCGTGGACGGCAAAGAAATCAAACCAGAGGTAAGTGACGCTACCTCTGCTATACAGGATGCATGGCACGCCAAAGATATCAAAGCCCGAATGCTTATATCACAGGCACTTGAATTAAGATTTCTAGAACCTTTGATGTCCTGTAAAACTGCCGCTCAAATGTGGACAAGGCTCATGTCCATCCACGAACAGAGATCAGAGCATGTTGTGGCAACAATTTTTTGACGCCCGAATGTCGTCATCAGAGGATGTCAGCAGCTATATCGCCAAGATTGAAAATCTTAGTGCAAGAATTCAGGATGCAGGAGGAACGATTACAGATGACCAGAAAGTGGCAAAGATAATAAACTCTCTTCCTTCGAGCATGCGGTATTTCCTCCCAGTATGGGAGTCTCAAGCGCCGATTACGCAGACTCTAGAGAACTTATCAGCACGTCTTCTGATTGAAGAATGTAGAAACCAGCAGGCCGATTCCTCGCAAGGTACAGCATTCTACCAACAGACTAAACCAAGAATCAAAGAAGACAACATAAAGAAGACTGATTCAGGAAAGATATCAGAACTAAAGAAAAAGACTGAATGCCATTATTGTCACAAGATTGGTCATTGGTCACGGGAATGTCGGAAACGGATTGCCGACCAGCAGAAGAAAAACGAGAAGCGGAAGAACCAAGCAGGAGATTGTGATCATAAAGGTTTCAACACTGATACCATCCTAAAGTGGAATAATTGCGACATATGGTGGGCAGATAGCGGAGCTAGCTGCAGCATGACCTTCCGACGTGAATGGTTCAAGTCCTTCACTCCGATCCACAACGATTATAGAATATACCTTGGAGACAACACTTCCGTCCTTGCAGAAGGTACAGGTGACATTGAAATCCTTGCCATGGTGAATGGAGAATGGATTACAACATCAATCAGGAATGTGCTCTACTCTTCGAAGCTCAAGAAAAATTTGTTCAGCCTGGGAGTGTGCACTGAAAAGGGATACCGAGTAGACATCGACAAGGATGAGCTGCGCATCTACTCAAGAAAAGATCTGAAAGCAGTTGGACAACGCCAAGATGGGCTCTACAAGATGATGTTCCGAGTTACTTCTTCTTCACAAGGATTTTCTGCAAAGATCAACAACCTCCAACTGTGGCACGAAAGACTAGCACACATCTCACTCACCACTATTCGAGAAATGGCCAAGAAAGGATTGATCAACGGTTTGCAACCCGAGGACATGAAGACGATTTCTTCTGTCAAGGCTGCCAAGAAGGAAAAGCTCACAGAAAGCCTAGTCATTTGTCTGAAACAAAGGAGTACTATCCTGGTGAGTTCATTCTAAGTGATATCTGCGGCCCTATGCCAACACAATCAATAGGAGGATCACTTTATTTCATTTTATTCAAAGATTATTCCAGTGGCTTTCGCCATATAGATTTCATTAGACACAAATCCGATATTTTACACAAATTTGAAAACTTTGCTAGATTCAGTTATAATCAAATAGGCAATAAAATTAAAGTGAATAGAACCGATAATGCACTAGAATATACCAGTAAAGATTTCACAAATACTTGCAGAAAGTTCGGAATAGTGCATGAATTGTCAGCTCCATATGTTCACGAACAGATAGGGCGCGTAGAACGAGACAATATAACTATTGTCGAAGCAGCTCGATCGATGCTGTGCGCACGAAATCTTCCCGAAAAACTTTGGGCAGAAGCTTGCAATACTGCAACCTTCATTCTAAACCGAACATTCACTAAACAAGCTCCCAATACTACACCCTATGAACTCTTTTTCGGAAGAAAAGTTAGTTTATATAATCTAAAGATTTTCGGCTGTGAAGCATGGTTGCATACACCTAAAGAACGTAGAAGGAAATGGGATAAGAAATCACAAAAGATGATTTTCATAGGGTACGATAAAACATGCACTAACTTTCGACTCTGGAACCCTTCTACTAGAAAGATTTCTATCTCTAAAGATGTTACTTTTAACGAGACAAAACTCCAAAATTACGAACTAGAGGGAGAAAATCTCATCCCAATAAACATTGACTTTAACCCGCCGGCACCAGCGACCGAGGATGAATCACCTACAGCGCTACGGTTTCCCACGCCGCCGGTATTCCACCCGATGATAACTCGATCTAAAAAGAAAGCAGATTCTTGTAACTACCATTTTGTCGATGATGGACTTCTCATGTCTCGGAACAAGGACGATATCGATTCTATCGTCCAGGAACTATCTCACGAGTTCAATATAACGTCTAGAGATGCAGATTATTTCGTAGGACTTCAGATTGAACAATCAGAGGATAGATCGAAGATCTATATCCACCAATCTTCATACATAAACAAGATTTTAGATAAATTCAACATGATTGATTGCAAACCCGCAGCAGTACCCATGGACCCGAGTACAGTCCTAACTAAAGCTGATTGCCCAGACTTAGATAAAAATGGAAATTCACCAAAATTTCCTTACAGAGAAGCCGTAGGCTCACTAATGTTTGCCTCTTCTGTTTCTAGACCGGACATAGCTTTTGCAACATCACAGTTAAGTAAATACCTTGACAACCCAGGACAGACACACTGGACAGCAATTAAAAGTGTATTTCGCTACTTGAAAGCAACACCACAATTAGGAATATTGTACGCTAGCCATCAAGAGTTAACAGGTTACTCAGATAGCGATTATGCTAGGGACATTGATTCAAGGAAAAGTACTACAGGTTACATCTTCATGTTAAACCATGGTGCTGTTTCATGGTCAAGCCAAAAGCAATCGACAGTTGCCCTCTCGACAACAGAAAGTGAATATATTGCTGCCTGTGCTGCTACTAAAGAAATGGTCTGGCTACGCAGACTTCTTAAGGATATCGGGATTAAGATGGACAGACCCACAGTACTCAACATGGATAATCAAGCAGCCATAAAGCTAGTGCAGAATCCCGAGTTCCATAAGAGAACGAAGCACATTGATGTACGATATCACTACATTCGTACTAAACAGGAAGATGGTGAGCTGATCACAAGATATGTCAGCACTCTTCAGCAGACGGCTGACCTCCTGACGAAACCTTTGGGACCGAAACACTTCAGGCGGCTCCTAGAAAACTTGAACGTTATAAATTTCAAGAGGGAGTGTTAGAAATGTGAAATTTATAGAGTCGCTGTCTCATCCCAAGTTGACCTTCGGCACATGTACACTGAGGCGGCGCCACCTATATACCATGTGTGACGTCACTACCTAACCCCTACTACCTGCCTGCCTGCTGCTAGCTGTTTGCAACTGTCATTCTATCCCTCTTTTGATTTTCTCTAAACTTGTATAACCAATAAATCAATTGGCACTCTGCTTTAACGAGTCATTCGTTAATATTTCCAATAGGTTCAAATAATGCTATCGAGATAAATCAGACAATTAATTCTATTAACAATATTTATATAGCTTATTCAATCCCATCAAAATAAAAACAAGAGTTAAAAATTAAGATATATATGTGATGAGATCCTGTTGACTCTCGCTATACTGTGTTGACCGAGAGGAACAGTCAGGATAAGGAGTTTTCCAGTACCTCTCTGCACCTTGGAAGACTTTTTACAGTTCTCACAAAGTACAGGCAGTTGTGGTCGAGGAAGAGTGGAAAGCTTGGGAATATCCATACACAAAAAACGAAGACACAGTTGCACTAAGAAATTTCCGTGAACAGATAAAGGTTGAGCTAGGAGCGAAAGATGGAGATGGAAGAGTTCTTACTGGTCTACATGGTGGATGAGGTGGACCTGGGGTACAACTGACGAGGGCTCACGCAGATGACGAAGTGACTGTCAAGTGACTGTATATACAGGGGCGTGGATCGTCTGGTGAAATTCTACTGGCGCCGTGGCAGTTTCCATTTTTAGACCTTGTTGTGGGAATTCTAAATCTATCTCGATTTTAGACGTTTTTGACTTCTATCTCTTCAGCTCAATTCTTAATCTATTACAGAGTTTTATTTATTTATCCTCAGTTTGTACAAAGTACATTACATATGATGATGTAATGACACATGTCAATCATGCGTATAATCATTTACAGATGTGTTTCTATTATACAACATGAAAATCTTGTTATAAGTTATATACAATATGGGGTTGTTGGTTTAAAAATTACCATATATATATATACAATATATATTTACATTTCAGAATTTAACCAAACTTTTCTTTACTAGACAAAACTCAACATAACTGAAAAATAAACATCAAGCTTTATATAAACATCTACGTAACAACCTCCTTACATGTCAAAATTAATTGAACACACACACAAAGTAAATAAAATCAAGTAAAGATAACACACACACTGTGTATAAGGATGGAGATAATATAGATTTATCAATTCTCTATAAAACTCCAACAAGGGGGAAGGGTCTCACAGATATACATATGCGGCGCTGAGTTTGTGTATACAAAAATGTAATGCCTCGATAAAGGTTGGCGTTCAGCTAGCCGAAATATTGGCAAAATAAATCTTTTATTAAATCCAATATATGCCTTTTTATTATCTAATGAATTAAATATGGATTGCTCTATTTTCAAAAAGATATACATATATGGAGAAAGTATATGTGTGGCTCATGTAGAATATCTGAACGATATATGTGGAAATTTAAATTGTAAACCTATCTATTAGAGCATTTTAAAAAATCAATAAACATCTTAATTAGGATTTTTTTTCAAAGGCGAACTTTCTAGCAAAGGTTCATCAACGGGCCTATTACCTATTTTTTGAAATATTACGGAAGATTATAAATGTGGCCTAAATAGAAATAAACGGCTTGTTAGAACATATATATTTTTGTATAATAAATAAAGTTATTATGCTTAAACTGTCAAACTTGTTCGCTTTTCCGGCTACTTTCTTTCTCAAGATAAACGGTCCAAAACCCTACATTAGAAAAGAAGAAGGAATATCTCAAAATGACAAATGCTTTTGTAACCTTACTTAAAGAAGAGGATGAAATGATCAGAGTCGAAACAGAGCACAATTCGCCTTCAAGCACTCCGAGCCAAATGAAAGATCTTCAAGCTATTAGAGCTGGAAAAGGCGGTGAAATAAGTCCATGGTACTTGCAAGTCTCTTCGAACAGTTCGTTATAGAAAAACAGATCCTATCTCATCTCAACTTTCAAGCTGAATAAGGACCAGCTCGACAAATATGAACAAACACCTGTTAAAGAACATCTTTCTGCCCGCAAAGATAATGGCGCAAAACTGAAAAAAGATTAAGGTCTCTCCTATGCCAATATTTTCAAGGATACGCTCCAATGTAATTATAATTCTGTCCAAGTATGAAACTGTGGCAAGATAACTACAGAAGACAAGCACACTTAGCGTAGGTTCCCGATATAGTGAGTAAATAGCAAATAAGAAGGGAAAATAAAGCTTCAATATCACAAAATTTCTAAACCATTTTGCCATATCACCTTCAAGGCATATATCTACTGGTTACCTGTGAAATACGCAGTGAATGGAGTATCTAAACTGACTACCAGAATCAAACAACTTATCACCAGAAAACATCACAAAATGATGTTTACAACAATCAATCATCATTAAATATACCTGACCTCCTCATCAACTAACAATAGTAGCGCCAATCTCTTCTCAAGATGACGAATCATGTTTTATATTCTAAAGCTGAAAACCATCAAAAATTTAGAATATAATTTGTTTTTGCAATGTGTGTGTGTGTGTGTGTCCCCCAAGTTTCTCTGAGGTAAAATGTCAAAGTTAATCATTAAAACAGTCAGTACTGGAAACAGATAAAGCCAATGCATTCATCAAACACGTATAGAAAAACATAGAAAAGTGCCTTAAAATTCCAGCAGATTTTAATATATTTAAATAAGCAATGAGAAAGTAGAAAGTACATAGAATGATCCTATGCCGAGATTTTTATAATTATACATATTATTATGTTTATATATAACCGCATATAACTATCTGAATATCAAAATATCTAAAGTAATAAGTTTTCACAGTTCACACTTTACAACCAAATGTCTTCAACCTTTGAACCATCCCGTTATTTCATGTTTGAAGGAATACTTATCTTAATGTCGAGATATTCTGGAAGAGAGAGAATGTATACAACACTCTCTCTCAAAATCCACCAATAATTGTGGATGCTATAAATTGATCTCACTTCCACGTCGGCCTCTATCAAACAGAGGAAGATGTCTATTTGCTATATCAATCCAACTCCAATTTTACCCCCATAACTCCAACTTTACTTGCTGCGACGGTGATTACGAAATCGGATCGCTGTTAAAGTTACTAACAAAAATTTCACCTTGTTTCTCAGTTTTATAACTTCATAGAGAATTATAAAGTGGTTAAACTGGCAATATTAAACCATTCCCGCGCTCAGTATCAGTAAAAACACAATCACAATAATTTCATTTTGCACAGAAGGGGCTCAAGAAAAGTTAGCCAAAAAGATATGATTTTCGATCTTTATAAACCCTTCTCAATCAATGTATTGGATAACCAAGGGCAAAAAAGACTTACGTTATGTTGTTTAAAATAATTCGGAAAATCAACGGCGAAACCTATGCTAAATGTGATATATTTCGTAATTTTCTAAACATCATTTTGAATAAACAACAAAAAAAAAATGTAGGCGTCACCACGAAAGCAACCTTTCGAAACAAGATACAACTATTAATATATACAGTTATCAGCGTCATAATCAATTCTTTCTTAATCAATTCTGTTACCGTTTGCTTTTGGGAATGGAATAAATACCCAAATATGGCCATTTCTCATAACCATCGGTGGTTCAGTGGTAGAATGCTCGCCTGCCACGCGGGCCGCCCGGGTTCGATTCCCGGCCGATGCGTTTTTTTTTACAATTTTTAAAACTCATTTATATATTATACAAGAATGACATCCACGGCGCCAATTTATAATTGTAACGAATAGTATTTGAATAAAAGCATTTAATCGGGTAAAACCCGGGCGTTGCCTGGGTCATTCGGCTAGTATATTATAATTGACATCATATAATACAAATGGGGCAATTTCTGACAAGAATATCCCGAGTATTTTGCCCAACCGAAAGAACAAATGTTAAATGCTCGTTATGATTGGGATTATACGAGAAAGGGGCATAGTACTCTTAATTCTTTCTTGTAGTATTAATCTGTATTATTATGATCTATCACTACGACTTCTAAAAACGTTATTATTTGTTACATAGCTCCTTCCCTATGAGAGCTGTGACCCACAGCTTGCAATTACTGTAGTTACCGGCATGGATCTGACGTGTTTCTGCCAAGGATTCCATCGAAGTCTTGGAACTTTGTCTCTAGTACCTTTGCATCCTTTTCCTTGCGGCGTGATGAGCGGCTTTGTCGTCGTATCGTCTATAGGGGCATCGTCATCTTGGAAGGAAGTCTTGGCTTTGACACGTCGGTGGAATTCTGGAGCAAGTAGATCACAGCACCCATGACCTCTAGGTCTTTTCGGCGATCTCAGTTTGTCTTTCCTAACTTACCCAGCATCTCCATCAAAATGCCACCTGGAAAATTAGGGAAGACCAACTTCGGGAGATGAGACAATAATTTATTTCAGGTAAGAACAAACTATAAACGATAAACAAAAGATAAGGAATGAGGGAAGTTTACAGAGTAATATCGAAATTGATAATCTGTTATTAGAATTAAAAAATACTTCGCTACAATATATATGACGCTGGTACTTTGCACCGAGGTAATTTACTATTGTCTACTTCTGACGAGAACATCTATCTTTTTTCGCTTATATACTTGCACCAAAATGTAACGAACTATTTCAATTTCTATTTTTTTCTTCGCAATATAGCGTTTTACTAGAAATGGAAGGTCGCTAAAGTAAATAAATTTCTTTCAAAATGAACTATGTAAGTACTTATAGTGAGGTTAGAATTTAGAAATTTTATTTTTACATGATAACCATTTTGAATGGATTGTTCTGTTGCTAAGTTGAGAATTGTTGGAATTTCCTTCTCGACCCCCCCCCACATGTGAATTAACCAAGAAAATCCGATTGAATTGAGTATGTTAGTCAAGCTTTCCGCAAACCCGATATTGATATTTCTTATTCTTTATCTCCAATAGTTGAGTTAGATACATATGAGGAAGTTGGCTATTATCCATCTTCATGATTTTAAGTCAGAACCTGAGTGTTAATTTCAACACTGTAGGTTCGTCCACATTCCATGTGCAGAAAATAACCGGGAGTATATCTAGGTAAATTTAAGAGCCGTCGGATAAAATTGTAATGAATCCCGGATACCAAGATTTTCTGATTATTGGCCCAAATCGGAGCTGCATAAAGCAAGGTTGAGAGCACCATTGAATCCAAAAGACCGAGTGAGGATTCGATAGAGTTGATTTTTTTTATATGGTCAATATTGTCCAAACCGCATTAATAGCATTTAGCGACTTGTTTTTAAAAGGTTGCGCCGCCTGTTGAGTTTGAAGCTGTCATCTGGTAACCCAAATATGTTCATTTAGATGTTGTAATGAGAGGCAGTTGTCCCCAGAACAAAACGTCAGTTCGAGCTAGTTGATCTCCATTTATAAACACCATAACACTTGATTTCTTTTGTTCAAAATTGGGAAATTTTCTTCGAAATATTTTCAGAGAAAATTAATATTTATTTGAAGATTTATTTTGTATTCTTCCACATTAACAAAAGCACAATGTCGTCTGCGAACAGAAGGAGGTTTATGTTTCCATAATTCGGTAAATAGATACTTGGCATGTCCGCATCATCATATATAGAAAATAAATCATTTAAAAAATATATTAATCTACCAGGCGCGATATTGAAATATTTACGCCTATTACAGAGGAAACAAACAAAAATAACAAACAAATTAAAATGTTGAATTAAATATTTACAAATTTACGTGTATTAAACGACAGAGTTCATAAAATTTATATAGACAAATCTTTTAGATCAGGGAACAAGCGATGTCTCACTTCAGCAAAGTTCGGACAGTCATTGATGAGGTGAAGAGCAGTTTGTTCAGTTTCTCCGCAAGAACAATTTGGTGTTTCTGATAGACCTCTTTTATGTAAGTATTTCTGGAATTTTCCGTGTGATGTAACAAAATGTAAAATTTGAATGGAACTGTGTAGAAATTCCGTTTGGAAAAATAGTGCGAATTGTATATATGGACATGTACATATGAATGGATTGATACAAATGATTCATAATAATAGCTTTTTTCTGCCATTTATTGATTTTATTTAACAGTTGCAAAGACACGCCATATCCACAATTTATTGCTGTAAGTATTTCTCTTTATAATTTTGTTTTTTTCAGTTCGTATTTTATTATTTTATAGTTTAGATAGTCTTTTACGAAAGGTGTATGCGAAAGGAGGTGTGAACATTCGTACGATATGGTTCGACATTCATGTACCACTGAGATAAGAATATTATGTTGTAGCGAATGAAGTTTCTGTAAAGAACGTATAGAAATAAATGGATACCATACGAGGTGTGTTCAAAAAGTATCGCGACTTTTGAATTTTCGCGGGTTACGTACGAGTATATTCGAATTTCAATCTTTTTGTGGCTTTATGTTGGTACTCATGTCTCTCACTTATGCCGACAAGCTCGGCCATTTTGAATGTTCACTTAATTGTTGACAGCTGCTTTGCTTGCAGGTGTTTTGGATCGTCTTCGATTTTTACCTATTAAAAAAATGGATCAAAGAACCTGTATCAAATTTTGTGTGAAAAACGAAATTAAGTGCGCGGATGCATTCCGAATGTTGACTGTGGCATACGGAGAAGCTACCCTGGACCGAAGCAACGTTTATCGGTGGTACAAAATGTTCTCAGAAGGCCGAGAAGATGTGAACGACGAAGAGCGTGCCGGACGCCCGAGCACTTCAACAACAGACGAAAAAATTAATGAAGTGGAGAAAATGATATTGGCCAATCGTCGAATCACCGTTAGAGAAGTTGCTGGGGACCTAAACATATCGATTGGCTCGTGCCGTTCGATTTTTATCAATGATTTGGGCGTGAGACGGGTCGCCGCGAAATTCATACCAAAACTGCTCAATTGCGACCAAAAACAGCATAGCATGAACATTGCTAATGAGATGTTGGACTCTGTCCGCGACGACCCAAATTTGCTCCAGAGGGTCATAACTGGTGACGAAGCGTGGGTTTATGGTTATGACGTGGAAACCAAAGCTCAATCATCTCAATGGAAGCTGCCGCACGAATCAAGACCGAAAAAAGCGCGCCAAGTTCGGTCGAATGTGAACGTTTTGCTGACAGTTTTCTTCGATTGCAGGGGCGTGGTGCATCATGAGTTATTGCCACAGGGTAGAACGGTCAATAAGGAATATTACCTGCAAGTTATGCGCAATTTGCGCGAAGCAATCCGCCAGAAACGCCCGGATTTGTGGAAGAACAAAAATTGGCTTTTGCACCACGATAACGCCCCTGCTCACACATCGTTGCTTGTGCGCGACTTTTTGGCCAAAAACAACACACTAATGATGCCGCAGCCACCGTATTCCCCAGATCTGGCCCCCTGTGACTTTCTCTTGTTCCCTAAACTGAAGAGGCCCATGAAAGGACGACGTTACGCTACGCTTGACGAGATAAAGACAGCATCGAAGGAGGAGCTGAAAAAGATTTTTTTAAAATGATTTTTTGAAGTGCTTCGAAGATTCGAAAAACCGTTGGCACAAGTGTATAATATCTCGTGGGGATTACTTTGAAGGGGACAAAATAGGTATTCATGAATAAATAAATAATAATAATAAAAAAACACAAAAGTCGCGATACGTTTTGAACATACCTCGTTTTTCCTTAGCATTAGTGGCTTTCGATCGTATGTGTAATTTATAAATTGTACTTCTTTTATTATAGTCAAACCCCCAAGATTTTTTACAAATTGAGAAAAGAATGTGAAAAAATAGTACAAATGTGACATTTTACTGGGATAAGGTTTATAAATTAAGAAAACGGCATCTCAAGAATGTTTTTAATTTTTCTGCATTAAGCTACAATATTCTCTATGTGACTTGAGAAGTTGATCTTGTTTTTTTGTTATCGGAGAAATAGACTCTGAGTATCTTGATTTGATCGGTAATTTTCAGGCATATTCCTTTGTGTTCTTTTGTAAAATGAGTCTGATTATGGAAATAAGTTAAAGTTGTTTTTTTTCGGTTGATAAATATAGTTTAGTTTCATCGCACCAATTGTTTATCCCATGAAGAACTGTTTGTATTAAATCTCTCAAGTCTATGGAAATGGAATGGAAAAAAATAACAGAGGTTATATCAGAACATAGACAGAATCATTTAGTGTCGTTAATTGCAATCGATATAGAGGGTGCATTTGACAACGCATGGTGGCCAGCTCTTTTTAAAAGAACAGATCAAGATAATATATACCCGATGATTTGAAAAAAAAATATTGCAATCTTTCTTGAATAATAGAAAAACAATTTTTACTTATGGTGATAAGAAGGTTAATAAAACAATTTCAAAAGGGTGTCCACAGGGCGGGGGACCACTGTCTCCATTGATATGGCTGATATCACTGAATGCTTTATTTTAAAAAATGCAGATACCCAATTCTGAAATACTGTGTTATGCTGATGATGTGACAATAATAGTATGGAATAAAGACAAGGATACTCTTAAAATTTGATGGAATTAACCTTGGAAAAGATCGATGGTGTACTCAAAATAAACTGAAAAACAGTTTTGAGAAAACTTTTACATTCTGCATTTTCACAATAAAGACATGCCCGCAATAAAGTTTGAAAACAAAATAATTATACCAGTAAAAGAAATTAAAATATTAGGAGTCACTTTTGCAAATCATTTTAGAAAGAAAAGAAAACTTAATTTCAATCCTCACATAGATATTATACTAAATAAAGCAAAAAATATTTTAAAATCTGCTACTGTCAATTTGCGGAAAAGCTTGGCGTCTGAATACGAAAAAGAGACTTATATTATACAAAATAATATTTAGGCCAATGCTTTCTTATGGATCGGAGATATGGTATAAATTCGTAAATAAGAAAAATATAAATAAATTAAATTCATTTCAATACCAAATGGTATTATGGTGCACGTAATCATATAAAACGACAAGTTCTAATTGTATACATAGCATAGCCAAGATGCCTTTGCTTAACGATTTAATTGAATCCAAAGAAATGAAATATGAATTAAATAATTTAAATTTAGACGAAAAACAAAAATACAATTTTGATATCCCAAGCATAATAACGGATTTTATTGAATTCAAAATGGCTACTTTAAAGAACAACACAAATTAAACTTTTCAAAGCTTCTTCCCTAACAGCATATCAAAATATTTCCGACCAAACTTTCATAATTCTCAATTCATTTCTAATCATGGAAATGTCAGAAGTTTTTAAAAAATAATTAAAGCGGTGGAAGACTCGAGTTATTATTATTATTATTTTTTTTTTGTGGACATGAGGAACAAACCTCAATACATCTTTTACTAGATTGTCCTGTTTTTCAAAACTACAGAATCGAAAATATTTTATAGTAACAGGTCCAAGTATTTTTATTTCCAGTAAAGAAATGTATATTAAATTCAATACCTTTTCTACAAAATTATATAGCAACAAATATCTTTTAAAAAACTGATAATTTATATTATGCTTATTGTACATATTGCTAGACACTTCTTCATTTTGTACACAGGTTTTTTCTCGTTTTTTTCTCTCTTTCCCATTGTTAACATCATATGACTATTCCATTCACGGCCTAAATTATTGTATATATGTAGTATATTTTGAATTAGTTTGAACACAACCTATAATATTTATCATAACCCCATATCTATATGTATCGATCTTGTAACAAAATGACAAATAAAGCAAAGAGAGAGGTAGACCAAGCGAAGCCATAGACCAAACGTACAGGTATTATGATAATGAGTCACATCCGCCCAGGTGGCCGGCCAAGGTCAGACTATAGAAATCAAAACCAATCTATCGAAACCAAAACCTGAGATGAAAGGCTAGACACCGAGGCGCGCCGTTACGCCTGAGCAAACAAACAGCTTGACCAGCAGCCAATGAGAGTCAAGGCCAGGGTAGACGGTTGAGGGTTGCTATATATAGGGGTCGTTAGAAAGTTTCGTCAGATAGATAGATAGTTAGTAGTTGTTCGGTAGTTGTTTCAGAGCGACGCCGTTTCGGTCGGATCTTTCACTCACCCCTATCCGCGATGTAGGGCATCCGTGACGCCCGTGGTCCGACTGTCTTCGTCCGTGGTCTACCTCTTCCTCTTGGAGTTACCATCTAGACCTGCCTCTGTCTCTTTGCTGTCCCAGTGCGGGAATCCCATCACGCACCCACTACCACGACTGCCCAGCACATTCCACATCGGGTTTACTACATATATGTAATAAGTTGAGGTCTGGTAGCCTCTTGTAGAATCCTGTCGACTCTCGCTATATGCTGTGGTAACCGGTGGTCAAACCTGTAGTAGCCGAGAGGGACAGTCAGGGCGTGGAGAGTTTTCCAGTACCTCTCTGCACTTTGGAAGACCTTTAACAGTTTTCACAGAGTACAGGCAGTCGTGGTCGAGGCAGAGTGGAAAGCTTGGGAACCACACACACAAAACGAAGAGACACAGCTGAAGTAGGAAAGTTCCATGAACAGATAGGAGTTGAGCTAAGCAAGATGGAGATATAGAGTTCTTACTGTTTTACATGGCGATGATGTGGACCTGGCTACAAGCGACAAGGGCTTGCGCCGACGGTGAAGAGACTAACTGCGGACTAACTATGGTCGGCTAAAACCGAGGTGTTTATATACCATTCCCGAGGAGGGGGGTTGGAGATGTCTGAGAATGTGAACTTTGAACGTCTGCACCCTTTGACCTTGATGGCAACGACTGCTGAATTCCTTTTCAGGGTTGTTGGATTTCTCTCTCGATTTTAGACGTTTTTTGAACTTATTAATCTTGCTTTAACTCAGCTCTTAATCTATTACATAGTTTTATTTATTTGTCTTCAATTTGTACAAAGTACATTACATATGGTGATGCAATGACACAGATTAATCATGCATATAATTATTTATAGATGTGTTTCTATATACAACATGACAATCTTGTTATAAGTAATTATACAATATAGGGTTGTTGGTTTAAATTACCATATATATATGTTTAAAAATGTAAATGCATACACGTATGACAGCGCAAGTGTCCCTAGGGGGACATAGAGCTTTATATTGAAATAAAATAATAAAAAAGAATATTATATTTGTGGCCCAAAGAACGATATTATCGGCATATGCTACAGGACGAATGTTTGATATTTGAGTAAGGCGGACGAGGAGGCCGTTGAAGATGACGTTCCAAAGTAACGGAGACAGTGCTGTGGGCATCCTTTGTTTGGTTGTTTTGATACAAGAAATCAACCGTATTCAAATAAGACTTTACGGTCTTGAATATATAATTCTATTATTTTAATTTGATCAAATGGAGTGTTCAATTGATCAAGGGATTTAATTTTACTTGGATGCCAGGAATTGCCGCAGTAATATCTACTGAGAGTAGGACGACTAGTTTGTTTTGTTTAAATTCTATGATGTTTCTGGTTATTTCTTCAAGAGCGGAGATCGTTGAATGTCCCTTCAAGAAACCGACTTGTGTTCAGCAGGGGAGTTAAGTGATCCATCATATTTCTGACAATAAATTTCTCAAAGATTTTGGCTAAGTTGGGAAGGACGTATATAGGGCGATAGGCTTTATAACTCATATTGTTTGGCTTGTTGGGTTTGTTGAAAATACGTGCTGTGGAGGTTTTCCAAGGAAGAGGAAATTACTCATTTTCATGCATTTGTTAAAGGTCCTTAATAGAAGAAGTTTGATTTGATTATATGGCCATTTTATCATCCGATTCAATATATGATTTATTTCTGGAAATTTCTTTAGCTTCAGCAGTGATATCATCGTATCAAGATCAGATTCTGTAAAAATCGCCTGTTTTTTTTTCTTGTAATTAGGGATATAATTTCGAGTAATTATGTTTTGCACTGAATATCGGTAACTTGAGTATCATTTGGAAACAAAAAAAAAAAATTATTGATAAGTTCTGACATAGCTATTGAACACGGATTTGAAGAATTATCAATAATTGGTAAATTTGTGCTATTTACCCTCAAATTATATATATTTTTGTTAATTTATGAACGCTCCAAATGTTGTATTTTGTCTTTTTCATGGCTCTTATATATTTGCGCCTTGCCTCGCAGAAAATGATTTTGCTTACTCTAGGATTTATTTCTATAATATAGGTTGCGTATGTAATGAAAGTTTCGTTTTAGCATTTCGAGTTCGTTGTTCCACCATTTGATTGAATATGATGAGTTAGGCATATTGGTTTCAATTAGGAGAGTTTTATACGCAGATTCAATTATTAATTACGAAATTTGACAGACCAGGCTACCCACTTCGTTTGGTTGTGTTGCTTCTGATTGTAGATAATGAACTTGTTAACTATTAATTGATTTTGAGAATTTTGTTTATTTAGCTTGTTTTTATTTAAAATTCCACGTAGAATTAACATAATTTAGATTGATTCTTTTCAGTGTAGAGATTTGAAATATAACTCCTTTATGATCGGAAATAGGGAGAGTTGGGTCGTTTTCCAATTTTGAACCATGTTTATTGCCTGTGGATTGGTTAGAGTTAGATCTATTATGCCTGTTTCACGACAGGTAGGATGGGCATTATTATGAATATAGATATCGTGTTGAAAAATAAATTGATTCAGTTTCAGATCATCTTTATGATCACCTGAGAAGAGCTATATCTTATAAGATCATTATTTAAAAACTGTTCATGGCTATTGTTTAAATGTCCATCCATACAGAGTTCAAAACAATAACTACTCACCCGTGCAGGCACGGTCACGCTCCGCCGCTTCACGTGGGAAAACATCCAATGTTCTCAGCACAGTTATCTTTATACCAAAAGACTAATATCTTTATCAATTCTTAAAACTTTGCAAAATTCATTGTCATGTTCACCATTTTAAGTAAACGCCACAATTCAAAATATTCTTGTCACTCTCACGACATTGCCCTTTTACAAGAATCATTTTAACTACCATAATCAACGATTTAAAAAATATATTCAATTTTTAAATATAAATCAACATAGGAGAAACGCATTTTTTTCAATTTGAAAAAAAAAATCGAAAGATACAATAACTTCAAAATCACAACTAGAAAAATAACTGTCCTTCCCCAAGACAAGTTAATATTCGAGGATAGATACACTCCCTCGTTCCTTCCTTTTACATGCATAATTAATCAACCATACATCTCTCTCAACAAACGTTACAACACCCTCACATTAATTTCTCCAATTGGCAATAATTATTAGTGCGCGACTTAACAAACAAAGCCAATTTTCAAGCCACGCAAGCTCCATAACGTCGCCCCACTAAACACTAAAAAAATGTTCACATTGAACGTGCCACATTCACTAACAATATAAGAATATCTCGATACATGTTCGTACAACCACCACCCATGACTAGTAAATCTGTTATTCATAATGAAACAGGTTAGATTCTGTACCAAACAACTACTTCACGTGACACATTTTCATTCAAAATTTTCACTTCGTGTCACAGTGCCACACCACAAAACCTTTTCACTTTTCAGGCCAAAGACGTCTTCATGCCTGTGACACAATTTACCCCAAAGCGTGTCCACGTCGAAAGTCGCACTTTCACCACACATCTAAACCTGACATCACTGAATAAATCTTTTTCTAAGTCTAAACTAACTTCGAAGCACAACAACTACGAACACCGAGAAAATAATATCTTTCAATTATAACAATAATATTCCAACCTCAACAAAAAAGAGAGAAAGTCAGTTTCAAGTAAATGACAAACATAGCAAACCATCCCACATGTTTGACCATACCAGAAATAGAACCCCTCGACGATACCGAGAAAGACAGAAAGTGGACGCCCTTTATGACGTCACTCCCCCGAATCTATTTCAGTTACATATCCCCGTCCAACGTCCTTCCCCCCTCAAGGCAGATGTAAATGACCGCTATTTTCATTCATGATCGCCATTTTTTTCAAACACATGTTTAACACTAACCATTTAGGTTTTCTCACAAATCTCACCAACGCCTTAATCACAACACAACATACATTAAACATTTTACATGTTAATTGATATCACCAATTAAAACAATTTGGTTAAGTCTTATATAGACTTTAGGACGCAAAGAGAAATCATTCTCTACATATCACCATTTTGGACAAATGAAAATGTCATTTCACGTATTCCCAGTTTCAGAGAGTAATAGAAACACCGATGTTTACCAATGGGATATGATCTAGTTACACAACACAGTTGTAACCTTTCTTCAAAAGAGACAATATTGTTCAATTTTCCACTAGTTAATATTTATCTAATCATTAATGACCTTTAATTATATTCTATTTTTTGTATAAAATCTTGAATAATTATTTTTATTTTTATCTTTCAATTATATAATCAAATTATTAATCCAACATGATTTTCAAAAAAAAAAACTTTAATCAAATTTACTTTTATTTTTCACGATATTATTTCAGTATTGCAAAACATTTAATTGTTTCAAAAATCATTTTTATTTTCTTAATTATTATATCTTTTATATATTACATGTTTGATTTTGTCCACTTTCACTTTTTTTTTTACCCGCAATCATATTTCTATCTTTTTATTCACTATATTTTATATTTGTTTAAATACCTTTATTATATGACAATGTTTGTCATCAACTATCGGGCATCTACAACAATCGTTTTCAACAATCATATCCTTTAACCAATTCCCTATACTTTATTATCACTATGTTTTTCAGCCATTGCTTCAAACCATCGTAGAAAAACGGCAGTACTGCTTGACAATTTTTTATTTATTTCGTATTTCAACAAACTCTTTGAACACAGTTCCCCAGATTTAAAAATCCAAACATCTGGCCTGAACACGCTTCAAGAGTTTATTTCAATCATCCGCAGAGCACATCACCAGCGCATGCACAAAGCGTTCACTTTTTTTCAACTTTCTTTTTTTTTTTTCAGCTCTAGCGGACCACAATCAACCTTTGATTTCGAGTCAAGTCAGATCACCTACTGTCGCTACAATTCTACTTATCGCATGGCTCTATTTCACTCATTTCCCAATCATATTAATAAGCAAATTTTCTTCAACAACTTTAAACCCAATAATCCTAAAATTGTGACAAAGCACTGTAATCCTTATATAGGATTGCAAGTGAAACATTGCCAAGGAAGACGCTCAAGTCTATATCCTCGCTTTGCACCTGGATCTGATTATTTGGTTGCATGTGTAATGCTAACAATTGCATATTCTTCAACTACTAACCCTTTCCAACGCCCGCCAATATTCTCTTAGAATGTAAATTTTTATGTCATCTTTTTATTTTAATAATCATTTTTTAAAATCAAACAAAAATGTCATTTTTATTTCACTTTTATATATCCAAACAAATCATCTCGTTATAGCCCTTTTTAACCCTCACAGTTTAAATTATTTAAAATAAATTTTAATTACTTACCTGTGTTAGAGAGGCTTTACCCGCTTAAACCCGGATAAACCCTTTCACTCCCGGGGCCCATCTATGGTAATTTAAGCCAACAACCCCATATTGTATTAAACTTATAATAAGATTTTCATGTTGTATAATAGAAACACATCTATAAATGATTATACGCATGATTGGCATGTGTCATTACATCATCATATGTAATGTAATTTGCACAAACTGAGGATAAATAAATAGAACTCTGTAATAGATTAAGAGTTGAGCTAAAGAGATAGAAGTCATAACGTCTAAAATCGAGATAGATGGAAGTCACAAAACAACAAGATCTAAAGATAGATTGGAAACTGTCAGGACGGCACCAGTAGAATTTTACCCAAACGATCCACGCCCCTGTCGCATAAGGCCTCCGTCTTAACCTATATATACAGTCACTTGACAGTTAGTTTACCATCTGCGCGAGCCCTCGTCGGTTGTACCCCAGGTCCATCTCATCCATCATGTAGACCAGTAAGAAATCTTCTATCTCTCCATCTTTCGCTCCTAGCTCAACTTTTATCTGTTCACGGAACTTTCTTAGTGCAACTGTGTCTTCGTTTTTTGTGTATGGACATTCCCAAGCTTTCCACTCTGCCTCGACCACGACTGCCTGTACTCTGTGAGAACTTTTAAAGGTTTTACAAGGTGCAGAGAGGTACTGGAAAACTCCTTATCCTGACTGTTCCTCTCGGACAACACAGTATAGCGAGAGCTGACAGGGACTCACACCATAGAATAAGTCGACTGGATACCAGACCTCACCACATCATTACATATATATATGTGGTAACCGAGGGTCTCTCGCTGTGCGTGGTAACCGAGAGGGGCAAACTGTAGTAACCGAGAGGGACAGTCAGGGCGTGGAGAGTTTTCCAGTACCTCTCTGCACACCTTGGGAGACCTTTAACAGTTCTCATACTGTTCAGGCAGTCTTGGTCGAGGCAGAGTGGAAAGCTTGGGAATGTCCATACACAAAAACCGAAGAGAGACAGTTGTAGTAGGAAAGTTCCGTGAACATATAAAAGTCGAGCTAGGAGCGAAAGATGGAGAGATAAGAAGTTTTCTCACTGATCTACGGCATGGTCGAGCATCAGAAGATGAAGTGACGAGGGCTCCCGCTGATGGTGAAGTGACTATCAAATGACTATATTTTCGGCAAGGGCGGAGGTCTTATATGTTTTTGCCGAGAGAGGAATTATTGAATTTCAGCGGATGCAACAAGAGCGAGGCTCGGATTTTGAAATTATACACTGGCGCCATCCTGGCAGTTGCCTATATTTTGATGTTGTTGGACTTTCATCTGAATCTCTTGCTTTAGCTCAACTTTTAATCTATTACAGAGTTTTATTTATTTATCCTCAGTTTTTACAAAGTACATTACATATGATGATGTAATGACACATGTCAATCATGCGTATAATTATTTACAGATGTGTTTCTATTATACAAAATGAAAATATTGTTATATGTATTATACAATATAAGGTTGTTGGTTTAAATTACCATATATATATTTCATATTTTCACCCTTTCATACGTCATCCAAAAAAGGTTAGAAATAGTAGATATTTCTCTATGAAATAAATATTGATTTTTCACAGAAAAGAAACTTATGCGGTGAAACTTTAAGTGTTGTTTATAATCATACGCCGCAGTCCTTTATAATAAGTATATTTTAAAATGTATAATGATGACACTTTTAGTATATGTCACATATCTTTCAATTAGTTAGAGCCGATACCTTATAAGATCCTAGCCTTCTATTAAAATCTACACTGTTCCTATTTGCCACAACTCCCATATTTGGTATATATGCTATATCTTTATTAATACAACCTGTACACCCCTATTTGTATTTAAACTAAAATTGGTGACGTCAAAATAAAAACCGAAAGATGGCGGCAGCTGGGGACAGAGAGAGAGAGAAAGGAAATACCGACGCCCATATGGGCCCCTCTCCAGGGCTTTTTATAGACGACCTCTGTCAACAGGTTTTTAGCAGGGGCTCAGCGGCAGTATGTTCTACAGTGTGTCCTTTGGCAGACCGCTTCTGTCTCTCTCAATCTCTCTCTCTCTCCATGTCTCGGTGATAGGCATCCAAGTTTGTATCATGGCCTCTACCTCTATCCCGTGGGCTGTCCCCGATCACTCTCGGTGATAACATCTAGCCCTGCCTCTGCTTCTTGTTGTCCGCGTGTGGGAAGATATTCAACACTCGCCTCACGTACACGACTGCCAGTTTATCCATACATCGACATTCGAGTGAGTGACAGCCGATGCCAGAAGAAGGAGGAGAGAGGTCCGAAAAACAAGTACAGCGATGGCTCAGAAAGTCTCTCAGAGTTAGTGT
>CP092871.1:65501021-65603016 GCA_030710605.1 Cordylochernes scorpioides | reverse complement strand
AAGTCTGTTTTGGCACATCACGATGCAAACAAAGAATTGGTTCTGGCTTGTGACGCATCTAGCTATGGACTAGGTGTAATTCTGAGCCATAGAAATGATAGAAAGGAAGAATGTCCTATAGCTTTTGCTTCTAGAACATTAAATGAAACGGAAAAACGGTACTCTGAACTAAAAAAAGAAGCGTTAAGCATAATTTATGGCGTTGAGAAATTCAGACAATACTTGCTGGGACGAAAATTTGTATTAATCACAGACAACCGACCCTTAATGCATATATTTTCACCTCAGAAACCAATTTCCATATGTGCAGCATCCAGAATTAAAAGATGGTCCTTAAAATTATCTGCATTTAATTATACTGTGGAATTTAGAAAAACTAGTGATAATTCCAATGTTGACGCATTGTCGCGTCTTCCTTTAGAATCCTGTGTCAAGGAGTCTCTTGATGAAGACCAGGAACTTCTTCTCAGGAAGTTGAATGGGGTACCGTTCTCTTTTAAGGAGGTGGCATATGAGACATCCCGAGATAAAATACTATCTATAGTATTAAGGAATGTTAGAGAAGGCAACTGTGTGGAAATTCACAAGGGTACCGAGAGAAAATCCACTAGCTCCTTATTATAAGATCAATGAGGAATTAAGTTTGGAGTTTGGTTGTCTTCAATGGCGTGAAAGAGTGGTAATTCCCCAAAAATTAATATCTTTAATTTTAAATGACTTGCATGAAATGCACATGGGGATTGTTAAAATGAAGATGATTGCCAGAATGTATTTTCTGGTGGTCAGGCATAGACAAAAACATCGAAGAGTTAACTAGAGAATGTAGAGATGCCAAGAATCGGCAAGCATGCCCCCGGCTACCATCTCGGAATGGAGTTGGCCCCAAAAACAGTGGCATCGACTTCATCTTGATCTTGTGGGTCCGTTCATTGGAAGAATGTTTTTGGTTCTCGTAGACGCATACTCAAAGTGGATAGAGATTTTTATCCTCAAAGATATTACCAGCAAAACGATTATAAGTCATCTTGGAGAAATTTTCGCCAGATTTGTATTGCCCGAATTTTTGGTTACAGATAACGGAAGACAGTTTGTCTCCGGTGAATTTGAGCATTTCACCAAAGTGAATGGTATACGGCACACTAAGACCAGTCCGTATAATCCTAGTACAAATGGTTTAACTGAGAGATATGTAAGAGAGTTCAAAAACTCTTTGAGAAAGAATAATGGGAAGGATGATTTAGAGACGAATCTACAAAGATTCTTATTTGCTCACAGAGCATTCCCCCAAACTGTAACAAAGGAATCCCCCGCGGAACTTCTAATGAAGAGAAGTTTAAGATCAAGATTCTCGAATTTAATTCCAAAAATGGGAAATCCGCGATAGGTATTTCATGAGGCCGTAAGAAGGCAGGAGCAGTTTACTAAAGGTTGCGAGGTTTATTTCCGCAACTATGCAACTGGACCTAAATGGAAAAAAGGTACCATTTTGAAATTATTGAGCTGCCGTCACTACCTTATAAGTTGCGAGGGCCTCGTGTATAAAAGGCATATCAATCAATTACGACCTGTGAGAAATAAACAATTGGAGACAAGAAATTTCATACTTCCTCGAACATCAGGAGAGAAGCCTGTAGGTGGAAGTCAGAAAGAAAGTGAAGAGGTTCCAGAAGTTACATCCGGAAACGAAGAGGAGCCTGTTGCTGTGCACGTGCCCTCTTGCACTCCTAGACCAGAGACTGCTGCTGTGCAAGTGCCCTCCTGCAGCCCTAGACCGGAGCCTGCCGCTGTGCAAGTGCCCATCCGCAGTCCTAGACCTCAGAGAGCCAGGAAACCCCCAGACCGACTGGAGTATTATTAAGGGGGGAGATGTGTTGTGTATGTAAATAGTTATCTGCATTCTTAAAGCGTCCATTATGTTAATTTTTATGTGTATATAAATCGGACATTAATTGTTGTCAGTTAGTCGAAAGAATGAGAGCTAAATAAAAGGCCATGCTCAAGTGTTAGTTGCTGTACTTCTAATATCGACACAACACAAACAATGCTTTATTTTAAATATGTATAGATTTTAAAGAATCAAACACAAAGCCATCTAGCAACTGTTTATTATTCCACTTTTTCTACTGATTATGATTAACCTTTTTTATTTACATATATAATTATAAATATTTATAAATACTCTTAATATATTTCAAATAATCATATTTATATATTTACTAGACGAATGACCCGGCTTCGCCCGAGAATTCCCCCGAGTGCAATTTCCTTCATACTGAAAATGCATCAATAATAAATAGTAGAAGTGCCATAGAATATCAATACAGAAGTAGCACATAAACCACAGGTGAATAGTGTGTGTGATGGCAAAAATTGTATTATATTAGTGTTTAGGCATTTGATTTAATTATTTTTTGCAATCCATTTAGTTGTTTCAAAATCAATATAGTTTGAATAGATGGCAACTTTCCACCCAACCCCCGAGGTATCCGCCCCAGTGCATTAACCCTTGAAATTATCCGAGTTGAGTGAGTGACTGCAATGAATCTTGACTGCGATGCCCATCTTCTCAGTAAGAATAAGAAAAAATAGGTTTATTAAAAAAATAATAATCCAAAATACTGGCATGTAAATATTTTTCTGTAAAAAAATAAAAGAGCACATGGAAATTAGGCAAACATATGTGTTTGCTAATGACTGCGACTGCATTTTAAACGATTTAAAAAAAATATATATAAAAAAACAAAGGCCAGAACAAAAATTAATAAAAAATACGAAAGCCATTATTTACGTACAGTAACGCTAATTTTGTGAAGTTTGTTTTTATTAATTTTATTGTGTGCACTTACCGTAACTTAGTAATATACATTTCTCTCTCAATACTCAATACTTTTGTAAAAAAAAGTAACACTCGCATAAAAATATATTTTTAAAAAAGTACGCAAGCAACTTGAAAAAAAAAAAAAAGCAGAACGCTCATTGGTCGCTTAATTGGCCTGGTGTTGTTACTTCGCCTCGTATTTACTCCGGGTAAAAAAAAAAGTTCTTCAAATGAAAAAAAAAAAAAAATGTCAAAAATACTAATCAAAAGGTAGTCGAAAATTTTCCTCAGGTTTATAAAAAGCGACATGCAAAATTTGGTACCAATTGATTCAGTAGTTTTTGAGTTTACTCCGAAATAGACAACAGACATTGACTTTTATATATAAGAAGATTTAAAAGTTGTTACTTTTAATTATTTAATTAATTTCACATTCAAATAATTATCTCTAAAATATTTTTAGTTATTCTTTTAACAAGTAAACAGTACAGAAAAACAAATAAAAATATAAATGATAAATAAATAAAATAAATGATAAAGTCGGCAATAAATTGTAAAGGATAAAATACCTTGAATATTATTACAAAACTAGCAAAGTATTTTAATTAATTAGAAAATCATGAATTCAGCTATTTACAAGTTTACAGTTTATATCTCTAGCGTCCGCTACAAAAATCCCTCACCAGTAACTAAGTAACGCTTGGTCAATGTAGGGTTGGGCTTAAATCTTACAGGTTGTTTACTTTTTCCTCCACCTCTGGTTGTTCGAACATTATCTACAACAGTCTGCTCAGCAGGGTTAGAGTCCTGTTTATTGGTTTTATTGTCAGAGTGCACTGCGGGTAAATATGCCGGTTTTAGTCTATCAATGGATTTAGAGATATTTTTGTCGTTGATGTCAAGAACAAAATATTTTTCATGTCTTACCATTATCCTGTATGGTCGTTGATAAGGTGGCTCAAGAATACATGTGAGCAAGTATTCATGTCCTTATGAACAAAATTTTTTCTTGATGTCTTAGATGATTTTTCTGGCTTCAAGTCTCTGAAGTGTTTTCTCAAATAATCAATGCAAGTATTGGAGAAAATGGAGTTTTCTTCGGACAATAAAAAAATTCACCAGGGAGTTTGATGTTTGTTCTATAAACCATTTCAGCTGTAGACAACTACATCTTCTCTTATAGCTGCACGCAATTCCAACAAGACTATTGGCAACGTTTCTGTCCATCTCAAAGTGTTGTGGGCTCTAATTGCAGTTTTCAAGTTCGGTGGTGAAATCTTTCTATTTACTTTGAGGATGGTATGAAGTAGTGTGTTGGGTTTTGATTCCACAGATGGTTGCCAGTTTCTTAAAAACTGTAGAATCAAATTGCTTCGCACAATCAGTAATGACAGTGGTAGATCTACCAAAGAGGGCAATCTAGTTCTCATAAAATGCTTTTTAAAGGGTTTCTGCTTTGATGTCAGGATCCGGCGGTGTCAGCCACGCCCGGGTGTGGACCAGCCAAGAGTAACCGTTGGCGGCGCTGCGCAGTGAGGCCTGGTCCCCCTTCAAGCAGGCGAGCTGAAGCTGGCCCGCGATGTCAAGCAGGCCGATGCCACCCTCGGAGACTGGACAAGCCAGGATGCGCCCGGGGAGCCACGAGACTCGGCTCGTACCCCTACACGAACCGCGCCAGCCGCGCCTGCACACGGCCGATGGTGGTTTCAGGTGGGACGTAGCCGTGGAGGTGGTGCAGGATGGAACCCAGGACCAGGCAGTTGGCTGAGCGTACATAACCCACCATCGAAAGACCGCGGATGAAGGGTGACCACCTCGTGATGGCTTGCTCCAGCAGCCTCATCAGGTGGGAGTAGGGCCTCCAATCCCGGGATCCCGGAGCCAAATAATGATCCCGAAATCCCGGGATTCTGCTCGAAAAATCCCGGGATTACTCGTTTGTGCATTAAAAACAGCGCAAAAATATATATATTTTTTAATCTAGCATTTTGGTAATCAAACAAATGATGAGTAGCACACTTTTGACGTTTTGTTTATACAGCTGCATTTCGGGTCTTTTTTTTTTTCTGAGAGTTTGAAATTATTTTCATGCACTAATAACGAAGGGTTATTCTGCAATATTATTCCAAAATATCAGCATCTAGAATGAGAGTATGCAGCAGTATACATGGAGGGGGCCCCAGTTTTTGTTGACATGCAAATAGTGGCTTCTTAGATAGTAGCGGCATCCCTTTATTTTTGTGGCGAACCTGCGTGTAACATGGACCCGCCACTAACCTCTTATCTGGGCTCCAAATTGTTTTATATATATTTGTTAATCTATG
This sequence comes from Cordylochernes scorpioides, assembly GCA_030710605.1. Classification (NCBI taxonomy): domain Eukaryota; kingdom Metazoa; phylum Arthropoda; class Arachnida; order Pseudoscorpiones; family Chernetidae; genus Cordylochernes; species Cordylochernes scorpioides. Next base: position 65,597,874 of record CP092871.1, on the reverse strand, counting down.
TTTATACTCTCCATCCTGTACTCTGTATGCATGGGTCATCATGAACGCACTGCTCTGCTGTTCATTTTGTTAAACCCACGCTAGCTTTTTTGTCATTTAATTTAAATTAAATTTATTTAATGTCATTTCATTAAATGCTTCGTCACTATCAAGCATCAGCCTGAAGTAGTTTTCAACTTATACGAATATAAAACAAAGTCTCTAAAACAATATTATCGGACCTTGTTATTTCTCAATAGAAAACGCGTCGGACATTTTTGGTAAGCTTATCACTTCTTGGTTGTGATGGCGAAGTTTATTCCTTTTAAATCAGAAGGAATCTGGTGCTATTACCTACGAGACGGATCTGGCCAAAATGCACAGTGTATAGCGTGCAAAAGGATTTTGAAATGCGTCGGTGGGTCAACAAAAGGGCTGAATGTACACCAGAAGGCGGTCCACGGAATCGAAACTTCGAAGAGAAAAGTTAAAGACGAAGTTGATGCACATATCCCTGCAAAAAGACCTCCAAGTTATCAATTCTCGATCATTTTTCGTCTGTTTCCATCGATCGATCGACTGATGCTGTGCTAGCTAGAATGATAGCTCTCGACGGATTGCCATTCTCCGTTTTTGTCACATCTAAGGATCTACGCAAGTGCCTCAATGCTCTTGGACATGAACACTTGGACATATATACCTCTTGGCGTAGAAATACGAAAATGTTTTCTCAATTCCGGGATTGAGAAAAAAACAATCCCGAATCCCGGGATTGAAAATATGTACCGGGATTGGAGGCCCTAGGTGGGAGGACTGGGAGTCAACGGTGTTCCTGGTGGTGATGGTGCAGCCCAGGACGGTCAGCGACTCGGATGTCCAGGAGATACCCAGAGGAGAATCCGTCCGGTGATTCCAGGAACCGCACCAGAGCCCGCAGCTCTTGCTGAAGTTGACAGCCACCCCGGAGGCCATGCGGAACGCTTCGAAGATCAGGGGCACGAGCTCAAACTGAGCGTCGTCCCTAAGAAAGAGTGAGAGAGAGAGTTAAGCATGATTACCAGCGAGAGAACAAACACCATAAATTAAGTAATGCTTAAAGGAAAACAATTATCAGACTTGGTATTTACACGAGTTGAAACTGGGATATTGAAGCAGTGGTCGGAAGAGAAGAACTAGTTCTCGGTTCGTGCTGTTATAAAAGGTAGAATATACTATTATACGTTCCCACGAAAGTTTGTTTTGATATCCATCGCACACACAATCATCTTTTATCTGAAATTTGATGGTGTTTGATAGGAAATTGAGAATTCAGCTTTTTATATTGTTACATCAATTTTAATACGCCTTACATTTATTCAAAATATTCTATGATATTTAATATTTATTTAAAACAGAATATTTAGATTATCATCATTCCGTTTTATAGTTTCATTCATTTTGTAATATTTATTGTACATATATCTTGATTGGTTATTGGACTTGAACCAACCCGATCTAGAAGATATGTACCAAACTTCCGTTAAGAAATTATACCTTCAAATGAAAAATTCAAATAACCCAACCATACAAGATATTCTAAAAAATAAAGAAGATATCAATGCCCGATTCCGACGACCCGACCCTGACACTTAGTTAAGAGCTCATCGTCCAATAGCTGCCTTCCTGCAAGGTCCGGGGGGACCACCTCTAACTCCACCAACTCGCCATGTGTAAATAGCCAGGACAAAGTGACTCGCGAGCTGTGCTCGAATGTAACACCTGTAAATTGAGACGAAATAAATAAAAATTGGTTATTGGAGCGAGAGAGGACCTAGAGGGGGACTGCGGATCACGACCTTCGAGGAAGACCACGAATAAATAAGCACAAAAACTTTGAAAGGTAATTTATTTTTATTTACTTTTATTTATTTACTTTTACTTTTATTTATTTGCATTGAATACGGAAACCCGCTCGGGAAACGTGTATAACATCAAGAAGGAAGAAACCAAGGTCGACGACCCTGCAAAGCTGCAACTTGGTGCAACAATTGGTAGAGATGCTGGTTTCGAACCAGTTGCTTTGAAACCCAATATAGAAATATCGAAATATGACGGGACAGAAGACCTCGAAGAGATTGGTTTCCTCTACCATTGGGCAGACTACATAATTGCCCGTTATGCCGCCATGAACATGACGGGAAGCGCTAAAACCTGGTTGAATTTGCACAAAGCTAGTTTTACGAGTTGGGAAAATATTAAAATCCGCCTCATTCAGGACTTTTCTCTGGACGCAAATAAAGAAGAATTAAGAATGAAGCTTAGCAGAATGCAACACTGGAATGAACCAGCAATCAGGTTCGCGGAAGACATCTTAGTGTTGTGCAAGAAAGTTGACCCCGCAATGGAAGAAGAAACGAAAATCGAACATGTTATTTGAGGACTGAAAAAAAGAGTACTCATTCGCGCTCTACCTGAACTCTCCTAAAACGACCGATGAACTTCTTGTCGTGTGCAAAAATATGGATTATTTTGAGAAGAAGTATCGGGAACGTGTGGAGAAATCCAGAAGCCTATGAAACGGTCCACGCTATTCTAGACCCCAACAACAATCGAGGAACGTGCCGCCGACTGCCACGCGAAACTATCAGGCCACTTCCAGGCCCCAGGCCCCTGCTTCCAAATATTACAAGAACGACTCCCCTCCTAGTCCCAGGCAGTATCGAAACAACTTGCCCCAGCCCTCTACCCCTAGACGTCCTTATAATCCAAACTTTGTGCCGAAACCAAAGAGAGAGGACCTAGAGGGGGACTGCGGATCACTACCTTCGAGGAAGACCACGAATAAATAAGCACAAAAACTTTGAAAGGTAATTTATTTTTATTTACTTTTATTTATTTACTTTTACTTTTATTTATTTGCATTGAATACGGAAACCCGCTCGGAAAACGTGTATAACATCAAGAAGGAAGAAACCAAGGTCGACGACCCTGCAAAGCTGCAACTTGGTGCAACAATTGGTAGGGTCAAGTTTATAAGAATCCTAGAAGAGGATCCAACAGATACCCAAGAGAAGGTCGAAGAGAAATGCCAAATGAATGAAATATCAGAGAAATCAGGACCTCGGCTTTATGCTGATGTATGTCATAGCACACAGACAAATATTCCTACCCGGAATAGATATTCCGTGTTGGAAGATTCAAACTAAGCGTCGCGCCTGAATCTGTCAATCAAAGCAAGTCGACCATAAACGGAATCAAGAAGTTGGACCCTAAATACAAATTAAAAATTAATGTGGACAAGATAGGGACTTTTGAAGCTTTGGTTGATACAGGTGCTGGCCTCTCAGTGGTCGACCTCAGAACGGCCCTCGATACAGGCCATGGTATAAGTAAACTCGCAGAAATTTGTGTAGGACCCGATGGAAAAAAAATTGACATGGTAGGAAGTATATTTTTAAATATAAAAATTGATGACAAAGCATTATCACACAAATTTGTGATATTGAAAACGCATTTACGGACATTAATTCTGGGGAGAAAATGAACGCGAAAATAGATTGTAAGCAAGAAACTATAAAATACGATTTGACGAATAATCATGACGAAAGCAATTTTGAAATGTTGAAAATCAAGAGTGCCAAGGATTCCATTGTACCGGAATGTTCCATTAAATTGATCAAGGCATTGGTAGAAACAGAGGATGGGGAATATATTATCGAGGAGAGCAGCAAAATGTTTCAAACAAATTGACTTCGTCTAGCAAGAAGCTTGATTAATGCTATAAATAGGGAAACATATCTGGATAACTAATCCGTATCCTCGACCGTTAAAAATAATGAAAACCAAACATTGGCTTTTGGAAGTAGTCCATCGAAAATAAATGTGAATCGAGAAAGAGAGGTAGAAGAGAACGAAGAACCTAGATTCCAAAGAAACAGAAGGAGTTAAAACAAGTTTTAGAAAGGTATGGATATCTGTTTTCGTCGAGATTAGGGAGAACCAATTTGGCAAAACATCGGATAGACACAGAAGACGCGAAGCCAATTAAACACAAGCCTTACAGGGTAAGTGCTAAAGAACGAGATATTATAGAAGAGCAAATTGACGAGATGCTTACAGAAGGCATAATTAGGCCATCTTCTAGTCCCTGGTCTTTTCCAGTAATATTGGTCAAGAAGCGAGATGGTAAATACAGATTTTGTGTGGACTACAGAAAACTGAATAATGTGACAGTAAAATATGTCTATCCGATCCCTAGAATAGACGAAGTTATGGATACTCTCCAAGGATCTACATACTTCTCAGCAATAGACCTCAGATCTGGATATTGGCAAGTTGAAGTCGAAGAAAGAGACAAAGAGAAAACAGCTTTCACTACAGCGCATGGATTATATGAATTCGACGTGATGCCTTTTGGACTTTGTAACACGCCTGCTACCTTTGAGAGAAATATGGAGAATATGCTTGGAAATCTGAGTTGGCAAATTTGTTTGTGTTATCTGGATGATGTTATCATATATAGCCCGGATTTTCCAACGCACCTCAAAAGACTCGAAGCTGTTTTTAGATGTTTTCGTGAATCTAATTTAAGGTTAAACGACAAAAAATGCCGATTTGCTTTTGAAGAATTGGATATTCTCGGCTATATATAACGAGCAAACATGGTATAAAACCCGCGGAACATAACCTCAAAGCCGTCAGAAATTTTCCTCGGCCCACAAAGGTCAAAGAAGTACAATCCTTTTTGGGAATGTGCTTATATTATTATAGAAAATTTATCAAAGATTTCTCAAAAATTGCTGACCCTTTGACCAACCTTATTAAAAAAGTATATCATTCACCTGGACAGAAAGGCAAGAGGAAGCGTTTCAAACCCTAAAAACAGCACTATTAAGTCCACCAATTTTAGGTCACTTCAATCCAAATGCGCCTACTTATATTCGTACTGATGCGTCCAACATCGGCTAAGGTGCAACACTTGTCCAAGACATCGGTGGTGAAGAGAAGGTGATATCATATTTGAGTCGTACCCTAAGTAAAGCGGAGCAAAATTATTAAACCACAGAAAAAGAATGTCTGGCCGTTGTCTGGTCAATGTCAAAATTACGGCCCTACCCTTATGGAAGACACTTTAAAATAGTAACAGACCATCACACCTTATGCTGGCTCAAAATCTTGAAGGATCCAACAGGTCGATTGGCAAGATGGGCATTAAAAATTCAAGAATATGACTTCGATATAATACATAAATCAGGAAAGAAGCATCTGGACGCCGATGGCTTATCTAGGGGACCCTTACCAGAAACTGATTGGGATGAGGAATTTGAAAGGCTATTTTTAAATCAAATAACAGACGAAGAGGATAAGTTTATCGAAAGTGTTGAGAAAACCCTTATTGGAAGCAGGCGATCAATTGCGCAAAACTTTAAAGAAGGAGATGGATGCCTCTTTAAGAAAAACCCGAACCCTGAAGGCAGGGCGTGGTTGCTTGTGGTTCCAGAGAAGAAAACGAGAGAAATTATGAAAGAATATCACAATCATATGTCGAATGGCCATCTGGGTGTCGCAAGAACCATGTACCGAACTCCTGATCAATATGCTCAGTATGTATGTGAACACTGATCAGAAGAATTGGGGCGAAATACTCCCATTCATCACTCACGCTTACAATACTACAATTCAGGAAACCACAGGATATTCTCCCTTTTTCCTGATGTTTGGAAGAGTAAATACTTTTGGCCATCCATGCTAAAGGATGTCTCAGAATTCGTTAAGACATGTCACCTTTGCCAAAGTAGGAAAGGCTCAAACCAATCACCTTCTGGACTACTACAGCCCATTCCCCGAGCCAACTTTCCTTTCGAAAGAATTGGAATTGACTTTGTTGGTCCATTGCCATTTACGAAAAACAGAAAAAAATGGATAATCGTGCTGACGGACTACTACACTAGATATGCAGAAACAAGAGCAGTCTCGGAAGCAACAGTGAAAGAAGTTTCTAAATTTCTAGTAGAGGATATTTTTCTCCGGCACGGAGTCCCACAATATCTTATTAGTGACAGGGGCTCTCAATTTACCAGTAATTTAATGAAAGAGGTGATGAAAATGTGCAAGATTAAACATTGCTTTACAACGAGCTATCATCCCCAGACTAATGGATTGACAGAGCGGTTAAAAAAAACATTGATCAATATGCTCAGTATGTATGTGAACACTGATCAGAATAATTGGGGCGAAATACTCCCATTCATCACTCACGCTTACAATACTACAATTCAGGAAACCACAGGATATTCTCCCTTTTCCCTGATGTTTGGAAGAGAACCCACGTCTCTTTTGGACGACAGGAATATCTCGGTGGACATTGACAAGGATGATTATGATGAATACATAAAACATCACTTAGACAAATAGATAGAACAAGAAAATTAGTTATTAACAACACAATGAAGACTAAAGAAAGAATGAAAAAGAACTATGACAAGAAGCTACGAACCAGAAGAATTAGTAGCAGTTTGGACACCAATTAGGGAAATAGGAAAGTGTGAGAAAATTCTGAGAAAATATTTTGGTCCATATAGAATATTAAAGAAGATGTCTAGCGTCAATTATCTAATAGAACCGAAAGATAATCCGGGCCAAGACCCTCTGATAGTTCATGTCTCAAGAAACAAACCTTATTTTGAGAGAATGGATGAGGTCATTCACGAGGACGTGACAACCCCTGGAGAGGGGGAAGTGTTACATCAATTTTAATGCGCCTTAGATTTATTCAAAATATTCTATGATATTTAATATTTATTTAAAACAGAATATTTAGATTATCATCATTCCTTTTTATAGTTTCATTCCTTTTGTAATATTTATTGTACACTAGACGGGTGACCCGGGCTTCGCCCCGGGATTGACCCGTGTGCATATCTACCCGAGTGATATATATTTAGATAAGATTTTTTTATAATTGTTTGTTATTAGCATTATCTATTTGTTTGCATCAGGATAATTTAATCTAATTTTTGATAGAGGGCGCTGTTCGAGAGCTAAGTAGAATAATTTGAATATAATATAGTTTTAATAATTCATTATATATTTTTAAAAATAGCCTATCGTCTTCCCCGTATTTCTTTTACCTATGTATGGAAATTTTGGTTTGAATTAGTGAACTACTGCGAATTTGTATACCGGACATATACAAACAAACAAACATACAAACAAACAAACATACAAACATTGATTTATATATATATAGATATATCTTGATTGGTTATTGGAGCGAGAGAGGACCTAAAGGGAGACTGCGGATCACGACCTACGAGAAAGACCACGAATAAATAAACACAATAACTTTGAAAGGTAATTTATTTTATTTACTTTTATTTATTTGCTTTGAATATGGAAACCCGCTCGGGAAACGTGTATAACACCAAGAAGGAAGAAACCAAGGTCGACGACCCTGCAAAGCAGCAAATTGGTGCAACAATATATAGATGGATTTTTTTTCGAAAGGAGATTTATTTATAATAAGAGAGGTCAACTTTACCATCAAAATATAGACGCAAAAAACTAAACGCAATATTTTCACCGTCTCCGCAAACTAGTGGACTCCGGCCGGTTACAAAAGTCGCACTTGCTTTGGCAAACTTAGAACATCCACCTGGAGCCAATGGCCCTCGTAAGTCAGGTGCCAACTAAACAACTCTCTGGCAAATCCTGATGATTTCATTTGAATCCTTGTTGATATATATATATATAATGAACTACAAGCTTCAACATATATAGTCACGACCGTCATGGGTTCTGTCACGGATGCGCGCGCATCATCATTATGATCATTATCATTATCTAATGATAATAATAATAATAATAATAATAATAATTATTATTATTATATTATTATTATTATCCATATATATATAGTCACGACCGTCATGGGCCGGTTCTGTCACGGATGCGCGCGCACAGGGAGGTCACGTGCTCGCCGGCAGCCAACGGGCGCGCGCCGCCGGCATTACGTCATAGATTATAAACACAAGGTAATAAGGCCAAATAAAAAAATAGTGTGTGATAAGGCACAATTTGGATTATCTACTTATATAATTGCCTTATTCTCTCTGTGTGAAGTTCACTGTGTGAAGTTCACGGATAGATTTTGGTCAGAATGGATAAAATAAAAAAAGTGTCAAGGGATGGGAATCGAACCCACGACCTTCCGCTTACCGGGCAGATGCCATGACCACTAGGCTACCCTGGACATATTTTTCCGTTCACATTTTTATTTTTATATTTTCAAGACACACACAGTTTGGGGCGGGACGTTTCACAAGAGAGACATCCACGGCGCCAATTTATAATTGTAACGAATAGTATTTTAATTAAAACATTTTAAAAATATATACGCACTCGGGTAAAACCCGGGCGTTGCCCGGGCCATTCGTCTAGTTTCATATATTCATGAGAGTCATTAGCCCGAAACAATAGCCACCAGGGAGAGAGAGAAGCCGAAAATGATTATGATTAATAAACGATGACTAAAATAGAAAGCATTCACAAGGTAAAACTTGTTTCGTCGTGGTTCTGGATCCGTTCGTAGAGTAGATATTTATTATAAAATAAATCAGAGAAAAATGTTCATTTCTAATCTAGAGCAGATATGTGTATAAAAGTACAATTCTGTTTGCGTTTGGTTACTCATGTGGGGCCGAATATCGCAGATAATTGTGATAAGTCATAACTTAAAATACAATATTAACCTATTAAAATTAGATTTTTAAAAATGTCGATTTTTTTCCCTACATTCACCGGGTCATTCGTCTAGTTAAATTTAAAATATCGAGGTACTTTTTAATGTTATTTAAAACGTCCATGAATTTAGTAGTATTTGAATACTCAATGAAAGTTATTTTAAACATAAATATATATATTCTATGGAAAAAAAAACCCAAGCCGTTTCTTCCGGGAAGGAAGGAAGACGAGGTCACGGGAGAAGATTACGCTGGCTCCCGCTGTGATACCGCGGATGGGTCCCGGGCCAATAAGTCTCAAGGCCGAGAGGCTTAGCTATGCCTAACGATATTGTCTAGCCCTCCACATTTATCTCACCCCAACAATCGTTTCTCAGTTCTTATTTTATCCTGTCTGGTAATTTCTGGAAAGGTGAAAGGTGAGCTTGATACCTAGAGAGGTATAAATAAAAAATATTATTCTACAAGTAAACTCCGTATAAATTAGTATAAAAGTATAACAAAGCTAAAGTTTTGCGGAGGAGCCTCTTTATTATACATTTGCTAGCTTTCGAACCTTTCGGTTCTTCCACAGGCGTGGCTAGTATGACTACACTAACATAAATTAGTATAAAAGTATAACAAAGCTAAAGTTTTGCGGAGGAGCCTCTTTATTATACATTTGCTAGCTTTCGAACCTTTCGGTTCTTCCACAGGCGTGGCTAGTATGACTACACTAACCTAAATTAGTATAAAAGTATAACAAAGCTAAAGTTTTGCGGAGGAGCCTCTTTATTATACATTTGCTAGCTTTCGAACCTTTCGGTTCTTCCACAGGCGTGGCTAGTATGACTACACTGGTGTACTACTGGTGTACTGGTGTACACTAGTGTAGTCATACTAGCCACGCCTGTGGAAGAACCGAAAGGTTCGAAAGCTAGCAAATGTATAATAAAGAGGCTCCTCCGCAAAACTTTAGCTTTGTTATACTTTTATAAAAAATATTATTCTCATTGGCTATTTTTCAATTAGATATACAGTTGTCTAGCACTTTAGTAATGCATTTTCAACTAATTATATAATTTTGGTAACACGCTCGTTTGAAAAACCGAAAATAAGGATGATAAATAAATATTAATGACAATATGAAAATTAATCTTCATTATTTAAAAATTATATACATTTAACAGAATATATTGCATTTAATTTAGATAATATTTAGATAATATTTAATATTTAATATTTAGATAATATTTAGATAATATTATATTTTCGGTGATCAAGTTTCAAGTACCGAGGTTGGCGTGGGTGCTTAGGTAAGTTGCCATACCATATTTCCGTAGCTTACGACCTATTTCGGTATTTTCTATAGAATAAGGGATAGTGCAATGTGTTCGGTATGTCTGGGTCTGGCGGGGAAAGTTTGGATTAAAGGAATGTCTATGGATGAATGATATTGGATAACCTAATGCTGTTAAATGGTTGGTGATGTTGGTCCATGCTATTGTTTTAAATCATGTGAGAGAGAGAGCATTGAATGAAAATGCGCTTAGGGAAGGTTTTTACTACAGTGAATTTGTGGCTGACACGACAAATGGAGGTTTAGTTTCCCCGCCAGACCTAGACATACCGAACACATTGCAACCGAAATAACTCGAGAGCTACGAACATATGGTCTGTGTGATCCCGCCCGATAATATCTTTCTTCATTTGTTTTAAATTTGTCCGTTGAAGAGCAAAATTTCCTCGAAAGCTTGCAACACCTCAAAAAAAAAAAAAAAAAACTCTTTGCCCAAAGATCTAGGTTTCCTTATATTCTAACATCTACTACTAATAAAAAGAAAACCGTTATACGTGTTTTTGTCATAGATAAACTTTTAAAATTACATTTATCAGTTTACATGTTGATTGCCTGGAACCACACAGAACTGCAAAGTAATTCATAAGTCTATTTTATATCAAAAACCGATCTCATATTAGTACTTTCAAAACTAAGGTATAAAATGATAAATATAGGTATAAACACAAGGGAGAAATTTGCATAATACAGAATAAAAACAAGGTTGAAAAGCACAAGGTAAATGTATCATTAGAACACTAGAAATATATAAAATGGTTAGCATTTCCTTTATTTCACTGATTTAAAAGATCGTCCCTTCTCCTCGATGATATTAAACTTACATATATCTGTCGCAATATATTGCCTCTGAAGTGACGAGTAGTTTGGATAAGACACAGTTCATTGTGGATGCAATTTAGTTTTAGGTCAACAGTCAATTTTCTACTTTCAATTTTGAACTGGGCCAAGTTATATAGCTTCATCGGAGTTACAATATTAAATGGGAAATTCAAGGGGGAAGATGTACGGTTGCCACGTATTCCCCTGATTTCAAAATATATTCCATTCAAATTCGAAAAAGATATGCCATCGAAGTGTTTGCAGTTTCCTGTGCGATTCACCTTTTTAATGACTATAAAGTGTGTGAGATAGATTTGGAGAATTCACGCCTCTCACAATGACAAATGGAAATTTAAACTATTGTTGGTGATTCTTCTAATAATTTTTTAGAGAAAAAATTATGATAAAAATGAAGAAGGTAATATATATATATAAAAAGGTAAATAAAAATGTAAGGAAATATATATAGTTGTATATGTACAAATTTCTTCAGCAAGGGAGGCTTCCCACCTCGAGAGAGTCCTCCTCCAGACAAGGAGGGGGTCTTCTTGAATTCCCCTCAGTTCAACGCCGGGAAAATACTTAAAGATGCACGCCTTGGCAGTCGCCAGGATGGCCAAGGCGTCACCATCCAGGCGTCGGCAGAAGATCCAGCCCTGCCGGTCAGGGGGCCGCTGGTTGATGATGAAGACCTTCCGGATGAGAGGTATGATACAGCGGCAGGACCAGTACAGGTGGGACAGCGACAGGTCGTTGGACCCACAGGCGACGCAGGACTGTTGGACTGATGTCAGGTGGGCTGAATGGGGTAAGGCATGAAGAGCTAGCCTCACTGCCACGTCCGCATTGTGCCCGGAGAAGGCGCAGCACCGGAGCGACGACCAGCAGATATTGATGGGCAGGTTTATATGTTCCTCCCACATTCTAGGGAACTGGGCGATGGGCAGGGCATCAAGGCGTGGGCGCTCTAACATGCGGCGGGCAGTTCGGGTGATGACTCGTAAGAACGGCGTAGTCGTCCCGCGCAGCACTACAGCCTCGCCGATGGTGTTTAATCGGAAGGTCCCGCGCAGATTTCGTCGATAAGACTATGTCAGAAGCTGGTCAGCGACGTGGCGTCAGCCAGAGCGCAGCGCGTTGTCGGAGTGAGAGGAGGGGTAGAGACAACTAAGTCCCCATTGCAGGCGCTGACCCACCTGGTAGGAGCCAGAAGATCAGGTGGCCGGGGAGGTTGGGGTTGTTCAGGAGCTGAGGCGGTTAAGTGCGCAGTGGTCCAGCGTGAGGGTGTCAGCGACCGCCTGCCCAGATCTTAAGAAGCCGGAGACTACGCGGCGGAAGCCAGGACCCGGATGGAGGTGGATATAGCCACGCACCGCTCTCGATCAGCCAGGAGTAGGCATTGCGGCTGCCCCGCAGCGCGGCCTGCACGCCCTTGAAATATGACAACCGCAACTGGGTCTCGATGTCAATGAGGCCGAATCCTCCAAGAGAGACGGGTCTCGCCAGGACGCTACCAAGCAACCAGACGATGCGCTCTGGCCTTCCAGATGAACCGCGCAAGACGGGCCTGGATCTTGTGGTTGGTATGGTCGGTCAGTAGGTAGGTAGCCATTTTGATTAAATTTTATTTTTCTTTATTTTTAAAATTTAAATATGGAGGCTAGATATTACCTATAACTTGTGAATAGTTGTTGTTATTAAAAACAATGATGTCATCTACATATTGGAATAACCACCAGTTAACTTTGTTACAAGAGAAGAATTCCCTTTTGTACAGGAGGTTGGCTAATAGTGGACTAGATGAAGTACCCATTGGTACTCTTTTTTATTATAAATTAGATTTTTTATTTCGATATAATTGAAATTCGAAAATTAAGAAAAACGGTTTTGTTAACATTGTGTATTAACAGGATATTGATTAAGCAAACTATGTACATAAGCTTTTAGGACAGTAGAATTACATTTAAATATTTGCATCGAGCAATGCTCTTCCGCAAACATTAAGGACAATGTCAGTTAGGCATAAATTAATATAAAGCTATAACGCGCCTATATACAGCAAATGAAAACATTAAGACGCGAATGTTTATTTCACGCATCAATCAAACTTCTACTGTCCCCACTGCGATGGAAAAATGTCGGAGGGCTTGGCTCATCAGTGGTGAACCCTCCCAGCGGTTTCGTCAATTCAGTCTACCAGGCCTCTTCTTTAGATCTCTAATACTGTATTGGATCATGCTGATTATATATGCTACACTGAAGGGTGATGTTCGATTTTTGTAGATTCAGATTCTTTTGAAGTTTATTTAGATTTGATTTTAATAAGAATGAATGAATGAATACCTTACAAAATAATAGAATAGGTTTTATTCACCACGAATAGATTACTACACGTGCCAATGGTAGGAGATTGAATGTAAACAAACAAACAACAGTGCCAAGCAACAAAATAAAAACTCACAGATTAAAATGAACAAATAAATTAATTTAAAAAAACAAATGAATAAAATAAATGCAAATAAATGAATATTTACATTTGAATCCAACATACTCCCCCACAAAACCTTGAACTATATTCCAGTTCAAGAGCTCACTCCTTGTAAGGTAGAGGACATATCTTGGTTATTGGTCTCTTCAGAAGGCCTTTAGGAGTACGAAGAAGCACCACTCTGGTATGATCATCTTCTCCTGGGAATATCTGAACAATTCTCGCCAGTTTCCAATATAGTGGTTTGTCTTGTTCCTTCAACATAACCAAATCTCCAAAGTTGACATCCGGATGTGAAGTCCTCTACTTCCTTCTTTCTTGGAGTTGATGTAGATATTCACAGCTCCAACGGTTCCAGAAGTAGTCTCTTTGAGGTTGAATCAGATTCCATCTGGAGCGAAGATTCAAAGTAGAGTGATCCGATTCTGCATCATGTCGTATTGCATTTCCTATAAGAAAATGTCCTGGTGTTAGAGCTGTTGAGTCATTTGGATCATTGCTAACAAAAGTTAATGGTCTGGAGTTAAGACAGGCTTCAATTTGAGCTAATAAGGTCAGTAACTCCTCGTAATTCAATAACCTAGAGAGAGAGAGAGAGATTTCATCGTTTTAGATAAGATGGTTTTAACTGATTTAATGCCAGCTTCCCATAATCCACCAAAGTTAGGTGCCGACGGAGGAATAAAATGCCAATTAATGGATTCTATGGCTGAAAAATCTTGAATATTGGCAGCATTGAATAACTTCCATCGTTCTTTCAAAATGTTGCTTGCACCCTTAAAGGTTAGTTGCATTGTCTGAGTATATATCAGTTGGTTTACCTCTTCTAGAGATGAATCTTTTCAATGCTGCAAGAAAGGTTTCCGCAGTCAAATCTGATGAAATTTCTAAGTGAATGGCTTTGGTGGTGAAGCAAACGAATAGGACTATGTAGAATTTGAAAATAACTTTGCTTCGTTTCAATATAGGTTTAGCTTGAATGGGACCGGCCAAATCAATACCAATCTTTTCAAATGGTCTACCTGGAAGAAGTCTATTTTTTGGTAAGTCTCCCCTTATCTGATGAATAGCCTTAGATTTACTCTTCAGGCATACGAGACATTGATTTAAGACCCTTTTGGTCAAGTTTCTTCCAGAAGGAATCCAATTTTTTTTTCGAATCAAAGATAAAGTTAATTGAGTTCCAGAATGAAGATTGTTTATGTGATAGTGTATTACAATTAATTTGGTTACAGAATGATCTTTAGGAATTAGCATAGGATGCTTCTGATCAATATCTAAATCCGAGTGACGTAATCGACCGCCAACTCTAAGAATTCCTTGGGAATCTATAAAAATGATAAGCGAAATAAGCCTGATTATTCTTGGTAAAGGAATATTTTTTATGCAAGCATTGATTTCTGGGGTGAACTCACATCTCTGAATAATTTTTACGATTTGTAATAGAGTCTTTTAAGTCTTGGGATGTTAGAAATGAGAGTCTTTGAGTTGGTTGTTTTCTGGTAATATTAATAAATCTTTTACACCAAGCCATGACCCTTAAAAGTTAGGTAAAGGATGAATATTTGGACAAAAACTCTGGGCATGATTCTGCTATTGTAGCATGCAGTATAACACTACGCTCTTCTAAACCCATAGAAGGGTCTATAGTGAATGAAGGAATATTTTCAGAACCATCTAATGTCAACCAAACGGGTCCATGCCACCATAATTTTGAATTGATCAAACAGAAAGGCAGAATTCCTCTCGTTGCAAGGTCTGCTGGATTTTGCTTGCCTGATATATATTGCCATGAATGGGCTGCAGTCAGATCTTGAATCTTTGCCACTCGATTGGCCACAAATATCTGCCACCTCTTTGATTCAGAAGTAATCCACGCTTAGAACAATCTTTGAATCTGTCCAATAGAATTGTTCATCGATCTTAAAGGGAAGTGCTTGAGTTGTCTGTGATTGAAGTTGCTCCAACATCAAGGCTGCGCAAAGCTCAAGTCTTGGTATGGTAATTTTCTTGATGGGAGCAACTTTTGTTTTTGCTGTCAAAAGAATGGTCTCAATTTGATTATTCTCATAAGTTATTCTTAGATAACAGACAGCAGAATAAGCCAACTCTGATGAATCACAGAATCCATGCATCTGCATATTGGAAATTAATAAATTCCTTTGGAATATACATCTTGGAATACTGATTTGTTGGAAATGCTTCATTTCTCTTTCAAAGGTATTCCACTTTCTTTGAATAGAAGCAGGTATATCTTCATATCGTATCGTCGGGCGGACGTGTTTTTGCAGCGCTCCGCGAATTCCGGTAAATATTACTTCAAATTTGTTTTTAGAGTTGTTTTTGAAATTTAAAATCTTTTATACCTTACTTATATTATTATACATATAATAACCAACTCTTAAGTATACTTAAACATTTTATATACAGCTGATTTGCATATCAGCAGACGGCGCGACCGCTTGCCGCTTGTTAGAACAATATGGTCGATAAAATTGAAAAACGTACTGAGGAATGTAGGATTCAGCATAAGATCATCTCGGAACAAATTGCTGACACATTAAAATCAAAGTACTCATCTACAAATAAAAGCATAAATCAAAATGATCTTACAATTGTACAGGGTTTGCTAAAGCAATTGAATATATTGATGGATACAATGGGAGATATCGCTGTAATCAATGGCTCTATCTGTGATAGACTTGGTAATCTGGACGAATCAATAAAGAAAATATCTCCTTCAAGTCAATTTTATAATAGGTCATATGCTCAAGCTACGAGAGTTACTAGTGAAGACGATAAAATAGTTATGCAAAATCAAAACGTAACGGATAAAACAATAATATTTAAATCCAAGTTAAATGTTTCCCCGACTGAAGTATTAGGCGAAGTAAATAATGGTATTAAAAAGATGAGAAATGATAGATCTAAAGTTAAAATAAATAAAATAATAAAATCAAAATCTGGCGTAATACTTAAGTTGATTCAGGTGAAAATTTGAATACATTGATTGAAGAGTTTAAAAAGATTGATGAGGTAAATCAAAAAGCATTAATTTATGCACCAAAACCACTAGATCCTACAATTGTTCTTAAGTCAACTACTAAATCTACCGATATTAAGGAATTGCCTTCGATTTTATGCAATATGAACCCAGAGTTAGAAGGTCGAGAGAAGAAGATAAAGGTTCTGTTCGCTATAAGATCAAATACTGATGTACAGGATGTTGTTCTCCGCATTTCCCCGGCAACATACCAAATTATGAAGAAATTACAACGTATATATACAGACATACAGGTTACATATATGAAGGATAAGGTGCTTGTACGTCAATGTCAAAACTGTTTTAGTTATGGTCATAGTAAAAATTCATGTAACATCATAAAATGTAAAAATTGCGGAGACAATGACCAACATGTTAACTGTCAATCCTTGCCCAAGTGCATAAATTGCTCTACACATCCAAATATAGGAATAGCAATAATCATCGTTCTAATGACAAATTATGTCCTGTGTTCCTTCAACAAATGAAATATGAGATACAAAGAACATGTTATGCAGATTTAGATCATGATATTGTTACTTTGGATTAGAATAGACTTATTCTTGTTTTTTTTTTTGGTCAATGTTCAAATTAAAAATTCTACAACAAAACACGCGGAAAAGCAATTTGGTTAATAATGAAATAAGGGAATTTATTTCTAAAGAAAAATATGATATGATTATAGTTCAAGAACCATATAGTATAAATAATGAAGTAATCTTTAATATGCGTTCAAAAATATATTATGCAAATATACCGGGAGTTCCAATATATACCGCAACAATCGTTACAAACCCTTTCTTATCATGTAAATTAATTAAAGAGTTTTCAAATTCATTTGCAACCACTATATCAGTACAAACTACTAAACGGCAAATTATTCTTTCAAATATTTATATACACCCTAATAAAATGGATACCTGTCATGTTCAATTCCTTGATAAATTAATTAAAAATTTTAACACAAATCCATTGATTTTAGCTGGAGATTTTAACGCTCGAAGTCAGATGTGGTTTGATAATATTATTAATCAAAACGGTAGAAGACTTCAACCTATAATTGATTTTCACAATATGCTCATACATAACAATCGAAACAAAACATGTCGAGGATTAAGTATAATAGATCTTACTATTACTAATAGTCATGCTCATGTACTTGTTAATGGATGGAAAACGTTAAATCTTTCGCAAATCACAGACCATCACGCAATCTCATTCGACATTAGTCTGGAAACAGAAAGTTTATTACATGAAAATAATTCTACATGGTATTTTCAAGAAAAAAGGGCCAATTGGCAAAAATATGAGCAGGCAATCAACGTGTCTAGGATAAATGAGGCAATGATGAAATTAGGTAAAATAGTAAATATAAACGATATAAATTGTGTAGTTTCTCTCATAACTGACATATTAATTGAAGCTGCATATGCATCTCTACGAGTAAAACCAAAATATTTAAATAATAATCCATTTAATTGGTGGACGGATGAACTGGAACTTTTTAAAAATCATTTTAAATATGTTCGAAATCTATATTATCGGGGTAAACGGTCTAATAGACAGCTAGTTGATGAAAAAATGTATAAAGAAATACGAAATAAGTATATGAATATTATTGAAAAAACAAGAAATGTAAGCTGGAGGGTATTCCTGGAGGAAGTTGAAATTACATCTCCTTTTGGTAATACCTACAAAACCTTTAAACAAAAAATTTCTCCTAGGTCTTTTGATTTACCAATTCTAGATGAATCTCAAGATGTGCTCGAATCAGAAATGAAAAATCTTTTATCTTCTCTATTTCCGAATGACTGTCAATCTTCTTACACAAACTATCATAAATAATCAGAGACAAGAGTTATACTTTTTCTAATGATAAAATCATTTATTTTGATAATATTCAAATCTGTTCAATAATTAAAAAACTTAAAAATGGCAAGGCTCCAGGAATAGATCATATAAGCAATCAGATGATTAAAACGGCAGTTCATCATATATCTCCTGTGTTAACAAAATTGTTCAATGCTTGTATCGGACTTAATTATTATCCGGAGGCCTGGAGAAAGTCAGCAGTAATGATTATAAAAAAACCTAATAAAGAAAATTATAAAGATCCGAAAGCCTACCGCCCTATAAGCTTGTCTTCTAATTTAGGTAAAATTTTTGAAAGTCTAATTCATATTGAACTTTTAAATCATATTAATAGTAATAATGTTGTGCATCCTGCTCAACATGGATTTACACAAGAAAAATCAACAATCTCTGCTTTACAAGAAATAACTAAATTAAGTCTTCTGAAAAGAGAAACAGAAAATACGGCAATAGTAACAGTGGACATCAGCGGAGCTTTCGACAACGCATGGCATCCGGCAATTCTCCAACAATTGGACAAGGCAAATTTTCCAGCGGTACTTATAAAATAATTAATTCTTACTTTGAAGACCGGAGTGTAGAGTTTAAATATACTAATGTAAAGTGTATAAAAAAGATAAATAAGGGATGTCCCCAGGGTGGTATTATTTCTCCTATTCTTTGGAATATATTACTTAATGATTTCAACTTATCTTTTAACGAAAGTTTTGCTAGAGTAATTGCTTTCGCGGACGATGTGACATTTGTGGTATGGAGCTCAAACATCTATGATCTTCAGTATAATATTACCAAATGTTTAATAAAAATCAAAGCCTGGTGTGAAAAGGTAAAACTTTCACTAAGTCCAAACAAAACAGGTATACTCTATCTACATAGCTATGAAAAATTGCCCATTAATTTTGATGGAAAAATAATTCAACCATCAGAAACTGTTAAAATTTTGGGAGTTATTTTTAAAAATCATAGACAAAGGAATAAGATTAGTTTTGGAACACATGTTGACAATATAATTATGAAAGCTACGAAACTAAAGAATATTTTATTCTCATTATGTGCACGTACTTGGGGCATTGATACTCGACGTAGATTGATCTTATATAAAGCTATGATACGCTCTACAATAAGCTATGCATCAAATATTTGGTTTCCTTTTATCACTGCAGCAAAAAGATCCAAGTTGAATTCTATACAATATCAAATTCTTATTAGATGCATTCATGCTTATAGGACTTCATCTTCTTACATCACACATATACTAGCGAAAACCCCTTTACTGTCCGATTATCTTGAATTATTACAAACAAAGTATAATATGACAAATTCTCTCACAGATCGAACACTCAAAAAACCCCTTCAAAAAGAATTAAACAAACTATATCTGGATCTAAAATTTAAGTTTTATCTTTCTCAATCTAATGAACTGTTCAAGAAATTCTTTCCAATTGCTGTCCCAAATTTCATTTCTTCTGATAAATTCACTACTTTATTCTTAACTGGCAAAGGACACTTCTTAAGTTTCCTGTTCAAACTGAATGCTATCAATGATCCAACGTGTGAATGCCGCTTAGATGTTGAATCACCAGAGCATCTTCTTTTATCTTGCCCTCTGACTAATCAAATTGTATGTAGATACTTTGAAACATTACCAAATTCTCTTTGTGTATATACTCTATCTTATGAGAACTTTGTTAAGTTTAGAACTATTTGTACAATAATTTACAAAACAATACTAATCCATCGTGTAAATAATTAATCATATATATGTAAAAAATACTAGCACAGCACAATAGTCCTTTGGACTTCGTGCTTTTGTAACAATAAATAAATAAATAAAAAAATACCAGCCAATTTTCAATTTCCATAATTCTTGGAGGAGTAGTTTTAGCACAACTGTGGTAGGGGAAAGCCAGCCACGGGGGTCATAAATTCTGGCTATAGCCGATACAATTTGTCTTTTTGATTTAATATCAGCTGGACCAGATTTACAAGAAATGTTGAGGGTATCATAACTTGGATCCCATTGGATTCCAAGAACGTTCACGTTTGATTCCTTTCTATTAAATTCCATCACCTCACCTTTTCCTCTTAATAATAAAGGTAAATCTTCAATTATAGAAGTTTCATTAGATACCCAATTTTCTTAGAACGAATCCACCAGAACCCAATACAGCAATCAATTGATGCATGAGTCCCTTGGCGTCTTCCACTGTGGGGCATCCAGTGAGAAGGTCATCCACATAGAAATCCTCACGAATAATCTTGGATATCCCTGGGTTAGAAACCTGTACCTCATGGGCAATCTGATGTAGAGTTCGAATTGCCAAGTAAGGGGCACATGCAATGCCATAAGTGACTGTCAACAAGTTATACTCCTGCAATTCCAGATCTTTACAATCTCTCCATAATATAGTTTGATATTTAATATCGTCTGGATGTAATCTAATTTGCCGATACATCTTTCAATGTCGGCCACTAAAGCAACAGAGTTCGTGCGGAATTTGAGTAGTATGTTGAATATATTATTTTGAAGTTTTTGGACCTACATGAAGGAGATCATTCAATGATATTTGGGTGGTAGTCTTGGTGGATGCATTAAATACCACTCGTAACTTAGTTGGCTGTGCCTTTAGAATGCAGTGATGAGGAATGTAATATTTTGGTTCAGTCTGTAGAGAACAACTTGCCTGCATATGACCAAATCTTATATATTCATTCATAAATTGTTTATATTGAACATATATATTCTCATTTTGTTCTAACCTTTTCTCTAGATTAAGAAATCTGCGAATTGCGAAGGATTTCGATTGACCTAACTTTTCAGCTGATTCCTTAAATGGAAGCTTTACAATATACCTTCCTGATTCATCCCTGATTACATTTTTTAAATAATGACTTTCACAATCCTTTTATTCTTTGGTAGGAATTTCTTCTAAAGGAATGGATTCCAATTCCCAGAACCTTTTTATTAAATCTTCAGATTCCAATTCAGAAGAGAAATGTGCCAAATTTCTGAATGACTGCCGTTCACTCACTGAGGTCGGACCATATACGAGCCATCCCAATTTTGAATGGATAGCAGATGGCTCATTTTCATTTCCATTTCTCCTTCCTTCCTGAATGAGGTTGAATACTATATCTGACCCCAATATTACATCTATTTCTCTAGATTAAAAAAAATAAAGGATCAGCCAGAATCAATCCCTTCATATGTGAATAATTTGTTAAATTGACCGTAAAACTAGGAATATTGTTTGTTAACTGGTAAGAACTAGTGCTGTAGTCTCAAACGATTGATGACCAAAGTGAGAAGAAAACCTGATAAAGACCTCACCTAGGGAAGATTCTACAAGTTGATCTCCCAAACCTCCAACTGCTATACGTTTACGTCTTATGGGTATTCCCAGTTTTGCCGCGCACTTTTCAGTGATAAGGCTTCTTTGACTTCCATTATCCAACAGAGCTCTACAAATTTGATCTTTCCCATTTACATCTTGTATATGAATTAGAGCTGTAGATAACAGTATTTGTATATAACCATTTGCTTCACTCGAACAGCAGGATGTGCTTGTTGAAAGTACATCCGATGGTTGTAATGATTCGGGAAAGGCAAACCGGACACTAGATGATTCCCTTTGTCTTGGAGGACTTGAAACCACATTCAACAAGGAATGATGGTTTTTGTTGCAATGGAAACAACGATTTGTGATTTTACAATTATCAACAGAATGATTGCCACGCAAACAATTAGAACAAAGTTGGTTCTGTTTTACATAACCTATTCTATTTTGAATTGACATTTGTCTGTATTCATTACATTGATTCAGTTTATGCTTCAATTTACATAGTAGAAAATTTTTAAAACTCACATTGATGTTGTATGTATTTACCTTTTTATTCAAATATTCCTTTGAGGTGGTGTCCTTCATTGTATTCATTAAAGATTGAGCTTGTTTTCCAATTTTCCAATTTATCTAATTGAGAGAATATTATCTCTCTTTTATTATCATATCTCTCTATCAAAGTTTTCCAAGCTTGATGATAATTATTTTCAGTGATCGGGAAACCCTTTATTATACGAGCTGCATCACCTTTTAATGAATAATGCAAATATTGCAATTTTTGGATCTCTGAAAGAGTCGTATTTTTATCTATAGTAACCAAAAATAGGTCCTTAAAACTCAACCACTGAGACATCTCACCGGAAAATACAGGCAAATTAAATTTGGGTAATTTAACATTAGATATTACACTTTGCTCCAATTTGACTGGTTGAGAAACGTTCTCTACCTCCAAGATTTCCCCAATTTGAAATACAAAATTTTCATAAAGATTCTTTACACCTATATATTCTTTAAATAGTGTTTCACTTGTTTCCCAAGTATTCGATCTCACTAATTGATAATATGTTTCTTTAATGTTTTTAAATAATTCCGTAATATTTGCATGATAAAGTTTTAATCTACGTATATTTCTCTGTTGAAAAATTTCGTCAACTGATTTGCATATGTATTAAATTCTTCAATGTAAATTTTGAAAATAGGTATATCTGAATTCGCCTTTTAGACATGATTTAGATTATTTTAGGTATGAAATATTTATCTTTCGCTTGATTCTATTCACCACAAGATAATTTAATTATTACTTACCAAATTATCCGTGGATCCGGCTCGAGGGACCAAAAAGATGTTCGATTTTTGTAGATTCAGATTCTTTTGTAGTTTATTTAGATTTGATTTTAATAAGAATGAATGAATACCTTACAAAAGAATATAATAGGTTTTATTCACCACGAATAGATTACTACACGTGCCATTTATTATTTATTTCATCTTAATTTGCAGGTGTTACATTCGAGCACAGCTCGTGAGTCACCTTGTCCAGATTATTTACACATGGCGAGTTGTAATGCTGGAGTGGCCCCCGGAACCTTACAGGAGGGCAGTTGTTGGGTGTTTGGCTGTCAGCTAGCCATTGGGTCCAGGTCGTCGGATTCGGTGGCTGAGGTCACCTTGATTTTGAACAATTTCTTGTATAGTTGGATTTGATGATTTTTGAAATTGCGAAAATAGTCTTGTCGCAGAGTCTTGATAAATCTCTTCTAGATTAGGCTGGTTGAGATCTTCTTTGAGAATTTTGTTTGAAAGATTGAATGGGGCTCCTATAGTGGTTCGTAAGCAAATCCTCATGAAGGCATCTATTCTTTTTTTATCCGTAGGTGTGGTATATTTGCCCCAGACTGGTAGTGCGTACGTGATGATGGGTAGAATACAGGTTTTGTACAACGTGAATTTATGCTTTGTTGTTAAATTACTTTTAAAATTGAGCAGGCTTGATAGAGATATTTTGGCTATCTTTGCCTTTCTTATGGTGTTTTGGACATGTAGGTTAAATTTTAATTTCGAATCCAAAGTGACACCAAGATACTTGGCATGGTCGGCCCAACTAATAGTGCTTGAGTTTACTGTCAAGTTGGTTTGTGGCTTGAATTTTTTGTTATCTCTTGGGGGAAAAAGTATTGCTTGAGTCTTAGTTGGGTTAATGTCTAGTTTCCACTCATTACACCATTTGATTATGTCATTTAGGTAATCCTGAAGCTGAGTAACCAATAGGTTGACTGATTTAGAGTTAAATAAAATTGCTGTGTCATCTGCGAAGAGCTTAAGTTTACATTTAGAGTGCAGTGGGATGTCATTAATGTAAATATTGAAAAGGTAGGGTCCGAGGATAGAGCCTTGAGGTACTCCAGTCTGGATTGGCTTTGGTTCAGTTATAAAATTTCCTTGCTTGACTGAAAAAGTCCTGCCCTGTAGATAATTCTGCATAAAATTGATAATGTCACTTGGAAACTGGTGTTTTGTGAGTTTCTTTATAAGGCCCACGTGCCAATGGTAGGAGATTGAATGTAAACAAACACCCAACAGTGCCAAGCAACAAAATAAAAACTCACAGATTAAAATGAACAAATAAATTAATTAAAAACAAATGAATAAAATAAATGCAAATAAATGAATAAATGAATATTTACATTTGAATCCAACAGGTGAAATCTCAGAAATGGTATTTAAGCAAACTATGGATATAAGCCTTTAGGACAGTAAAATGAGTCAAACCCTCCCAATATTTTTTTCATCGCAGTGGGGACATTAGAAGTTTGATTGATGTGTGAAAGAAACATTCGCGTCTTAATGTTTTCATTTGCTGTATATAGATGGCGCGTTTTATATTGCTTCATATTAATTTATGCCTAACTGCTCTTTGCATTATTTTTGCGCAAGAGCATTGCTCGATTCAAATATTTATGTGTAATTCTACTGTCCTAAAAGCTTATGCCCATAATTTGTTATTATTTATATATAAGTAGAAAATAATTGGAAACATGCAGTTTATATAAATGAAATAAGAGTTGAAGTTTGGTTGTTGTCGACTTGTAGTGAGAATCCTGTCGACTCATGTAATGAGATGAGAATTCCAGTAGCTCTTGTAGAGATCCTGTCGACTACTGAAATAATGTTGAGTTACTGTAATAAAAAGTTGAAGTCCTGGTAGCTCTTGTTGTACTGTGTTGACCAAGAGGAACAGTCAGGATGTAGAGTTTTCCAGTACCTCTTTGCACCTTGGAAGACCTTCAAAAGTTCTCACAAAATACAGGCAGTCGTGGTCGAGGCAGAGTGGAAAGTTTGGGATGTCCACACAAAAAACGAAGACACAATTGCACTAAGAAAGTTCCGTTCACAGATAAAAGTTGAGCCAGGAGCGAAAGATGGAGATAGAAGAGTCCTTACAAGTCTACATGGTGAATGAGGAGGACCTTGGTGACAACCGACGTGAGCTTGCGTCGAGGGTGAACTAAACTAAACTGAACTGAACTGAACTGTCAAGTCACTGTAAGGTGATGTATTTATAGGTTAAAGACGGGGCGACCTTATGTGACAGGGGCGTTTCTGAGAAAGGGGGGCCTTGGCATGTCCAGGTGTGAGAGGGGTCTCTGCATTCCACCACATGTGACAGTGTGGGTGGCCTTGTTTGTGGGAATTGTAAATCGACCTGATTTATGACTTCCATCTTTAGACTTTGTTGTTTTGGCAATACTATGCTCGATCTCTGCTTTAGCTCAACTCTTAAATCTATTACAGATTTTATTTATTTATCCACTTTGTACAAATTACATTACATAGGGCGATGCAATGACAGAGATTAATCATGCGCATAATTATTTATAGATGTGTTTCTATATACAACATGACAATCTTATTATAAGTTATATACACAGTATGGGGTTGTTGGTTTTAAATTACCATATAAATATATTCTATATTATTTTCTACTTGTTATATTTTTGAAATTTTATTAGTAGTTTTAATATCGAAAAGAAAGGAAGAGAGAGATTGAGATTAAAACTACTTTATCTCAATGTGTGTGTTCATATAAGGCTGAATGCAAAATAAAAATATATAGAATAAATAAGATTAAATAAGGATAAATATATGAATAATATGTGAACTATTTTTGAGGCGTATGATCATTTTTCTTATAACATATAGCGCGCTAATGCATCGTATGACCCGGGCAACGCCCAGGCTTTACCCGATTAAATGTTTTTATTCAAATACTATTCGTTACAATTATAAATTGGCGCCGTGAATGTCACTCTTGTGAAACGTCCCGCTCCAAACTTTGTGTCAGAGAAGCGATATTTTTATAAAGAGATGATCTGGCTTTGTGTCTTCTGCTCGAATTAATGTTTTTCTGTTAGAATTTTGTTCCTGCACACTAAAAATGAACTGGATTCACCCGTGGTGTCAGCTTTTTGAAAATTTCCCGATATAATTTTGTATCTGATAATCAAACATGATAGAGCAATATTGTCATCATCATTTTCTGACAAAAAAAAAAACAACAACTAATTTTGCCCAGAACCTTTCAATTCAATTTTTTATTGGCTAAAAATCCGATAAATATCTTTTCCAGATTTTTCTTTATGTCCTGTCAAAACACGTTTTACATGTACATTAGATCAGCTGATAATTACCTCCCATCTTCACCGCTAGAGGTGCTGCTTGCGAGCGAAAAGGCAAATTTGCAACGCAATTTGCAAATAACTCGAAGAATATTCGGGATAGAGACCTGATATTCTCACTATAAGTTTTTCCAGATTCTACTCTATATACTGTTGACACTTCAGTCAGATTAGTTACGTATTGTGGACGTGTATAGCCGACATAGATACACACATACATACATACATACACTGACTTATATATATAGGGATATGGTAATTTAAACCAACAACCCCATATTGTATATAACTTATAATAACAAGATTTTAATGTTGTATAATAGAAACACATCTGTAAATGATTATACGCATTATTGACATGTGTCATTACATCATCATATGTAATGTACTTTGTACAAACTGAGGATAAATAAATAAAACTCTGTAATAGATTAAGAGTTGAGCTAAAGAGATAGAAGTCAAAAACGACTAAATTGGAGATAGATGGTAGTCACAAAACAACATATAAATATAGATTGGAAACTGTCAGGACGGCGCCAGTTTAGAATTTCACCAGACGATCCACGCCCATGTCGCATAAGGCCCCCGTCTTACCCTATAAATACAGTCACTTGATAGTCACTTGACAGTCACTTCACAGTGACTTCACCATCTGCGTGAGCCCTCGTCGGTTGTGCCCCAGGTCCACCTCATCCACCATGTAGTCACTAAGAACTCTTCTATTTCCATCTTTCGCTCCTAGCTCAACTTTTATCTGTTCACGGAACTTTCTTAGTGCAACTGTGTCTTCGTATTTTTGTGTGGACATTCCCAAGCTTTCCACTCTGCCTCGACCACGACTGCCTGTGCTTTGTGAGAACTGTAAAAGGTCTTCCAAGGTGTAGAGAGGTACTGGAAAATTCCTTATCCTGACTGTTCTTCCAGGTCAACACATTATAGCGAGAGTTACAGGGACTCACACCATAGATTAAGTCGACTGGATACTTCACTACAATTTTAGTCGACAAGATTCTACAAGAGGCTACAGGACCTCATCACCATAGTGAGTCGACAGGATACCTCATTACATAGTTAGTCGACAGGATTCTACAAGAGTCTACAAAACATCACCACATTTATAGTCGACAGGATGACCAAAACGAAGGATAACCAAAACGAAGAATGACACAACGAAGAAGGTAAGAAGCCTGTCCAGATAAGAGCGAGAAAGAGCGAAGATGGAGGAACAAGCCCGCCATTCCAACGAAACGACCAAGCAATATCTCCCCCAACAAGAGATATTTACGGAGGAAACGACGCCCCAAGGGACCTCCGCAGGCCCGCTAACACAGAGCCGCCAACGCCAGGAGCAAGCTGACCACCCCAACGGCACAGCTGAAATTCCCGCGAGTCATGGAAATCGAGGAGCAGAATGACGCAAACCCGGTGAGAAGTTCTCCACCTTCGGCCTGACATCAAGACAATGCTCAAGGCGTCAAGCTGCAAACAACTTTATAGAAGTTACAAGCTTCTACAAGCTCTACATGGAGCGACTTCCACGACAGCAGGACGACCACCAAAGACCAAGTCTCCTGAATGAACAATCATCACACAATTGTAAGTTTTTAAAAAAACCTACCTTAATTTTATCCGCACGTTCACAACTTGATTCAACATAAATTTTGTATTTATATTTTCACTTTAAGCATTTTAAAATCAATTTTCACCTTTTTATATCATTTTTATTCAATTTTTAAAACTTTCACACCCTCATTTATCAAATTTACTTTAATTTTAATCAGATTATAAATGTCAAGTTATTACTCTCAATTTTACTTTAAAAAAATAAATTCGCTCATCACGCATTTTTACCAATTTACTAATCTTACATGCCTTTCTTACATTTACCTAAAATGACATTATCCAAACCTACAACTTAAAAAAAAAAAGAAAATAAGAAAAAAACCAATCATTATTTTTATATAAAAAAATCTCATCATATCATAATTCAAAACTTAATTTTGCTTTTCTTAGGATTTTATATTTATCCTAAATACCAATATCTTAATCAATTCTTGAAAATTTCAAAATAATTGTCATTTTCACCATTTTAAGTAAACGTCACATTTCAAAATATTCTTGTCACTCTCACGACGTTGCCCTTTTACAAGAATCATTTTAGCAACCATAATCAACGATATATTTGAAAAAAAAAATCAATTTTTAAATATAAATCAACATAGGTAAAACGCATTTCCTAATTTCAAAATCGAAGGAGACAATATCTTCAAAATCACTAGAAAAATAACTGTCCTCCCCAAAAACAAGTTTAAAATAAAAAATCCCGTCAACTACCACACCAGTAGCTAAATTAGGTCACCGCCCGCCAAACTTATTGACAACGTTTTATTCTAACATGATACACTCCCTCGTCTCTTCATTTTAAAGGCATAATTAATCAACCATACATCTCTCTACACAAAATCTACAACACCCTCACACATCACTTTATCCAATTGGCAACAATTATTAATGCGCGATTTCACAAAAAAAAAAAAAAATCCAAATCTCGAGCCACACAAGCTCCACTTAGCTCTATATCGTCGCCACAATAAAAAAAATCACATTAAGCGTGCCACATCCACTAACAGTCAAAAATATTCTCGATATATGTTCGTACAACCACCACCCATGACTTTAGTAAATTAGTTATTCATGGTGAAACAGGTTAGAATTTGTGCCAAAACAACGACTTCACGTGACACCTTTCCAAATCACTTCTCACTTCGTGTCACAGCGCCACACCACAAAACCTTTTTACTTAACAGGCCAAAGACGCCTTCATGCCTGTGACACATCTCACCCTAAAGCGTGTCCACGTCGAAAGTCACACTTTCACTCACATCTAATCCTGAAATCACTGAATAACATTTTTACTGAGTCCGCAACAACTTCGAAACACAACAACTACAAACACAGAGAAAATCATATCTTTCAATTATAACAGTAATATGCCAACCTCAACAAAAGTAGAGAGAAAAAAAATCAGTTTCAAGTAAACGACAAATATAACCAACCATCCCACATGGTTGACCACCCCAGAAATAGATACCGAGAAAGACAGAAAGTGGACGCCCTTTATGACGTCACTCCCCAAAGTCGCTACTATCTTTGGACATGTCCTCTCTCCCCGCTTAAGGCAGATGTAAATGACCGCTATCTTCATGATCGCCATTTTTTTACACACATGTTTCACACTAACCATTTAGGTTTTCTCACAAATCTCACTAACGCCTTAATCACAACACACAACATACGCTAAACATTTTACATGTTAATTGATATCACCAATTAAAACAACTTGGTTAAGTCTGATATAGACTTTATAACGCGAAAAAGAAATGTATGTAGAATGCCAGCATTTTGGACAAACGAAAATATCATTTCACTTATTCCCAGCTTCAGAGAGTCAAAAACACCGATGTTTACCAAAGGGATATGATCTAGTTAGACACAAAAGTTGTAACTTCTCTTCAAAAGAGACAATTTTGTTCAATTTTGCACTACTTAATATTTATCTGATAATTATATTAATCTTTAATTATATTCTAATTTGTATAAAATCTTGAATAATAATTTTCATTTTACCATTCAATTATATAATCAAATTTTTTGTCCAAAATTACTTTTATTTTTCATGATATTATTTTAGTATTGCAAAACATTTAATTGTTTCAATAATCATTTTTATTTTCTTAATTATTATATCTTTTATATATTACATGTTTGATTTTGTCCACTTACACTTTTTTCATCCGCAATCATATTTCTATATTTTTATTCACTATATTTTATAAATAGCTTATTATATGACAATGTTTATCATCAACTATCGGACATCTACAACAATCGTTTTCAACAATCATATTCTTTAACCACAATTCCCTATACTTTATCATCACTATCTTTTCAGCCATTGCTTCATTGTAGAAAAACGACAGCACTGCTCGGCAATTTATTTTTGATTTCGTAATTTTAACAAACTCCTTGAACACAGTTCCCCAGTTTTAAAAATCCCAACTTCTGGTCTGAACACGCTTCAAGAGTTTATTTCAATCATCCGCAGAGTACAATCACCAACGCATTCACAAAGCGTTCAATTTTTCAACTTTCAACTTTTTTTTTCTCAGCTCTAGCGGACCACAATCAACCTTTGATTTCGAGTCAAGTCAGATCACATACTGTCGCTACAATTATACTTATCGCATGGCTCTACCACCCCTTTCAATCATATTAATAAGCAACTTTTCTTCAAAAACTTTTAACCCAATAATCCTAAAATTGTAACAAAGCACTGTAACCCTTATATAGGATCGCAAGTAAAACATTGCCAAGGAAGACGCTCAAGTCTATATCCTCGCTTTGCACCTGGATCTGATTATTTGGTTGCATGTGTAATGCATACAATTGCATATTCTTCAACTACTAACCATTTACAACGCCCGCCAATATTCTCTTAGAATGTGAATTTTTATGTCATCATTTTATCTTTATCATCATTTTTTTTAAATCGAACAAAAATGTCATTTTTATTTCACTTTTATATATCCAAACAAATCATCTTGTTATAGCACTTTTTAACCCTCACAGTTTAAATTAATTAAAATAAATTTTAATTACTTACCTGTGTTAGAGAGGCTTTGCCCGCTCAAACCCGGATAAACCCTTTCACTCCCGGGGCCCATCTATGGTAATTTAAACCAAAAACCCCATATTGTTTATAACGTATAACAAGATTTTAGTGTTGTATAATAGAAACACATCTGTAAATGATCATACGCATTATTGACATGTGTCATTACATCATCATATGTAATGTACTTGTACAAACTGAGGATAAATAAATAAAACTCTGTAATAGATTAAGAGTTGAGCTAAAGAGATAGAAGTCAAAAACGTCTATATTCGAGATAGATGGAAGTCACAAAACAATATCTAAAGATAGATTGGAAAATGTCAGGACGGCGCCAGTTTAGAATTTCACCAGACGATCCACGCCCCTGTCGCATAAAGCCCCCGTCTTAACCTATAAACACAGTCACTTGATAGTCACTTGACAGTCACTTCACAGTGACTTCACCATCTGCGTGAGCCCTCGTCAGTTGTGTCCCAGGTCCACCTCATCCACCATGTAGTCACTAAGAACTCTTCTATCTCCATCTTTCGCTCCTAGCTCAACTTTTATCTGTTCACGGTACTTTCTTAGTGCAACTGTGTCTTCGTTTTTTGTGTGGACATTCCCAAGCTTTCCACTCTGCCTCGACCACGACTGCTTGTACTTTGTGAGAACTGTAAAAGGTCTTCCAAAGTGCAGAGAAGTACAGGAAAACTCCTTATTCTGACTGTTCTTCTCGGTCAACACAGTATAGCGTGTCACGGGGACTCACACCATAGATTAAGTCGACTGGATACTTCACTACAGTTTCAGTCGACAAGATTCTACAAGAGGCTACAGGACCTCATCACCATAGTGAGTCGACAGGATACCTCATCACATAGTTAGTCGACAGGATTCTACAAGAGTCAACAGGAACACATTACTATATCACTATAAAAACTTAAATAATTGCAATCAGTAATTTAATGAATGAAAGGAAGAAAAAATTGTTTGCAACAAGTTTCTTTTATTCTTAAATTTGGCGAGCTTTCAGGCGTTAGCCTATCATCAGGCCGACATCGCAAATATATATCTCAAATATATATTGGCGATGTCGGCCTGATGATAGGCTAACGCCTGAAAGCTCGCCAAATTTAAGAATAAAAGAAACTTGTTGCAAACAATTTTTTCTTCCTTTCATTCATTACATTACTATATATTCATAATAAATTGTAACAAATATTTATTAATATTTTTTACTACTACAGGTAAGATATCATTGTTAAAACTTTAGGCAAACTTTCACTCTGTTAAAACGCGAGCAGAGCCGAGTACCTTTGCTATATTTTATATATTACATACACATATGTAAATATATTAGAATAAATTACATAAATGTATATGTAAATATATTGCGATTAATTACATACACATTGAGAAGAATATCAATTCACTCTATTATATATATGTAATATTGTTGCAAATGAACCTGCCGACGTATGGATAAACTGGAAGTCGTGTACGTGAGGGGAGTGTTGATGTTCTTCCCACACGCGGACAACAAGAAGCAAAGGCAGGGCTAGATGTCATCACCGAAAGTGATCGGGGACAGCCCACGGGACAGAGATAGAGGCCATGATACAAACTTGGATGCCCATCACCGAGACATGGAGAGAGAGACCGAGAGAGAGAAAGGCGGTCTGCCGATCGACACACTCTAGAACCTCTGCTGACTCCCTTCCCATACCTGTCCTGTTTATAGGAGTCGTCTATAAAAAGCCCTGGAGGGAGGGGGCCCCCCATCTGGGCTTTGACATTTTCCTCCTCTCTGGCCCGCAGCTGTCCCCAGCTGGCCGCTCTTTGGATCTTTATTTTGGCGCCACCATTTTAGTTTAAATACAAATAGGGGGTTTAAATACAAATAGTTTATATACAAAATAGGGTGGTAGTAAATAGAAAGTGTACATTTTAATAGAAGAGTAGGATCTTATAAGGTATCGGCTCTAACTAATTGGAAGATATTTGACATATACTAAAAGTGTTATTATTAAACAGTTTAAAATATACGATATATATATGGTAACCGAGGGTCTCTCGCTGTGGTGTGGTAACCGAGAGGGGCAACCTGTAGTAACGTAGAGGGACAGTCAGGGCGTGGAGAGTTTTTCAGTACCTCTCTGCACCTTTGGAAGACCTTTAACAGTTCTCACAGAGTACAGGCAGTCGTGGTCGAGGCAGAGTGGAAATCTTGGGAATGTCCATACAAAAACGAAGAGACACAGTTGTATTAGGAAAGTTCCGTGAACAGATAGGAGTCGAGCTAAGCAGCGAAATATGGAGAGATAAGAAGTTTTCTTACTGATCTACGGCATGATCGAGCATCAGAAGATGAAGTGACGAGGGCTCCCACTGATGGTGAGGTGACTATAAAGTGACTATATTTTCGGCTAGGGCGGAGGTTTTATATATCTTTGCCGAGAGAGGAAGTATTGAATTTCAGCGGATGCAACAAGAGCGTGAATCGGATTGTACACTCTGGCAACGCCCTGTGATCTTGCTATCTTTAGGCCTCGTTGGACTTCTACATCTCGATTTTAGACGTTTTTGGACTTCTATCTCAATCTCTTGCTTCAGCTCAAATCTTAATCTATTACAGAGTTTATTTATTCATCCTCAGTTTGTACAAAGTACATTACATATGATGATGTAATGACACAGGTCAATCATGCGTATAATCATTTAAAGATGTGTTTCTATTATACAACATGAAAATCTTGTTATAAGTTTAATAAAATATGTGGTTGCTGGTTTAAATTGTGCCATATATATTTTTTAAAAAGAGTAATATATTAAATCACTATCTGAGGCAGAAGATAATACGGAAGAATAGCGATAGAATATTAAAACAGAAGAACAATGACCTTTCACAGACGAAGATATCGTAAATCGTCAAGACCGATATAAAAGGGGAAGCGATAATAAAATCCAGGATATTTCCATTAGAGATGAGAGATAAAACACTTAAATCTATAATTCACAAAGGATTACAGCCAAACCCGTGAATATTAAAACGGCTTCTATTTTAAGTCCATCAATTATAAATAGAAAGAGTTTTATTTATAAATTTTCCTACCTAGTCATACATATTTTAAGAAAGAAAAAGGAGAACAATTAATAACTTAATTCTACTTTTCATTTCATAATTCATATTTCAATAATTACATTTCGGTTAAAAAATATTTATTTTGTAAGCATGTCTTACACCTTAAATATAGAGTATTTAAATAAATAATCATAATTTATTTGAGAAACAAATATTAAAAATTGCACCCAGGTAGCATAGAGCGGACTTTGTTCCAAGAGATCCACACGGGATCTAATGAAATCTTCACAATGCTTCTATGAATAATTTTCTTACCGGAAAATTTTTCATCTATATTTTGGCCCAGCCACTTTGCCCCCTCTAGGTGGACGATCCTCAGTTTGCCAAAGCTGGTGTTGTTGGCATTGTCACCGGCCCGAGGCCGCTATTTTGCGGCGACGGTCAATAGATGGCCTCAAGTTTTGACGGGATAGCCGTCCTATGCTTCTATAAATATCTCTTTCATCCTCATGTTTCTCGTCCCTCATTTTTTTGTGACATTTTGGTGAAGATGTTGCTTAGTAGATTAGGGAAGCTAAATTGAAGATCGCCAGCAGACCTTGAGACTATACGTTCTGTGAACGATAATTTCCACGACTGACACCTGGATTTCAACGCCCTGTAAAAGTCAAGACTTACTTCCAAAAAGACAATGTCCTTATAGACAATAAGACGACAAAGACGCTCTTCACTCCGCAAGATAAAATACGTAAAGCTACTAGGGATCGGCGCTGAGGGAAACCTTCACCGAAATACGTATGGTCCATGTCAGCAACAATAAACTTTGAAATCTGTGGACCATATCTCCCATAGAGAAATAGCTTTGTTTGTAAAGCATAAAATCCTAAAATTTTATTCGGGTCGTATTGCTATAATTTTTTTAAATCTATAATAGTGTTATTTTTAACACAGGCGCGGTATTTAAGTCTTAGAACATTATATTTGTTTGTGAAAAAAAACATGCGAGAATTAATGAAGCAGTTGTGGTGAAAATGTGGCGGACAATGTGTATTGATGTTATGTTCAGGTGGATATGCTGTTATCTCGGGTTCTATTTTTCTCGATCCCGGGATCCCGGGATATCCCGGGATTGAAAAACATTTTCGTCTTTCTACGCCAAGAGGTATATCGTTTCGTTCGTTATATTTTTAATTTTTTCTTTTATATAGTGCCAATGACGTGGCACTTACTTCGATGAAAACAACCTGAAAGCCATATACTGTATTTTGCGCCTGCTTATGAACTAAATCATTGCTTTTGGGTTACAGTTTGAAATTATCTGTCAATTACTGCACACACACATCTGGAAAAAATTACTGTTCTTGGAACTCTTAGACCACATCTCTTAATGCAGTGTTAGGCAGTAATCCATTCAAAGTAATACATTACCTTGTAATTACGATTACTTTGCAATGCATTACTTTGCAAAAAAAAAATAATTGCATTAGAATGTAAACATAATTACTCGTAATTAAAATATACAAGTATCAGAGTCATCAACAATCAATTCTGTCATCGTTTGCTTTTGTGAATGGAATAAATACCCAAATATGGCCATTTCTTATAAGCATTGGTGGTTCAGTGGTAAAATGCTTGCCTGCCACGCGGGCGGCCCGGGTTCGATTCCCGGCCGATGCATTTTTTTTTTTACAATTTTTAAAACTCATTTATATTATTCTATATACAAGTATCATGACCTCGGGCGAAGCCGGGTCATTCTTCTAATTCTATGTATAATGATAGCAATTGTGATTAAAATTACTTGTAATTGTAATTATAGCAAATGTAATCATGATTATTTGCAATTGTGATTATAGAAAATGTAATCATTATTGCATTTTGCCCAACTTTGTATTAATGTTTAGAAATAAGACAGCACCGTTTTAAAAACCATGAATTACTTTATTTTAAGGATAAAAATTCAATTTCGAGAAAGATTTGAGCGTAGGAAAGATAATTTGTCAAGAGTGTCATCATGCAAACTAGAACGTATCTTATTGCATAGGTATCCAGAGGAGGAGAAGACTCTTTCCGAATCCACAGACGTTGGAGGAATTGTCAGCAAGTATTGATACACATTCTCTAAATGGGGTCCTCGTTTGCCTGACTGAGCAGCAATATTAAGTTCGTGGTTAATCATAGTTGAGTAGGATGCGGAGTCTGGTGTAGGTATTGCAATTGAAGTTGAAGAGGCAGCCTCAATAGCTTCTTGCAATCGGCGCTCAATTGTAAGATGGTCTTTCGATTGTGATGGCTCATGGCGTTCTTATAAACTCCGAGGAAGTTGCGAATTATCAGCCTGAGTTTTTTTTTCTTACTTCGGCCATTTGTTCCTGTAACGGTTTAAGACGCAAAAGCAATTTCACGCTAAAGTCTTTGACCATCTTCTTTTTTTCTAACGGTGCTTGCGGATTGTGCAGATATTGGAGGACTAAATATGTTTTATTGCATCGCTCTTCTAAAATTCTCTTTTGAAAATAATTTTGCAGATCTTTGCTGAGAGAATGAGATTGTGCTTGCAGCTCCTCTAGAATAAACTTTACTGTTGCTTCTGCAGCCAAAAGCGTAGC
Source organism: Cordylochernes scorpioides (assembly GCA_030710605.1). NCBI lineage: Eukaryota > Metazoa > Arthropoda > Arachnida > Pseudoscorpiones > Chernetidae > Cordylochernes > Cordylochernes scorpioides. The sequence continues at coordinate 65,561,249 of CP092871.1, read as the reverse complement.
GTCGCGTCTACAGATAGCCGCCACAGCTGCCCGAAATGGTTTCAGTGCGGAAATTACTTGCGTCATGATATCAAAATCTTCATCAGTTAGACGGACATTTGCATTCACATCTATTAGCGCTGACTTCACACTGAGAAGTCTCTCCAACATGTTCAATAAACTATCCAAGCGCGTTCTGCAGTCGAGAATGAGACACATACTGGTGGAAATGCGATTATCTTGCCGCATGTAGTTCAGTAAGATCTCGTTCTTCAGCGGCGATCGTTTGCACAATTTCACAACCACACGAGCTTTTTTCGTCACTTCATTTATATTTTTCTTTGAAAATACTGGAGAATGGTGGATAAATTATTTCAGGGAATGAGGGATGTGCTACCTCTAGGCTAACGTTAAATGGAGAAGTGTCCTCATTGTCATCCTCGGAAAGGTCAGATTCTGCTTCATTTACTGTTGCGGAAACGAATTCAGGAACAACCCTCTCTTTTTTCAAAGCATAAAGTACATCCATCACAGTCAGATGGAGACCATGCGCGTAGCAGAGCTGTTGCAGTGGACCAATAATGTGACCCAATTTTACCATCATTGCGCACCCATCAGTTGTAACACACACAATATCAGTTTCGAAGTCGATTTAAAACTCCAAGAGCTTAGCGCCAATGACATATTTGCATTGTTCAGAGGAAAATACTCCAGATATTCGAGTCAAGCCAAGATTCCACACCTTGGTACGGCTATGAATATTAATGTTCAGCTAACTTTGCTTCTGATTGACGTTCATTCATCCAGCGTAAGGCTGAAAAGTTGCCCCTTTTCTTTCTCCATCTGAAGCTCTCGAACGACCTTCTCACGAAATGTGTCCGCATAACGACACACTTTAATCTTAATGGTCTCTGAGGAGAGAGGAATTTCATGTCCAAGAGCATTGAGGCACTTGCGTAGATCCTTAGATGTGACAAAAACGGAGAATGGCAATCCGTCGAGAGCTATCATTCTAGCTAGCACAGCATCAGTCGATCGATGGAAACAGACGAAAAATGATAGAGAATTGACATCTAGGGGTCTTTTTTGCAGGGGTCTTTGTATCAACTTCGTCTTTAACTTTTATCTTCGAAGTTTCGATTCCGTGGACCGCCTTCTGGTGTACATGCAGTCTTTTTGTTGACCCACCGACGCATTTCAAAATCCTTTTGCACGATATACACTGTGCATTTTGGCCAGATCCGTCTCGTAGGTAATAACACCAGATTCCTTCTGATTTAAAAGGAATAAACTTCGCCATCACAATCAAAAGGTGATAAGCTTACCAAAAATGTCCGACGCGTTTTCTATTGAGAAATAACAAGATCCGATAATATTGTTTTAGAGACTTTGTTTTATGTTCGTATAAGTTGAAAACTACTTTAGGCTGATGCTTGATAGTGACGAAGCATTTAATGAAATGACATTAAATAAATTTAATTTAAATTAAATGACAAAAAAGCTAGCGAGGGTTTCACAAAAGGAACAGCAGAGCAGTGCGTTCATGATGACCCATGCATACAGAGTACAGGATAGAGAGTATAAACATAGATAAAAATATATAAAACCATTTGGAGCCCAGATAAGAGGTTAGTGGCGGCTCCATGTTACACGCAGGTCCGCCACAAAAATAAAGGAATGCCGCTACTATCTAAGAAGCCACTATTTGCATGTCAACAAAAACTGGGGCCCCCTCCATGTATACTGCTGCATACTCTCATTCTAGAGGTTGCCATTTTAGAAATATCTTGCAGAATAACCCTTCGTTATTAGTGCATGAAAATAATTTCAAACTCTCAGAAAAAAAAGACCCGAAATGCAGCTGTATAAACAAAACGTCAAAAGTGTGCTATCTCATCATCTGTTTGATTACCAAAATGCTAGATAAGAAAAATATATTTCTGCGCTGGTTTTCATGCACAAACCAGTAATCCCGGGATTTTCGAGCAGAATCCCGGGATTTCGGGATCATTATTTGGCTCCGGAATCCCGGGATTGGAGGCCCTACTCCTGACCTTCATCAAAGACCTTTCTTTGAAGAAATTGACACTCCTTCAACAACCCATACTGAACTACAGGCCTTCAAAATGCACCTACCCAATCAGAGACCCGTAACAATTGTGAATACCTATCACCCACCCCAAAAACCAGGCCCAGAACTAGACTTAATTGCTCACCTACTTGACCCCAATATACTCATCCTTGGAGACTTGAACAGCAAGCATCAATCTTGGGGCTGTTACCTCAACAACACCGAGGGCTCTATCCTCAGCATCTTCATTGATGACAACAACCTCACAATTGTGTCCCATGGTCCTACCTACATCTCTCATTCCTATGGAACTCCGCAAACACTAGATCTCACCATCACCTCTCCATCTATGCAATAGTTAATAAAAAAACAGCACCCTTAAAAGCATCGGAAGCGACCATGTTAACAGAAATCTCCGCCTCCACCTCCCTCTCAAAAATATTCACAAAGAATTTTCTGGAACCATAAAAAAGCCTCCTGGAATTCATTTAAAACATCAATAGACAGTCTTCTCAGCAAAATCCCACTAAATTCCTTTTTGGAAGACAGGTGGAAGAACTGGAAGTCTGCAGTCATAATTTCTGCCAAACAAAATATCCCCAGAGGAAACATAAAATTCTATATTCCTGGATATAGAGAGGTACTAAATCTTTTGAAAGATGAAATAGAAGATAGGAACCAAGTTTATAAAGACCTCATTGAGAACAACAACACCCTCCTCATCAGAGATTACAATCACCTTGCTGCAAAAATTAAGCTTAAGGCCGACCAAATCAAACAGAATAAGTGGATTGAACTCTGCTCTTCAATTGACCCAAAAACCAGCGACACGAAACTATGGAGACTACTACATGCCCTCAATCAGGACACTCCTTCTCACAGCACAGCTCAAATACCTTCAAGGATAATTCTGGAAATCCCCTCACAGACAAATACAGCAAAGCAAATATTTTTGCCCACCATTACAGCTCCACCGCAAAACTTAATTTTAATTTACAGGATAAAATAATAGGAAGAAAATCTAGGCTCACCAGGAACCTTGCAAAATCCAAACGCAGCCACAACATTTTCAGTAAACATTTTCAAGAGCATGAACTGGACGAAGCTTTAAGTCATCTTGACCCTACAAAAGCTCCTGATCCAGACAACATCACTGGATCCATGTTGAAAAACCTCAGTTCCCATGCCAAACTATAACTCTCAAGTATTTTTAATTACAGTTGGAGCTCGTCTACCCACCCTAAAGAGTGGAAACATGCCAAAATTATCCCCATCCACAAACCAGGAAAGCTTGAGAACCACCCAACAAACTACAGACGTATCTCTCTGACCTCTATTCCCTGCAAAATCATGGAACACATGATTCTCAATAGGTTAACTTTTATCTTAACCTCAATAACCTTCTAGACCCTCAGCAAAGAGCTTTTAAAAAATATCAAAGCACAGAAGATTCAATCTTTTACTTCGTTCAACAAATCCAGGACAGCTTCCATCATAAACCTACAAAATCTACTATAGCAGCCTTCATCGACCTTTCCCAAGCCTTCGACAGAGTCTGGAAGGAAAATCTAATTCTCAAACTCGACGAACTTGGAATAGAGGGAAGTATGCTGAGTTGGATCAGCAATTTTCTATCCAAACGCACCATACAGGTTAACTTCAACAACATCAAATCAAAAACCACTCGTATTTACCAAGGTCTACACCAAGGATCAATCCTAAGCCCTATTCTCTTCAATATTTACCTAAATGATGTACACACTTTTATCAAACCACCAGCTAAAATTGCCCTTTACGCAGATGACATAATCATCTGGGTCTCCAAAATCAACCTCTCCGATGCAGAACACTCCCTGAATAAAGCCATGAAAAATCTGCAAAAGGTAACTCAGAAACTAAAATTATCCATCAAAATCAGCAAATCTGAAATCGGCCTCTTCACCATCAACAACCACCTTCGCCACTGGACCCCAAATATTTCCTAAATAATTCAAAACTCCAATATTCAGATTCCCCAAGATATATTGGTGTCACACTCGACCCTGCGCTCACTTAAAAAAAACAAAAACATATTGATGACACCATGATAAGCAAAGCCAAAAATAGGCTCAAAATCCTGAAAAAATATCAGGCTAAAATGGGGTGCAAATGCCAATATCTTACGCACAACTTACCTTGCACTCGTAAGACCTATTTTGGAACATGCTACACCAGCCTGGATCAATGCAAGTAAAACTAACCTATCCAAAATAGAAATAATCCAAGCAAGCGCAGCTAAAATCATCAGCGGACTTCAAGGATCCTGCTCAAATCGCATTGCTGAACTCGAATCCAACCTTCTTCCCCTGCACCTAAGGAGAAAAATCTGCTTTTCAAAATTTATAACAAAAAAGACTAACTCATCAAAATAACATCTTACAGGAAAATTAATTAGAAATTGGGTCCCAAACCAAAGATTAAAACGCCTCACTCCTCTCAAACTAGCTCACAACTCTAATATTTTAGACACCCCAATTAATCCCAAACACAGAACTTCCTATCCCCCACACAGAACTCGCAACAAACTCATCTGTTTCCCTCATCTACCAGACAATCCCCACAAACATGAAACTCAGCCAGAATTACTTAAAGCTCTTGGCCTCCAAATCATTGAGAAAAATAGCTCCCTCTTCGACATCACAATTTACACTGACGGTAGCCAACTTGAAACTGGACTGTCTGGCAGTGGAATTGCTATCTACAAAGATAAGATCCTGGAATAAATCTCCCTCTCCCACCCTAGACATCTTTCAGTTTATAAATCAGAACTCTCTGCTATAGATACGGCTCTAAAAGACATCAACATCAACTCGCCAAGCAAAATAATAATCTACTCCGACTCAAGAGCAGCCATTTATACCCTTTAAAGCTGCTTCTCCAGTCAAGAACCTCTCCTCAAGAGCATTGCTAAGTCTGTAAACCGACTCCCAGCCAACAGCTCAGTCACAGTGCAATGGCTTCCAGCTCATGTTGAAATTCCTGGTAATGAGCTGGCAGACGCTCTGGCAAAGGCTGGAGCTCTTGGCCTACCTGAAGCAAGAGAATCTACCACTCAACTAGACGAAAGAGACCTTCCTCCGTACCATCAAAACCCAATGCCTGCAGGAATGGAAATCTGATGCTGCACATGACTGGTACAGAGCAGGAAAAGCACCGGTTCTGTCCTCCCAAGAGAACAACAGCCTTTGATTTCCAGACTTAAGTCTGGTCATCTACGGACAATGACTTTCCAGAATAGTTGCAGGGTTTTCCCACTATGTACTAAGTGCAATTCTCAGCCTGCAACCCCAAGACATATTATTGACTGTATTGACTCATCCATTGATGAGCTCTACTCTTCCCCGGCAGACACCATAAAAAATCTCAAGCTTTACAAGCTTGATACCTTAGTATGATTGAGTAGAGATAAGAAAGAAGAAGAAGACTACCTATTTCATGATTTTTCAGGATGGCTGAATGAACAGTTTTTAGTGATTGTGGTACAGCTTGCACAACGTGACGAGAGCCAACAGCCCGAAACGCTTGATTAATAAAGAATGGGCATTTGACCAATTCTGGAATAATTAAAAAATCAACGAATAGTTGATATTTATTCCGACAGATGGCGCAAGCCATCAGAAACTTTCGGTTGCACAATAAGGAGATGTTTTTTTTTCTTAATTTATCCACCTTACCCCAGTACAATTTCAGATTTGTACTATTTTTTCACAAAGTTTATTAGCTTAGAAAATATGTCCTCAGGAGTTAAATGGAACTTTCAACAGGTATTGAGTCTTCTTGGTTTTTCACTTTGGAACACTCAGGCAGATACCGGAAATATTGGTAGAGCTGAATTAGGGGTAGACTTGCTTGAAGTCAGGAGATATTCAATTGCTTTATTTCTTGCCATTATCTTCCAGTTTACAGTTTATATTTAAAATAACTTTATCAGGTGCGCGCCGCTCAGCATGAGCAACCCAGTTCAAGAGACCAAACCTTGGGGGGACTACTGCTAGAATTTTTCATGTTGTAGAGAGATAATCTTTGACTCTCTGAAATTTCTATTTTTTTAAATTCCATTTTTGTCCGTATAATATCTTCGGATAGATGTTTTTCTTCTTGTTTTTCATCTTGTAAAGGAAAGCTTCATGCAACACTCTGTCAAATGTCTTGGAATTATCGAAGAAGAAACCTCCAGCCATTTGATCGTTGGCCATTGCTCTTCTTATCTTCTCCGTCACAACAACTAATTGGTGGAGTGCTGTAGTATAAGCCAAATTCCTCTAGTTTTTTAGGGCTATTTTCTTAAGCATTTCCTTAATATGGTTTAGGTTATATTTCCATGAATTTTTGAAATGGCAAGTAAGAGGGAGTATACATGATATAATATATATAATTTAAAGATTTTATTTGAAAATTTGCTTTTGTGTATGTGTAGTGAAATCCTGATTTATTTATAAAAATATTCAATACTAATTATTTGCTAGTTTCTTTAATTTATTGAAATATTTATGTAATGGAATAACAAATTTTTAGATAACAAATATTTGAAAAACAAATGAAGAATCTTGTCTTTAGATATCTTCCTAATTTTCACAATTACAAAAGTAATGAAGTTACCTTTGCCAAGGCGTGGATTAATTTAGATATATTTACATAATTACAAAAGGTTTTGTGCCGGCCAAAAGAAAACAACAAACGCCATCTGGCGGTCGACTTCATAGAGTTTGATCTAGAAAATATAGGTTTTTAATAAAATAAAATAGTATTTTTTTTTATAACACACACATATATGTAATATTTCTGCATGCCGACGTATGGATGAACTGGCAGTCGTGTACGTGAGGCGAATGTTGATTGTCTTACCACACGCGGACAACAAGAAGCAGAGGCAGGGCTGGATGTTAGCACCGAAAGTGATCGGGGACAGCCCACGGGACATAGGTAGAGGCCATGACACAAACTTGGATGCTTATCCCCGAGACATGGAGAGAGAGAGTATGTGAGACAGAAGCCGCCTGCCGATGCCACACCCTAGAACATCTGCTGACCCCCTGCCAAAACCTGTCCTGTTTTCAGGGGTCGTTTATAAAGAATCCCTGGGGGCCGGCCCCACATGGGCTTTGGCATTTTCTTCCTCTCTCCCCCGCTGTCCCCAGCTGACCGCTCTTTGGATTTTTATTTTGACGTCAACATTTTTAGTGTTACATACAAATAGGGGTTTACGGGTATTATCAATAAAGATATAGCATATATACAAAATATGGGGGTGGTAGCAAATAGAAACAGTGTACATTTTAATAGAAGGTAGGATATTTTAAGGCATCGGCTCTAACTAATAGGGAGATATGTGACATCTACTAAAAGTGTCATTATTATACCGTTTAAAATATACGATAGAATGTGCCCCCGGTGATGAAGGTTTCTTTGGGGGAAATGAAATAACATGAATAATGACATAACAAACCTATTATAAAATCAAAAGAAATAATTGGGGCACAAATTAGTTAAAATTATTATAAATATAGGATAATAAAATAGGACAAAAATATAATGATGACGTCTCAATAAGATATAGAATATGATGAAGGAAAAATACATAAGAATAAATGATAAAATTGAGAAAATATGCAAAATAAAATTATAAATGCCGTAAAAGTAATTTACATATAGAAAAAAAATTGAGAACCGATGGTATGAAAAATAACTAAAAGAAAAGCCTAAAGCTATTAAGTTGAACTAGGATTATAAGTTGACGCAGAGGGTTGATGAGGATATGTTCCTGCAAAGAAATAGCTTAATGAGTTCTACAATGCAGTGCGAACTTGTGTTAGTGAGGTACAGTTTTCATTAACAGAACGTTCAAGATTTTCCGTTTGCATCATCAGTTCAGATTAGAGTAGCTCCCTTCTATATAAGTAGGTCGAGGAATGTGGAAAGAGAGAGGTGAACGCAAGAGATGTACTTCTGCCAATTATGATGGTACCCGGCTTGTATGATGAGAAAATATGATAAAATGATAAAAATGATGAGCCAGGTAATAAAAAGAAAGAAAAAAAAAAAGGAATCTAGCTGGGTATCCTGAGCTCACTATTGGGAACGATTTAGCGAGTAGGGATGTTTCCAGTTGGAATGATCAAATATAAAAAAAATAATTCTGGCGAGCAAAATTCTCTTAAGGGGAATACATGAGATTGGGGAATGAAGAAGGGGAAGGTAGCTGCAAGGGTTGCTCTGTTGCCAATGATGATTTCACCCGACTTGAATGGTAATAAAAAAAAATGATGATTGGTAATGATGAGCCGGGTGATAAGAAAAATAATCTAGCTGGGTATCCTGAACTCTCTATTGGGAATGATATAGCGAGGAAGGATTTCTCAGTTGGATTAATCAATGAAAACAAATTGGCGAACAGGAATCCCTTGGGGCAATGCACGAGAAGGTATGGGCAGGGGAGGTTAGGAGACGTCAACGATAAAATTAGAAAAAGGAAATAAATAAAAAATACAAATTCAAAAATATCTTAAACTATTAAAAATATTATTAACGTTGTCAATATATTAAAAAATTTAAAATGATGAGAAAGATGGTTGAAGTTATAATATTTGTGTAATAAGCCTTGACATAATTAAAAATATAAATTGAAGAAAAAAATAGTTGTTGATAGCTGACGGCATTGCTAATGAATGACACACAAAATAATAAAAAAAAATAATATAATTGATTAATTCAAATAGTAATGGGGCAGGTAAAATAATGACTTGATGAAATTATAAAAATAATGTTATTGCTATAAATAGGGTATCGATGAGTAGTTAATTCAGTGCGAAAAAAAAAAACGGAGATAGTGTTACATTAAATAGTTCTTTAGAGAAAATTCTCCTACCAGATGGATGTCTTGAATGGGTCTTGTGGAGTCGCTTGCGATGAGGCTTGGTGATCACTTTTTGCGGTGGTTGCCATGGGACATCGTCGATGCTGGTAAGCGGGGCGTAGCGAGGCTTTATCGATGGATCTTGTCTGCTTGTTCGAGCCGATGGAGCGAGGTGCCTGTGGCACAGGAGCTATCGATGGGGGAGATGATGAATTCCTCGGTGCGAGGTACAGCTAGTCCTCGCATGGCGTCTTTGAGATGGTCCACTGGATGGTCAAGGTGGAGGGCAAGTAGAAGGAGCATCCACACGAATGCGCCGCTGACCACCGGTGCCTCTGTCATCCTCTGCATGCCGCTGTCCTCAGTTATCCTGTCGACTTTCTGTAATATTGCTGCAAATTCCGACGTATGGATGAACTGGCAGTCGTGTACGTGAGGCGAGTGTTGATGTTCTTCCCACACGCGGACAACAAGAAGCAGAGGCAGGGCTGGATGTTAGCACAGAGAGTGATCGGGGACAGCCCACGGGACAGAGGTAGAGGCTATGACACAAACTTGGATGCTTATCCCCGAGACATGGAGAGAGAGAGTCTGTGAGACAGAAGCCGCCTGCCGATGGCCACACCCTAGAACATCTGTTGACCCCCTGCCAAAACCTGTCCTGTTTTCAGGAATCGCTATAAAGAATTCCTGGGGGCCGGCCCCACATGGGCTTTGGCATTTTCCTCCTCTCTCCCCAGCTGACCGCTCTTTGGATTTTTATTTTGACGTCAAAATTTTTAGTGTTACATACAAATAGGGGTTTACGGGTAATATCAATAAAGATATAGCATATATACAAAATATGGGGGTGGTAGCAAATAGAAACAGTGTACAATTTAATAGAAGGTAGGATATTTTAAGGCATCGGCTCTAACTAATTGGGAGATATGTGACATCTACTAAAAGTGTCATTATTATACAGTTTAAAATATACGATATATATAATAAAAGATTATATTCTTTAATTAAAATAAAACAATTTTAAAAAATACGACAAATTTGACAATTTTTATTGAGTAATCAGCAGAAATAACCCCACGTCTGTAAGAAAATAGGTAGAATTTTATTGAAGTCAAATATTTTAGATACATCAATATTTCCTTCAGGCTGTAAAAAAATCTTTTGATGTCTTTTATAATGTTCAGGAATCAACTAGAATGGAATAGGGGAACAAATATGTTTTATGGGTAAAATATTTATATATTTTTATTAGTCCAGTTCAACACTGCATATAACAATAAAAGTAATGTGGGTAATGTGATACACCCCAATAGAGTTTTTATTATTATTACTATCGATCTAAATACACATTAACAAATGGTGAATGGAATATGTAAATTAACAAAATGAATTAATTCACATATTCTTCGGTTGAAAATATGACAATGCTACTTTATTATCCAACTCTGTTTATAATGTGAAAAATAGTACAAAAGTGAATTTGTACTTGGATCTGGTGGATAAATTAAGAAAAGGGGCATTTCCTGATCGTGCAACTGAAAGTTGCTGATGGCTTGCGCCATCTATCGGAATAAATATCAACTAATCACTGATTTTAAATTATTCCAGAATTGGCCGATTGCCCATTCTTGATTAATCAAGAAAAGTTAACCACGTACGCGTTTCGGGCGGTTGGCCGTCGTCAGCGTGGTGCAAGCTGTACCTCAACGACCATTTTCTCAATTTATGAACCTTATCCCAGTACAATGTCACATTTGTGATATTTTTTCACATTCTGTTTATAATGTAAGTTTTATTATATTGTCAAGTGGCTCAGCGGTTCCAACCACGAGAGGCCCCATGGGACGCCTGCCAATCATCACTGGACACCGGGTGTGGGGTGTTCTCGGAATCTGGTCGGCGAGGGGGAACTGACGTCGCTAATTAGGATTATCTTTAACTTGGGGTAAGTTGTACACTGTCTCTCTCCCTATAAATAAATCCCCCCTTATAATAAATCTCCCCTTATAATAAATTATTTATCCCCAAACTTTCCCTTGCTTTATTTATCTCTGCGACATATTTTGGCAGAGACGCTGAGTAGCGTGACGGAATTTCGAAGAAGTCGACGTCTACAGGGACGTGAACCAATTCTTCAACCTTTGCCACAACGAATAGAAATGGAAGACGACCACAGACCTACTGTTAACGGATCCTACCTCCCTTGTCAGCGCCAACGAGATCCTTCTACCTTTTCTGGAGATGGAAATATAAACCCTGGACAGTGGTTGAAAGAGTACGAGAGAGTGTCGAAGTATAACAGATGGGACGAGACCATGAAGCTTGCCAACGTCGTATTTTACTTGAACGGAACTGTTGGAAGGTGGTTTGATAATAACGAAGAATCACTCAACTCGTGGAGAAGCTTTGAAGACGCATTCCGCGGTGTGTTCGGACTGCAGGAGGATTCTGCTCGACGCGCCGAGGAAGTTCTGAAGTCAAGAGCACAGAAGGCCGAGGAATCCAGCGAGTCATACATCCAGGAGATTCTTAGTCTCTGCCCCCAGGTGAACCCTCGCATGAAAGAAGAAGAGATAGTTGACCACATTATAAAGGGAATTTCGGAGGACACATACCAGGTATTGGTGGCGAAATACATACAGACGGTAGATGAGATCCTGAAGTTCTGCCGTCATCTGACAACTGTAAAGCAGCGCAGGATCGGCCGTACGAAATTCGCAAGGTTGTCAAACTTAATGCCCATTTCGTCTGTTGACGACTCAGACGACTTGTCCGGCTTAATTCGCCGCATCGTTAGAGAAGAGATACAAAAGGTTTTTTCAGCACCTGAAATGATCAATCCGCTCCGAGAGGTAAACGCCCTGGAACAGACTGTGAGGAAAGAGGTCAGCCGTGCTCTACAACCTACCAGACCACAAGTCAACGTGGTACAACAACAACCACGAACGCCCTATTATAATATCGACCGACCAACCCAACCCAGGAAAACGGAACATTGGAGAACCTACGACGACAAACCTATCTGCTTCCACTGCGGACGACCCGGACATGTCGTCCGTTATTGTAGGGAACGACGGCAGGTCTTCGCTGGAGCCAGGACAAGGAATGGCGGAGAAGGAAGAAATGTTGGATTTTCGAGTCGTCCCCCGAGATATGACGCCGACGACGACTATGTAACGCCCCAAACCTCGACGTACTTCTACCGGAGCTCTTCCCCATATCAAAGCCGCGCAAGGTCGCCAGCCCGAAGACAATCCAAGTCCCCAGCCCGTCGTTTTAGCCGTTCTCCCCAAGCCTCAGAATGTGAAAAACTAAGTGAAGCGGCTTCTAATGGGGGTGAGGTCGCCATTGAGGAAAATCCTCCAGGGTATATCGCCGATAAATTATAAGAAAGTTTTGTTATGGTCGAAATAAATGGACGCAAAATTAAAGCATTGGTGGATTCAGGAACCGACTTTTCTGTTATTTCAGACAAATTTCGACGCGAAATAAAGACACCTCTCTTCAAAGAACCAGGTCCCATTCTTAAAGCCGCACACAAAAATATAATAGAGACCCTAGGAAAATGTGTACTGAACATAGAAGTTAATGGTTTGAATATCTCATTTGAATTCGTTGTTATGGTGGAATGCAGCCATGACATCATATTTGGATGGGACTTCTTCAAGGCCACCGAGGCCGTCATTGATTGTGGTGGAAATGAACTCCATCTCGGGGAAACCTCCGTCCTGGAATCTCGAGAGGAGGAAAACCAGAGATTGTTTGCTTCCGACGACTTTGTCATCCCGCCTAAATCAATAAAGAAGATCAGTGTGATAAACGAAGAAATATGTGGTGTTAGAGATGTTTTAGTCTCAACTTCAAAGGACTTATTATTAAGAAAGGAAGTTCTTATACCAAACTCATTGGTTACATTTCGACACGGCCGAGGTAGCATTTGGCGAATGGAGCGTCTTGGCCGCAACTGATTCCATCAGGAATGAATATGTACACCATGGAAAGTTATGAGAATGGAAATATCTGCAGTCTTATTGAATCCAGCGATAAGTTGCAAGAAACGCAGCTAAAGTCACCTGAATGGTCACAGAAGATAAACCTCACTCTAGATCCAGGGCTGTCTGAAATTCAAAGGTTACAGCTTGTTTCATGCCTTGACGAGTTTATTGACATATTTAACTTTGGGAGTACTCCTATTAAGCCCACCAGTACTGTGAAGCACAAGATAAACACAGGAGACCACTCTCCTATCTAACAGCGGCCCTATTGAGTAGCACCAAGTGAACGACGACTAATTCAAGATGAAGTGAACAAGATGATTGAAAATCACATCGTGAAGCCCTCTGAAAGTCCTTGGTCATCTCCAGTTATTCTAGTTCGAAAGAAAGATGGGATCTGGAGATTCTACGTATATTACCGTCGATTAAATAAGATAACAAAAAAAAAAAGATGTTTACCCGCTGCCACGCATTGACGATGCCTTGGACAGTTTAGCTGGCTCTAGTTACTTCTCCACGATGGATCTTTGGTCCGGGTATTGGCAGATTGAAGTGGCCGAAAAGGACAGGGAGAAAACTGTCTTCATCACTCCAGATGGGCTGTATGAATTTAAAGTAATGCCTTTCGGTCTATGCAACGCTCCAGCAACGTTTGAAAGGATGATAGATAGTGTTCTGGGCAGTCTTAAATGGAACATGTGCCTTTGCTACCTGGACGACATCGTAGTTTACGCACCTACCTTTGAGGAACATCTACGTCGTCTACAAATTGTATTAAGGTGCATCCAGAAAGCTGGACTAAACTTAAACCACAAAAAGTGTATTTTTGGATCAAGGAGGATAAAGATTTTGGGACACCTTGTTGACGCCAATGGAATTCATCCAGATCCAAATAAAGTTGAAGCCGTCTCTAAATTTCCGAGGCCAAGGAATATCTCTGAACTGAGGAGCTTTCTTGGATTATGTTCCTAATACCGAAGATTTATTGAGAACTTTGCCGACAAAGCTAGATCATTGCATGACCTACTGAAGACTGAAAAACAATTCTATTGGGATGCATCTCAAGAGAAAGCGTTTGAAGTCCTTAAAACAGCTCTAATTTCAGAGCCTGTCTTGGGACACTTTGATGAATCCGCTGATACCCAACTACACACGGATGCAAGCGGACATGGTATTGGAGCTGTTCTTCTACAAATACAAGGTGGAAAGGAGCGGCCTATAGCATATGCATCTAGAAGCTTGACAAAGGCTGAAAATAACTATTCTACAACGGAAAAAGAATGCCTTGCTGTAGTCTGGTCTATTAGCAAATTCCGCCCATATTTGTTTGGTCGACCATTCACGGTTGTCACTGACCATCATTCTCTATCTTGGTTGGTAGGGCAGAAAGATCCTTCTGGCCGTTTGGCAAGATGGGCCTTGAAGTTGCAAGAATTTGACGTGACCGTTATCCACAAGAGCGGACGCAAATATAAGGATGCCGATTGTCTGTCAAGGAGCCCGATTGAGAACGATCAACCAAGTACTGTGATGTCCCTAACCAACGTCGATATAGAGCAGACTAAAGACCCGGATTTAGATAAAATAATCGATAATTTAAACTCGGGCTACACCAGAAAGGAATTCAGCATTATCGACGGCATCTTATACAAGAAAAATTAAAGCACAACTGGAAGACCCTGGCTTATGTTATGGCAGATTTACATGATGCTCCTACAGGTGGGCATTTGGGTTTCGCCCGAACGTATGACAAAGTCAAGAAACGATTCTATTGGCCTGGCCTTTATAGAACTGTTCGCCTATACGTAAGCCATTGTCGGGAGTGTCAACGAAGGAAGAAATTACCTCGACGTCCGACTGGACAACTTGTATCCATACCGCCCATAGAAAAGCCATTTTATAAGGTCGGGGTTGATCTCCTTGGAAGATTTACAGTTTCTAAAGTTGGAAACCGTTGGATCATTGTGTGCACCGATTATATGAAAAGGTATGCCATAACGAAAGCGATCCCAGACGGAGGAGCAATCGAAACAGCTAAGTTCCTGGTTGAAGACGTCATCTTGAAGCATGGAGATCCTAGAGAAATGATAACAGATCGCGGCAGAAATTTCATTTATCAAGTAATAAAAGAGATCAATGCTCTGTGCGGAATTGTGCACAGATTTACAACGGCCTACCATCCTCAGATCAACGGCCTGACTGAAAGGTTCAACAAAACTCTGGGAGACATGTTGTCCATGTACACATGTGTTGAGCAGAAGGACTGGGACCAAGTTTTGCCCTATGTAACTTTTGCTTACAACACTGCTAAACAGGAGGCGACCGGCTACACCCCGTTCTTTCTTGTCCACGCCCGCGAGGCCGAGACCTACATCGATGCCGTACTACCCTACCTACCAAATGAGATCTCTGACGACTACGTTGGAGAACTTGTGACCAGAGCTGAGGAAGCGCGTCAACTATCCCGATCACGCCTTCTACAATCACAGGCGAAAGACCATAGACTATACGACCAGAAACATACTCCAGTCTATTACCAGAAGGATGATCTTGTGTGGGTTTTTACTCCCATCCGAAAAGTAAGACTATCAGAAAAGCTACTGAAGAGATACTTCGGTCCCTACAAGGTGACCAAGAAGCTTTCAGAAGTAACGTATGAAGTAGAGCCCGTGGACCCCTCTCCCCGATCACGAAAGCCAAGGATATCGTCCATGTCATTCGGACCCTGAAGAACAACATTCTATTCTACTAGGGAACACCAGCCGTGATAGATTTCCTTCCAGAACAAGGGCTGAGACAAGCTAATCAGCGGGTCGCTGTTTTCTCTAAGGAGGGGGTAATGTCAAGCGGGTCAGCGGTTCCAACCACGAGAGGCCCCATGGGACGCCTGTCAATCATCCCTGGACACCGGGTGTGGGGGGTTCTCGGAATCTGGTCGGCGGGGGGAGCTGACGTCGCTAATTAGGATTATCTTTAACTTGGGGTAAGTTGTACACTGTCTCTCTCCCTATAAATACCCCTTATAATGAATTATTTACCCCCAAACTTGCCCTTGCTTTATTTATCTCCGCGACAATATGTACAAGTTTCAGCCGTATGGAAGTGGAATATTATGGAAACTTTTGAAGAAATATTTGTTATTAAGATCACACATGTGGTTTGTCTATATAATGATGAAATGTTTGTACATGCGTGTGTTCGGCATACATTTACATCATAGTTGACCTAATGTTAAGTTTTGACACCATAAAAAGGTAGATCTGAAAGGAGTCATGTGAATAGTTTCGAGTTCTGAATATGCAAATCAGTCCGATAATAGACGAATTTATATTTCAAACGCAATCAAAAAGCGAAGACGTTTCTGTCTCGTAATTGGTGACACCCGGGCGAATTAAAACATTATTTCATTTAGAAATCAGTAGAAAACCACACCAACAGGGAAATTATTTTTATTACCGAAAAGTAAATACAGGATTTGCGCTCGAATTCTAATGCCAGAAAGGCCTCTGGTCCAGACAACGTGAGTAATAATATGATTAAGCACTCATTGTTATCAATCCTACCCAGTTTATTTAAACTCTTTAATAGGTGTTTAGAGCTAAGTTACTATCCTGAAAGCTGGAAACATTCGGTATTAAAAACTATTCCGAAACCGCAAAAAGCTGACTACGAAGCAATTAATAGCTATCGCCCAATTTCACTAACATCAAATTTCTCAAAAATATTTGAAACACGATCAATAAAAATAAAATACTCGATTATTATAATCATAATAACTTACTGAGCCATTGGCAACATGGAATTACGAAAAGAAAATCTACAATAACGGCGATGGAAAAAATAACCGAGACCATACTGAAACACAAACAAAACGAATTGGTTGCATTGATTGATATAAGTCGTGGGTTTGATAATGCGGGTGGCCTGCTATAACAAAAAGAATGAACGAAAACCACGTCCCTGCAGTTCTTATAAAAATCATTAAATCATTTTTAAATCGGAGAAGAAAAACAAGTCCCACCTTCTCGAATACTGCAATTTCAAAATATTTATCAGAGGGATGTCCTCAAGGCGGACTATTGTCACCTTTATTGTGGAAAATACTGTTGAATGATTTGCTGATCAATTTCGTATCCCCAAATTCTGAGATAGTCTGTTATGCTGATGATGTTTCCATTATTTGCTGGCACAAGACCATAGAAGGGTTAGAAATGAAACAGAAAATACTTAAAAATATGTAATACAATGGCGTACAAGAAATAAGCTGAAGCTAAGCCCGGAGAAAACCAACTTAATACATATACACGGCAAACAAAAGATTCCAATGGGAACTCCAAACTTCATAATAAAACCGGTAAAAGAAGTAGAAATTTTAGGTATACATTTTTCTAATCATAGAATCAAGTCAAAAATTAACTTCACACCCCACATTAATGATATTTTATGTAAAAAAAAAAACCGTATGAAAAATCTGTTATTTTCACTCTGTGGAAAAATGTGGGGATGGGATGTTAAAAAAAGATCAATTTTATATAAAGCTATTTTCAGGCCAATACTAACCTACGGATCTGAAATATGGTATAAATTTATAAATAAAAGAAGTAAGCAAAGATTAAACTCTCAGCAACATCAGATTCTTCTTTGGGTAGTGAGAGCTTATAAAACGACCTCATCAAATTGTATTCATAGTTTGGCAAAAATACCTATTCTCACAGATCACATAGAATCGTTGATAATAAAATACGAATTGGCCAATTTATCAAAAGAAGAAATTAATTTATTTAGACCGCATGCCCCAACTATAATGCAAAACTTCACAGAATCAAGAATGGTTGAAACTATAGCGAACAATAATGAAACATTCCGAAAATTTTTCCCATTTGGAATTCCTTTTTATTTTCGTCCAAATTTTTATAACTCACAATTCATCACAAATCATGGTAATTTTGGAGAATTTCTGTCAAAAGATTCGGGGCAACAGATGATCCTAGCTGCATCTGTGGAAAAGAGAAAACCAAAACTCAATACATTTATTATTAGAAGGTCCGATCTTTCACAGCTACAGAAGTTATCATTTTTATCCCATTGAAGAAATTTGCGAATTTGTATATAACAAAGAAACTTATGTAAAATTTGATAATTTTTGTAAATTCATTTTAGATTTTATCTTCTGTTTGAGAAAACCATCGTTTCAGTTTTAATTATGTTTTTAGTCCGGTTGTCGAGTTGTATATAATGAATTATATATAGGTTGCGAAAATTTATTTAGGCTCAAGTATCCCGAGCTGATATATCGCGTCCGATATGTCGAATAAAATAAAATTTAAAACAAATCTGTAAAAAAACCCTTTAAAAATAGAAATTATAGTTTGTTACATAGCTAAACAGAGAGCTATTTTTCTTTAAAAATATCGTAGACCGAAAATATATAAAAAATCTCTTAGTTTTTTTTATTAAATGAATATTTTGTTTAATATCATTGAATTTTCATTATCTCGCGCTCCCAATCTTTAATCCTAACACTCAAATTTATTATAAAATGTCAATAATCCTTTGAAATTTATTAGTTTTTTTACTGTATTATACTTCTTTAACACAAATATTTTATCCTTTCTCAATTTATTTTATTAAATCTCTACAATTTTGTTTAAGCCTTTTCTAAATTGGGTTCAAAGAACGATGGTGTTATCCAATACCCTTACATAAATCTATTTTTAAACTAGCTGTTTCATTCAATCACGGTCAATCAATGCGATGATCAGATACTTGTGTAATTGATTAAATATGGGATTTGTTATTAAAATTCAAATGAGAAAATTCTACCTCTCCCGTCAAAATGGACCTACCTTGTCATGAGGTACAGCCCCTTGCGAAGCGCCTGTTTTTTAAAAATAATAAATTACTTCAATAGCCCCAAAATTGCGCTAGCCCAACCCCACCAGTGAAGGCAAGCAACCAAACAAAACCTTGTAAGTGTAAAGTCGAGCAGCTTTCTGCATGTGTAGCCATGTGATGTACTTACAGTAAAAGGTAGAAACCGCTAACTCTACCCCCATGACTATCGTGATGTCCATATATTATTTGGATAACAACATTATTCTAAACCAAAAAATAAGATATTATACACTCGTACTTGGATAATTCGAAGCCCAAAGGACAAAAAATAATAATAATAATAAAATCGAATTACACAAATTTTCGAATTGAAAACGTTTTTAATAAAAGGTGCAAAAGTCTAGGGACCAAGATATATATTCGAACTGAAGACGTTTTTGATTTGAAGACTTTCGAATTATCCAAGTTTTACTGTATATTAGCTTTATTAAAATATATATATATATATATGTAATATTGTTGCAAATGTCGATGTATGGATAAACAGGCAGTCGTGTACGTGAGGCGAGTGTTGATGTTCTTCCCACACACGGACAACAAGAAGCAGAGGCATGGCTAGATGTTAGCACAGAGAGGGATCGGGGAAAGCCCACGGGACAGAGGTAGAGGCCATGACACAAACTTGGATGCTTATCACCGAGACATGGCGAGAGAGTCACACCGAAACACCCCCTAGAACCATCTGCTGACCCCCTGCCAAAAACTGTCTTGTTTTTCAGGGGTCGTCTATAAAGAGTCCCTGGGGTCCACATGGGCTGGGCGTTGGCTTTTTCTCCCCTCTGTCCCTGTCCCTGGGGTTTAAATACAAATAGTTTATATACAAAATATGGGGTGGTAGTAAATAGAAATAGTGTACATTTCAATAGAAGGGTAGGATATTTTAAGGTATCGGCTTTAACTAATTGGAAGATATGTGACATATACTAAAAGTGTCATACAGTTTAAAATATATTATTTATATATATTTTTTGAAATTATATTGAAGAAGATTATTTATTATTCTAAGAAAATATTTTTTAATTTCTATATTTGTATTTTGATACACTGTAAAATATTTTTATTGCCTCTCTGCTACGTCAATAAAATTTTAATTTGGTTTTACATTAAATATATTTCCGTGTCATCCTAAAGTTTGTCTTTCCTAATTTTCTAGGTTACAATATTCATTGATGTCTCTTTTGCCGGGATGACATTGATTAATCTATATAAATGAAGGTCATTTCTTCGTCGAAAAATACGCAAAAACTATGCCGCCATCTATTGACTTTATCTGCAAAATAGCGAACTCGGGTCGGTGACAAAGCAAAAACACCGACTCTGGCAAATTCAGAACACCTCCTTGGATACGACGCTGGTGTTGTGTCACCAGCTGATTCTGCTAGCTTGCAGAGACTGTCGATAGATAGCGCATTGTTTTTGTGTCTACTTTGACAGGAGATGTGACCTTTTTTATAGATTAATCCATATCACCCCGGCGAAAAAGTGATATATAAATAAAATAGATTTCAAATAATCAGACACGTCTTAATTAAGGTGTGTTTTGTATATATTATACTAGCCGAATGACCCTGGCAACGCCCGGGGTTTACCCGATTAAATGCTTTTATTCAAATACTATTCGTTACAATTATAAATTGGCGCCGTGTAGTCATTCTTGTATAATATATAAATGAGTTTTAAAAATTGTAAAAAAAAAAAAAATGCATCGGCCGGGAATCAAACCCGGGGCGCCCGCGTGGCAGGCGAGCATTCTACCACTGAACCAAAAGCAAACGGTGACAGAATTAAGAACGCATGACGATGATAACTATATTATCCGTGACAGAGGCGGCCGATGAGGAAAGACGGTCGTGACTATATATAGTAATAATTCAAACTGTACCTTATCATGGATGTGGTCTTGTTACCTTGTGTTTATAATCTATAATTCAAATTGTGCCTTATCATGGATGTGGTCTTATTACCTTGTGTTTATAATCTATAATCCAAAATGTACCTTATCATGGAGGTGGTCTTATTACCTTGTGTTTATAATCTATAATCCAAACTGTACCTTATCATGGATGTGGTCTTATTACCTTGTGTTTATAATCTACAACGCCCGGGGTTTACCCGATTAAATGTTTTTATTAAAATACTATTCGTTACAATTATAAATTGGCGCCGTGGATGTCATTCTTGTATAATATATAAATGAGTTTTAAAAATTGTAAAAAAAAAAAAATATGCATCGGCCGGGAATCGAACCCGGGGCGCCCGCGTGGCAGGCGAGCATTCTACCACTGAACCAAAAGCAAACGGTGACAGAATTAAGAACGCATGACGATGATAACTGTATATTATCCGTGACAGAGGCCACGACAGACGGTCGTGAATATATATATATTAATATATGCAAATAACTTCACTTAAAAAAATATATTTTCTTTGACGACTGCACCCATGGCGAATATAAGTATATGATTCTTAATAAAAGGGTTAGGTGGGTGTATATAATGTACTAATGTTCTCCCATATATTATAGTGTAGCGTGCTTTATTTGTTATTTACATGATTTTAAGATTTAGATGTTATTATATTTACATAGTTTGGCTTTTGAATTGTGTCGTTGCTATATAGATGTGCGTAGTTATAATTTTAGACCGTTGTTACCAAGAATAAAGTTAGTTTGCGTTTACCTCTCTTTACAATTGGTGGGGATGCTGGTGTTAGAACTCATGGCATATTGTATGTATATATGTAAATATTACAACTATTTTTTATATTTTTGTTTTTTTTTGTGTGTGTGACCCCTCAGCGAAGGGGATTCTATTTTTTGCTGTTTCTTCTCATCTTTTCACACACCGGCCCCCACCCCCTGTCGAAAGAATGTAATCGTCCGCCGGCCGGATGGACAGTCCAAGTAACCACTGACCAATCGGAGGGGCAGAGGGGTCAAGAGGTCCTGGCGCGGGGGCAGAGTTGGTGACACAGCTGTGCCAAGTAGACAAGAAAAAAGCCTCGCGGGGGCTTGCCCAAGATGAGCTCCGGGAACTTCTTCCATCTTCCATAAACGACCATACAAGCAGTCAGAGAAGGGACTGGGAGGCTGACATCTAAAAAAAAAAAGGTGAAGCCGAGACGAATCTTTGAGAGAATCGCATAGTGGTTGGAGTACGTCGAGGGCGACGAATTGTGCTTCATCTGAAGATACCAGAAAGTTCGTCGAGGACGACGAATTGTGCTTCCAAGGCAGGGGGGCTCGGGCAGGCCGACCTAACAACTGAGAGGAACTGTTTTTGGTGAGCACTCTCTCACACCCTTTTATTTCCTAAATTGGTATAATTTTTATGTTATTATAGTATATTTTTTTAGTATTTTTTTTCTTTCTTATTTTTACTAAGTTTTCAATTTTCGTCAATATCATCATTTTATATATTTTCTTTGTTAAAAAACATTTAAGTTGCATGCAAATTTTGGAATACACAAAAACAATAAGTTTTTCATATATATTTTTTTATCCTTTATTTTATAGCTATCCTTTTTTTTTCTTGTTTGAACACCCAAGGCAGCCCAAAACAATATCAAAACTTTAGGTTAAAGTTTTTTATTTTGTTAAAAAGGGGTGTTTGTGGAGCGTTCCGAATTTTTCTTTTCCTCCACGAGCTTTTTCAATTACCCCTTTCTTAACATTTTATTTTGGCGTCCCCGGGTGGGCTGCATTGGCTGGTCAAATCGAGAAAAAGAAAAAAAAGGAAAGGCTTCTAGGAATATTATACAGTAAATAATGCAGAGTATTGATACATTAAAAAGGGCTAGAGCCCCCAAAAGAGCTATTTTTACTCAGCTGTCCACCGAGTTTTGGACTGAAATAGAAAAGCCAGATTTCGATGCAGAAAAATATAGAGTTAAATATAACCGAATTTGTGATCTCTGTAAGGAAATAAGTGAAATTGATTCAAGGTATCAGGTGCTCCTTCTGGAGGATAAAACCATAACGGAAGTCAAAATCGAAGAAGAATTCGAAGGTTGTGAAAACTATTTTCAAGGGATGTTTGACATAGAAAATAAATATTTGTCTCGGTGTGAAACCGCGAGGATTAGGGTCGACGGCTCATTGGTGGAGTACGCGGCGAATTCGGTTATAAATACCGAATCTAAAAGAACTATTAGGTTGCCAAAAGTAGAGTTACTGAAATTTAAGGGCAACCTAGAGGATTGGCTCTCATGGTGGGGGCAATTTCGTAAAATTAATGACGATAAAACTCTTGGGGATGTAGATAAATTTCACTATCTGCTACAAGCGGTAGTCGAGGGATCCAGAGCTCAACGTCTTGTGTGCAGTTACCCTATTACTGAAGATAATTATCCCAGGGTAATACAAGCATTGAAAGATAGATTCGGAGATAAGAACATTCTCATAGAACACGATATAAGGAGACTATTGAAACTGGTTGTTTCTAATGCAAGGAAAGAAAATGATACGATGATCTAACGGCTCACTTAAAGAACCTAGAATCACAGGCTGTTAACACGGAGATGGCAGGCGTGTTTCTCTACCCATTGGTTGAGTCGAGTATGCCATTAGACATTATTCAGGTGTGGCAGAGGAATCTTGCTGTGGACTATGGGATAAAAGAAGAAGGAGCGGAGAATGGAGATAAGAGTGATGCCGGCGGTAGACTACAGGCTCTGATGGACTTCCTTCGGGATGAGGTGAAGGGTGCTGAGCGAATGGCATTTGCTAAGGAGAATTTTGAGGGTAATAGCTCAATGAGGCCCACAGGTTCTCAGTTAAAGACTCCTCGGAAGACACTGCTCACTGTCTCCAATTTATTCGGCAGCTCATTTAACAGAAAATGCATATTCTGCCAGAGAGATAATCACCTGAGTAGTAAATGCTTTGTTGCTTCGCGTCTTACACCTAGTGAGAGGGATCAAAAGGAGGCTAGAGTCTGCTTTAAATGTCTAAAAGGTAATCATATGAAAAGGGAATGCTGAGCAGACATAAAATGTAGAAATTGCGGAAAAGATAATCTGGATATCTTTTGCAATAAAATTTCCTTGAGGCAAGGAGGAAACAATAGTTTCAAAGGTGAAAAATCTGAGGTTGTAAATGAAGGAAATACCTCATGCACGGGTGTTAATATGTCTGCGCGAACATGCGCCAATGACAACCTACTAATGACTTCCGTGGCGAATTTGAAAGGGGCTAAAGAGACTAAAGAAGTCAAGATGTTATTTGACACCGGAAGTCACTACTCCTATATAAAGAGATCTATTGTCGAAAAACTGGGTTTTAACAAAATAGGCGAGATAAGTTTGAAAAAATCTCTTTTCGGGGGAGGAAACATGAAGGAGGCGTTGCACGGAAAATATGTTTTGAAACTGGGAAGTCTAACCAATAAAATTGATTTAGACATAGTCGCCCTCGATCAACCAGAAATTTGTGCAAGGATACCGCCGATTCCAAGAGGACGTTTGTTATACAAACTAAAACGGAAAAATATCTATATTCACCCGTCAAATTTTAGAAATGAGGAAATATATATTTTAATAGGTAGTGACTACTTTGGACAATTACTGACCGGGAAGGTCGTCCATCTAGGAAAGGACCTAACTGCCGTAGAGACCAAATTAGGATGAACGCTTATGGGGCAATCTCCGGTGGTGTGTAAGGAGGATAAGGTCCAAATTGCATTAAATATGTTGGTTGCAAGAAACAACTTGAAGGATCTTTAGGAGCTGGATATCTTGGGAATCCAAGATCCCATCGAAGTTGTCTCAAATAAGAAAAGGGAAACTGAACTAAGGGAACATTTTATAAAAATATATAAAGAGGGATGAATATCAACGATATTCAGTCGCGCTACCATGGAAATGCGAAAGAAATAATATACCCTCGAATTTAGAAATAGCGCAGAGGAGATTGGAAGCATGCACTAGTAAGTCAAGGAAGGAGAAGAGGGTTATTGATTATTCTACTATTCTTCAAGAATGGGAGAGAGAGGGCCTAATTGAGAGGATAGAGGAGAATAGGCCTCAAAAGAAGGGCCATTATTTATCGCATAGGCCGGTGTTCAAGGCTGAAAGTAAGACGACGCCTCTTCGTCCTGTTTTCGATGCCTCCTGCAGGTCAAATAATGGTCTTTCTCTGAATGACTATCTAGAAAAGGGATCTAACCTTTTGGAAAAAAATACCTGAAATATTAATTAGGTTTAGAGAAAAGGGGGTATTGTTGTTCTAGCCGATATTCGAAAGGCATTTCAGATGATTACAGTGTAGCTTCAAGACCAGGACTTTCTTCGCTTCCTTTGATGGGATCAAACTGACCCTATAAAGTTAACCGTTTTTAGACATAAACGTGTGGTATTTGGGCTTAACTGTAGTCCAATCATCTTGGGTGCAGTTATTGATCATCATCTGAATTCTGTACAAGGTCCGGCAGCTGAAATCGCAAAGACTATGGCGAGATCCTTTTATATGGATAATTTGGTAACATCCCTCTCCTCTCAGGAGGAGGTCCAACAATTCCAGAATACAGCTGTCAATATCATGAAACTGGCAAAAAAGGACTTGCGTGAGTGGGAATTTAATTTACCAGTGAGTAATTCAAAGGAGGAAAAGGAACTACTACCAAGGTGTTGGGACTTGTGTGGGACAAAGTAGAAGATGTACTTAATTGTGATGTTTCTATTGAAAAGGATCTCCCCCGAAGACTAACCAAGAGGATTGTCCTTTCTAAAATTCAGCAAGTTTTTGATCCTTTGGCAGTTTATAGTCCTATATTTTTGCCTACTAAACTATTATTACAGAGGTCCTGGTTGTTGAAAATTGGATGGAATTCTCAATTACCCGAAGATATGGATCGGGAGTTTAGAACATGGTACTCCCAAATTGGGCTATTAAGTGAAATCAAAATTCCCAGGCATATTTGGTTTGATCAAACTAATAAGAAGGAAATACACGTCTTCTGCGATGCCAGTAAATCAGCCTATGCAGCAGTGGCATATATGAGAAGTGAAGTGCAGGCGGGAATACATTTGTCTCTGCTTTGGAGCAAATATAGGCTTGCGCCAACCAATAAGGTAACCATTCCTCGGTTAGAATTTTTGGCCTGCGTTTTAGGAGCTAGACTTGTTAAATCTATTTCGACTGCCTTAACAAATAGTTGCCCTGTTACTTTATGGACCGATTCCTCAACCGTTATGGCTTGGCTAAAGAGAAAAAAATGAGTGGAATGTGTTTGTAAGAAACCGAGTACAGGAAATACGAGACACTGTCAATAATGAGAACTGGAAGTTTGTTTACGGAAAATTAAATCCAGCGGATTTACCTTCTCGAGGGTGCTCTATCGTACAATTTGTCTCGACAAACTGGTGGGAGGGTACTGAATGGCTCGAAGGGGAAAAGGAGAGTTGGCCTAGTTTTGAACCGACTATTGATGAGGAAGAGATCATCAAAGAAAAAAGAAAAAACCTTACAGGTTCACACCACTCTCATTGTCGAAACAAATCGATGGTTCCTAGAGAGGAGTTCCAAGTATAGCTTAAACATTAGGATTATGGCTTGGGTTTTAAGATTCTTGGACAATGCGAGAAGAATACCCACTGAAAGGGGAAATTTGAAAGTAATAGAGTTAGAAAGGGCCGAAATGAAGCTGTTGAAATTGGTTCAACAAGAGACTTTCCCAGGAAAACAGGCTCCGAAAAATGGATTAAAGACTATAAAATCCGTCGAAGGTTTGTGGTGCGTTGAGACGAAACTGCTACATGGACAAGATCCAGAAGCGTTTAAACGACCTATTTTACTACCTCGTAATCATCCTCTGGTGGAACAGATGGTTCGTGAAATCCACCAACAAAATGGGCATGGAGGAGCCCAATTCATTCTTTCACAATTGAGAGAGAAATTCTGGATCATTGGTGGTCGCAGATTGATTAAACAAATAATTGTAAAATGTGTGATATATAGGAGGCATAATCAGAAACCTATTCCGACTCCTGGCGCGGCATTGCCGGCTAATAGAATAGGGTTAGGCAAACCCTTCGAGGTGACAGGTGTGGATCTGTTGGGACCGCTACATCTTAAAGGTGGCAGCAAGGTTTGGGTGGCCTTGTTTACTTACGCTGTTTACAGAGCTGTCCACCTAGAGATTGTGAGAACATTAGAGGCAAACACTTTTTTGTTAGCTCTAAAAATATTCATTTGTCAGCGTGGACGTCCTGGAAAAATATATAGTGATAACGAGACAAATTTCTCAAAAACAAACGAATTACTTAAACGCTCGGATTGGGGGGAGATTGAAAGGGAATCGAGTGTAAAAATAATCCAATGGATTTTTATCTCTCCCTCAGCGCCTTGGTGGGGAGGTTTTTGGGAGAGATTGGTAAGGATTGTTAAGAGTTTATTGGTTCGTATGCTCGGATTCAGTAAATTGAATTATGTACAACTTGAAACTGCTTTATGTGAGGTAGAGAGTATTATCAACAATAGAGCTCTTTCATATATATCGGAAGATGACCAAGACACCTCATTCCCTTGACCCCTCAAATGTTTCTGCAGACTAACGCAAACAATGAGTTTCCGGAGCTAGAAAAAATAAGTGTGAATTCTTTCACCAGAAAATACAAGATTTTGAGTAAACTAAATGATGAACTTAAACAGAGATTCCGCAAGGAATATTTGGGGGTACTGATGCAACGGGCCGAAAATAAAAGGGACCGGTGCATAAAAGAAGGGGATTTACTCCTTATAGACCAGGACAACACTAAAAGAATTCTCTGGCCTGTTGGAAAAATAGTAAAACTTTACTTGGGGAAAGATGGGGTGAACAGGGTTGCCAGAGTCAAGACATCAACAGGCGAATGGCTACGCCATGTACAGAGACTGTTTCCCCTTGAGATTTCCTCTGAGGAAACTCTCGAAAAGGCCTCTGGGAATAAAAAAAACCTCTAACGATCAAAACAAGGTCCGGACGTGAAGTCCGCAAACCAATAAGGTTTGCTCCTGATGTTTTGAATCAGTGATAAAAGAAAAGAGAGAGCAAATTTCCTTGTTTTTTTTTTTGTGTGTTTTCACACAAAGAAAAGGTGGGGGTATGTTAGAACTCATGGCATATTGTATGTATATATGTAAATATTACAATTATTTTTATATTTTTATTTTTTTGTGTGTGTGACCCCTCAGCGAAGGGGAATCTATTTTTTGCTGTTTCTTCTCCTCTTTTCACACACCGATCCCCACCCCTGTCGAAAGAATGTAATCGTCCGCCGACCGGATGGACAGTCCAAGTACCCACTGACCAATCGGAGGGGCAGAGGGGTCAAGAGGTCCTGGCGCGGGGGCAGAGTTGGTGACACAGCTGTGCCAAGTAGACAAGAAAAAAGCCTCGCGGGGGCTTGCCCAAGATGAGCTCCGGGAACTTCTTCCATCTTCCATAGACGACCATACAAGCAGTCTGAGAAGGGACTGGGAGGCTGACATCTCAAAAAAAGGTGGAGCCGAGACGAATCTTTGAGAGATTCGCATAGTGGTTGGAGTACGTCGAGGGCGACGAATTGTGCTTCATCTGAAGATACCAGGAAGTTCGTCGAGGACGACGAATTGTGCTTCCAAGGCAGGGGGGCTCGGGCAGGCCGACCTAACAACTGAGAGGAACTGTTTTTGGTGAGCATTCTCACACCCTTTTATTTCCTAAATTGATATATTTTTTTATGTTATTATAGCATATTTTTTTAGTATTATTTTTCTTTCTTATTTTTACTAAGCTTTCTATTTTCGTCAATATCATCATTTTATATATTTTCTTTGTTAAAAAACATTTAAGTTGCATGCAAATTTTGGAATACACAAAAACAATAAGTTTTTCATATATTTTTTTATTCTTTATTTCATAGCTATCAAAAAATTAAACAAAAGCTTTATATGTGTAGCCTTTGTTGTCTTCCTTTTTTTTTTCTTGTTTGAACACCCAAGGCAGCCCAAAACAATATCAAAACTTTAGGTTAAAGTTTTCTATTTTGTTAAAAAGGGGGTTTGTGGAGCGTTCCGAATTTTTCTTTTCCTCCATGAACTTTTTTAATTACCTCTTTCTTAACAGCTGGGTACCGATGCCCTCACGAATTCCTATATAATAAGAAGCCTTTGCTTACAAGGCCTAGAGCCACTTTTTTGTCTCTCTACGAAAAGAATAATTTTATCAAGAGAAATGACAAGATCAAGTAGAATTGATGCAGTGCTAACCCTTGCAGTAATTAGACAAGGAATTTAACTAGTTTCGTCAGACCTGGAATGGAAAATTGTAGATAGGCTAATTACACAGGTCTACAAAAAAAACCTTTTTTTTTGCACAAGAGAACCTGATGGTGTTTCTAGTGTAACTTTTCATGCTGAACTCAAAAATCTAATCAGAAATTTCCCATCACGTATGGTTTTTGCGTGACGGTCTTTTTTTAGTATTGGGATAAATACATGCATCCAACATGAAAGAGACTTACGAAAACATGAAACTGCTTTTGAAAAAGATAGAATATGAAAGATACGGTTGGAAAATATGCAGCGATTTGAAAGTCGTTGCTCTCTTGCGTGGATTACAGCTTGGATATACAAAATTTTGTTGTTTTCTGTGTGAGTGGGATAGCAGAGATAGGGAAAGGCATTACATTAAAAAAATCTGGCAAAACCGTAAAATCTTTACTCCAGGATATAAAAATATTGCAAATCTACCCCTGATCGATTCAGAAAATATTTACTTACCACCATTACATATTAAACTGGGATTAATGGAGAACTTTGACAAGGCAATGGATCGAAATATGCCAGTGGATTTGCCTACCTAAAACAAAAATTTCTAGTATAAGTGAAGCGAAGATTAAAGAAGGCATTTTCGTATACCTCAGATTCGAGAATTGCAGCAGGATGGATATTTTCAAAATAGTTTGAATGAAGTTGAAGCAGCAGCATGGAATTCCTTTAGAAACGTTTGCAAAAACTTCTTAGGAAGTGTCAAGGTTGAAAATTACCGAGACATAGTTAATGATCTGTTGCTTTCCTACAAGGCACTGGGATGTAACATGTCCCTCAAGATCCATTTCCTGCATTCACATCTAGATTTCTTTCCAGACAATCTTGGCGCAGTTAGCGATGAGCATGGTGAGAGGTTTCATCAAGCTATATCAAGCATGGAGAAGCGGTACCAAGGTAAATGGAGTCCCGCTATGCTTGCCGACGACTGCTGGGCACTCAAGAGGGATCTACCACAAGCAAAGTATAGAATAAAATCCACTGTCACTGCTTTTCAATAATAAATATGTTTCGTTCATATATGCCTATATGTTAACAATATTTCCAAATTCAAGTAGGTGTATCTCAGAAATATTGTGTAATAGAAAAAAAAACAATGGTTGCCTGTAAAGTCGGTTTTACGGGCGAAGATTTTACGTGACAACGGTAGAATATTTATTGATATGAATATAATTAAATTGCACAATAGGAACAAGGAATTGAATGAAAATAAGAATTGCACAAATTTTTAATTTTAAAGAATCAATTTGAAAATCAAAACACTTATTCAGATCGAAGGTTCAAATTTTTGCTAAATAAATTTGAAATTAAATAAAATTTGTAATTGTAAATGATGAAGTTGAAAATTAAAACATTTACTTATATTAGATGTTAAAATTCTTGCTCAACACAGTTTAAATAAAGTTTTCTTATATCTGCCACTTTTTCTTAATATTTGTAATTTTAAATAATCAATTCGAAAATCAAAACATTTATTCAGATCGAAGGTTCAAATTTTTGCTAAATAAATTTGAAACTATTTAAAATTTGTAAAATAATAATTAATTAATTGATTAATTTTAAACTAATAATTTACTTAACACTATCAACATTTATCAATAGTATGACATAACCTATAAACTCAGTTTCTCAACTTTTGTGTCAATCTAACAATTAATCAATCAATCATAGTTTACGATAATGAAATATCAGTGTACAATTATTTACCTGTATTGTTGTAGTTGTTGTAAATGACGAATCTAAGCACTCCACATTTTCACTACAGACACAGCTGACGATACTTTAACCACACGTGTGAACTTGTATTATGACGCTTTCTTGTTTTTCCAACGCCAAGAACGTTCGAGAAAGACAAAGACAGAGACAAGCATGCGCCGATTCAATGCGCCTAATTCTCTAGCGCTGCGCGCGCAGCACTCTCGTTCGGTGACTCATCGTAACGTTACCGGGCGTTACACTTTTGACGTGACAACGTCTTAAATTAGGTTGCGGCTGGGAGTCACTTATGAAAAAGTGTAACGCTCGGTAACGTTACGATGAGTCACCGAACGAGAGTGCTGCGCGCGCAGCGCTAGAGAATTAGGCGCATTGAATCGGCGCATGCTTGTCTCTGTCTTTGTCTTTCTCGAACGTTCTTGGCGTTGGAAAAACAAGAAAGCGTCATAATACAAGTTCACACGTGTGGTTAAAGTATCGTCAGCTGTGTCTGTAGTGAAAATGTGGAGTGCTTAGATTCGTCATTTACAACAACTACAACAATAAAGGTAAATAATTGTACACTGATATTTCATTATCGTAAACTATGATTGATTGATTAATTGTTAGATTGACACAAAAGTTGAGAAACTGAGTTTATAGGTTATGTCATACTATTGATAAATGTTGATAGTGTTAAGTAAATTATTAGTTTAAAATTAATTAATTAATTAATTATTATTTTACAAATTTTAAATAGTTTCAAATTTATTTAGCAAAAATTTGAACCTTCGATCTGAATAAATGTTTTGATTTTCGAATTGATTATTTAAAATTACAAATATTAAGAAAAAGTGGCAGATATAAGAAAACTTTATTTAAACTGTGTTGAGCAAGAATTTTAACATCTAATATAAGTAAATGTTTTAATTTTCAACTTCATCATTTACAATTACAAATTTTATTTAATTTCAAATTTATTTAGCAAAAATTTGAACCTTCGATCTGAATAAGTGTTTTGATTTTCAAATTGATTCTTTAAAATTAAAAATTCATCCATTCAATTTCAAATGTTCAACAGGAATCACCACTCTCAAAACAATGGAAACGGTGCCTTCAACTTCCAGTACTTCAATGGAGACGGAGGATATCGTGCCGTCAACGTCTGCAGTACCTTTCGTTGTTCCACACACCACCTCTACCGCCAGAACGAATGCTCAGCGACAACGTGAGTACAGACTACGAAAAGCATTGACCAGAACTCCTGAACAAGTAAGAGCCTTTGCAAAAGCGGCTGCGGAGAGGCAACGCAGGTTCAAGCTACGTAAATCTGCTAACATAGCCCTCACCAGCGGTACGTCAGAGTCACCTGCTTCAACGTCTTGTTCTGTGGTGGAGAGAACAAGCGTTCCTGTCGTGGCGGAGAGAACGAGCGTTCCCCTAACTAACGCTCAACGGCAACGTGCATTCCGACAACGTAGAGCAGCATCTTCTCGGACTGATGTACAACCGACTACTTCTTCAAGCCAAACAGCAATACAACTGGAACAATCCACCTGGTATACCAAATGGTCATCGTCAATACGGAGATTTCAATCTACTTTCCTGGACAACGATTTTGGCCATGCTTGCTCGGTTTGTGACAGATTGTGGTTCAAGAATGACCTTAAAACCATCACTGCACTACACAACTGAAGGTAATCTCGGATTGGTACGTTAAGGAAAATCGGCAGCTACGCAAGGAGGATTATACAAAGTCTTGCAACACCTGTAGACAATCACTGAATAAGCGTAAGCTTCCTACTCTCGCAAAGGTCAACGGCTTCTCATATCCTGACATACCTCCAGGTCTACCGCCTCTGGATCCTATCAGTGAACGTTTGATCTCACCGCGCCTTCCATTTATGCAAGTGCGTCGACTGCGTCATGATTTCTCTTATGGAATTATTGGACAAGTGATAAACGTCCCAGTCAACGTACAAGACATGGTAAAATGCTTGCCTCGCCATCTAGAAGAGGACGATGTTATCAACGTTAACATCAAAAGGAATCTTGCACACAGAACAAATTACATCAGCGTAAATGGGGCTATTGGAGTTTTGCTATACATCGAACGTCAGCCAGCCAATGCAGATGACCGTTCTGCTCCAGGAGGACCATCGACCAGCACAAGTTTGCCGCCAGCTGAAGATGAAATCGCCACTCTATGGTTCCAGTTTGAAGACAAAAATACGGGTACCAAAGCAAAAATCAAATGTCGACCACATGTGCACAGCAAACCAAACACCTTATCCGTCGATTGGGTGCCAGTGCACAAGAAAGTGGTAAACATTTCGTTGACAAAAACAGTGAAGTGCAAGCAAAAACAATTTCCTTGCGTGCCTGCTTGTGCAATTACGATCCACAAGGCCCAGGGTGGGACGTTTACTACAATTGTTTATAAGTACTCCTCAAAACAACCACAGCAATTGGTATATGTAGCCATGAGCCGCGTCACAAGTATCGACGGATTGTACATCATAACAGAAAAGGACTCTCCATTGGTTTTCAAACATGGCCGAGATGGAAACGACTCACAGACTACTCGAGATATTCGCAATGAATACTTACGACTTCGTGGACACACTCTAGACACAATTACCAAACAAGCCGTAAAATTCTGTGACGACGCAACCGACGCTGGACAACTTATTGTAACGAACATCAACTGTCAAAGTTTAAGTGCCCATGCCGCGGACATTGAAACAGATACAGTGATACCACGATCAGACTATTTAGTATTGACTGAAACGTGGATGCGCGACACTTGTGAACCAACTCCAATCAAGGGTTATGAGTGCGTATCCAGGGAAAATAATCGACCTAACTCAGATACCAACGCGGCTGGTGGAGTGGCGATCTATCGTAAATTATCATCGACATCTACGGCGGAAGTGTTCCAAGTTGCGATTACAGACGTAACTCGTGTCATTAAAACCAAGGGTGACATGTGCATGACTGAAGTTACTTGCTTCGCCGCTAATACTAGCTTCAAGTTTATACTCGGTGCTGTATATATTTATCCAGGAGCTAGTATGCAGGATATTGGAATGTTACTATGGCAAGGACTCGGTCCGTACATTCACAACAGCCAGTACGTGCCACCGTTCGTGCAAATTGATTCTAGTATACCGATTCTTCTGTGTGGTGATTTTAACAAAAACGTAAAGCCTGACAACTCGTTTCTTAATTTCATGAAAAATACGTATAATCTTGATTGCGTATCAAACGTTTCTAAGTTAACTACGTTAAAAGGAACAACTATCGACTTGACTTTCGCAAGACACATTACAGCAGAAACACTTCCTTTCATTTCATATTTCTCCTATCATCGTCCTATCCTCAACAAAATCACTCAAATAGGAAATAGTTAAGTTTAAGTTTACATGTACAATGTTTTAGTAAACAAAATATATTTCTATAGTTAAAATTTGTGCAATTCTTATTTTCATTCAATTCCTTGTTCCTATTGTGCAATTTAATTATATTCATATCAATAAATATTCTACCGTTGTCACGTAAAATCTTCGCCCGTAAAACCGACTTTACAGGCAACCATTGTTTTTTTTCATAAGTGACTCCCAGCCGCAACCTAATTTAAGACGTTGTCACGTCAAAAACTTATGGTATATTTGGATTCAGGACATGTAGATAAGATGCTATTTCTTTGTGGACAAAGAAAAATATTTTTTGATAAACCAGCTACGTGACATTGTTTGCAATTTTAGTGTATTTATCCCAATACTAAAAAAAGACCGTCACGCGAAAACCATACGTGATGGGAAATTTCTGATTAGATTTTTGAGTTCAGCATGAAAAGCTACACTAGAAACATAATCAGGTTCTCTTGTGCAAAAATCTTGTTGACCAGTGTTATAAGGTTGTCTCAAAAGTTGGTGTTTTTCTTAAAACGTTGTTTTTCTTATTACTTGGCGAATAATATTATTACGGCGAATACATAATAATACATAATACAAAGATATATTATACATAACGGCGAATAATATTGGTATTTCAAATTTTTTGCAAGGGTTACGAACTTTTGGGACAACCTTGTACCAGTGGGCTCTTCGAGCATAATGAGAGCAGTGGCTGCCGATGATCATTTTACGATTTCCGCTGGTTCGACCAGACAGAGTTGAGACCGTCGTCTGCAGAGGATACCGTCTTCTGCGAAGGTGAGACCGTCGTCCTGCAGAAATTGCCGTCTGCAGAAATCGTCCAGAAATCGCCTGCAGAGACCGCCGTTTGCAGAGATGGGATCGCAGTCTACTGAAGGAAATTGTTCACCGTGACCCGGACCAACATGACTGAACCGAGGATGAACCTTATGTCTAACAGCGGGGACGCTATCCTTTTGGGAAAGAGAGCATTGTAGCGTGTTTTATTTCTTATTTACATAATTTTAAATGAATAAAACAAAGCATCAAGGGCTGGGATTCTTTATTAGAACAAATATATACGAGCTTTCGGGCACATACGCCCTTCTACAGGAATTAATGAAACAATAATCCAACTAGTTTGAAATAAGATTTATATATAAATTTAACGTGCATATCCACGATACACGTGCATATCAACTTGCAAGGTTTCCCATCAGACATGTGATATCTTATACTGTGAATGAATTTGTTTTATCTTTTTTTATTTAAGTCTATTGAATTATATGCTTCTGGTAAATCAATTCTGCGATTTATACTGCTATATTGTTTGGACACTTTTGCTTCAATTATCAATCTTTGATATTTGTTATTGATATTGTTGTAATGTACATTAGGTTCATTTAAGTTAAATGTGTGTCCTGTTGAATTGGAGTGCTGTACTATTAATGATAATGGGTCATTTCTGTTTATGTTTCTTCTGTGTTCAATGATTCTTTTATGTAATTTTCTTCCCGTTTCTCCCACATATTTGGCATTACAATTATTACATTCTATAAAATAAATTACCTCTTTTCTGCTAGATATATATTCGGTTTGCCTGTTTTTTGTAATCGGGTTTCTTAAGATATCCGATAAGTTGGGAGAGTTGCTATAAAAGGTTTTTATTCCATATTTATCTAGTGTTCTAGAAATATGGATGGATTTCGGGGAATATGGGATGTAGCAATTCTGCCTGTATATTTTAGTTTTTTGTGCTGACATGTTAGATGTGACCTGTGCCTACCTGTGACATCTAACATGTCAGCACAAAAAAACTAAAATATACAGGCATAATTGCTACATCCCATATTCCCCGAAATCCATCCACATTTCTAGAACACTAGATAAATATGGAATAAAAACCTTTTATAGCAACTCTCCCAACTTATGAGATATCTTAAGAAACCCGATTACAAAAAAACAGGCAAACCGAATATATATCAAGCAGAAAAGAGGTAATTTATTCTATAGAATGTAATAATTGTAATGCCAAATATGTGGGAGAAACGGGAAGAAAATTACATAAAAGAATCATTGAACACAGAAGAAACATAAACAGAAATGACCCATTATCATTAATAGTACAGCACTCCAATTCAACAGGACACACATTTAACTTAAATGAACCTAAAGTACATTACAACAATATCAATAACAAATATCAAAGATTAATAATTGAAGCAATAGTGTCCAAACAATATAGCAGTATAAATCGCATAATTGATTTACCAGGAGCATATAATTCAATAGACTTAAATAAAAAAAGATAAAACAAATTCATTCACAGTATAAGATATCACATGTCTGATGGGATACCTTGCAAGTTGATATGCACGTGTATCGTGGATATGCACGTTAAATTTATATATAAATCTTATTTCAAACTAGTTGGATTATTGTTTCATTAATTCCTGTAGAAGGGCGTATGTGCTCGAAAGCTCGTATATATTTGTTCTAATAAATATACGCAGCCCTTGATGCTTTGTTTTATTCATTTATAAATCGTACAGGGCTTTTTCAATTAACATAATTTTAAGTTTTAGTTTTATATTTACAGAGTCTGGCTAAAATTGTGTCATTGCTATATAAATGTGCGTAGCTAAATTTTAGAGGTAGACCGTTGTTACCGATAATAAAGTTAGTTTGCGCTTACCTCTCCTCGCGACAATATTGTAGAGTTGTCTTGGCGCAACGGTTCACGAGTTTGATTATGTTGAGTAGATTCCGGGTTCGAATCCCCTTTGGCACATTTATTGTTATAGGTCTATGGCTCATATATAATTTCCGTGCCAGAATTTCGTGACATAATGACAGTTATTTTTACCGGTTATCCATTTTGAGAGCATATATAATGTGTAGCAAAAAGAAACTGTTCAAGGCTGCATTTGAACCATATTCCTGGTTGTAAAATGTCGACACTGCACGCCATAACACCAGATTCTTATGAAGCTTATGTGACACATTGGTTATTATCTTATCACTCTACACATTATGGGGATATCCCGTCGAATATATCAACAATTTAACATGCGAGAGCTTTATTTAATAGTATATGGAGGTCTCGGACAATTGCTGCTGTCACAGGAAAATTATGGAGAGAATGGAATATTATGTTCAAAGATTACACAAACCAGAACATTACTCTAAAACTAGAAACCAAAAGAAAAATTTTCAAGTTGACAAATGCTGTCATAGTCACAGGACAGTTATAGAATGATACACTATTTATGATCAAAGAATACAAAAACCAGAACATTCCGTTAAAATCCGATATCGAAATGACAAATACCAAGTTGACAAATGCTGTCATAGCTACAGGACAGTTATGGAATGACACAATACGATCAGAGATTACACAAACCAGAACATTTCGTTAAAATCAGACACCAAAAGAGCAAACACCAGAATTAATGGCAGCAGAGTCGTGCGGTTGTCATGGCAACTACCTGTTGCTTTGTCGTTGAAACAATCGACAATATGGATGTTGATTCTTGCTCCTTATTTGTCTGCCAGTCATTGGTGTTCTTTTGATGAGCTAAGAGATGCAGGTGGATGTCATCTAACACGCCTAGAGTTGCATATTAGAACCTCCCATGAGAGACATATCTGATAAATGACCACCTCTGTGAGAGCCGGTTTCGTTAAATCAGAAATAACCTGATATCATACAACCTCCAGACAAGTGTCGAAATATAAATGATTTTGAGAGGTGTCTCATGTGATGTTGTATTGGACCCCCTAATTCAAATAATTTCGGAATCGTCATTTTCAACAACAACAAAAAGCCTTCTATTGGGGACCTAAGACATACACATGATTCTCCCAGGTGCATAATTGCTTAGAGAAGATGCTTTAATTATTGACAGATTATTGTTCCTTTACATAACATTTACATACGGCTCTCTTTTCTCAATGCTTCTTCTCTTGCGCCTGTAAAACTTGTACAGGGCCAATGCATTGGATTTATTATTTGTCGTCCTAGACAAAAGAGCCTCTAGAGCGAAATGATTTTATCCAATATTACGCAAAAGAAGTTCCATTTCACTTATTAGCTTTAAACAGAAAAACATATGGTGCTCCAGTTCCGAGTAGTTCTTTTATTACATAATAGACTTATTTGGTCAGTTGAGCTAAATATTTTAGCGTGGTTATCTTTAAACAGTAAAAAGAGTATTCCTATTTGTGCGATACATCTTTTGACTGGTAATGGGAGATCTCAGATATTGTTCTGCTGTTGCGAATAAAATTTAGAATTCGATATTCTTAGTAGGTCCTCTTGGCTAGCCTGGTCGGTAGCATTCCTAATAATTTGATAAGCCGTTCTTTGAAGGATATAATAATCAGAACAGTTAGTAAGCCATGAAAATCCTGTATTATCTAAAATGTTCGTTATGCTTTCCAAGAAACCTATTTTTGTTTGTTCCGAGCAGATATTTCCCACAGTTGTTTTAAACAAATACTACTCTGATCAAAAAGTTTCGACACTTTGCTCATGAAATCCTGAAAACTCAATATATTTTCTCCCGGTTTGTGGCAAACGCAAGCGTCGCCCTTGGCTTTGAGACCTGCCAATTTTCAAAAATCACGCGCCACAACAGCGCGAGCAGCGGCTGTTCGAAGTGAAGCCATTTTGCCCGTGCTTCGATTTCGTTAGTCACCGAAATGGAGGATCAACGAATTTGCATCAAGCTCTGTGTGAAAAACGGATTCAAGGGTACCGAAATTTTTTGGATGTTGCAAAAATCCTACGGGGATGCCGTAATGAGCCGAAGACGAGTTTTCGAGTGGTACAAGCCCTTCAAGGAGGGTCGGGAAGAGACCGCCGACAACGAGCGTTCCGGGAGGCCGTCCACATCAACCACGCCTGAAAAAGTGCACAAGGTGTTGGAAATGGTGCGTGAAGACCGACGAATAACTGTCATGAAACGCCGAAGAAGCAGGGATATCAATCGGGTCGACTCAATTGATAATGAAGGACATTTTGGGAGTGAGAAGACTCAACGCCGTTCTCATTCCCAAATATTTGAATTTTGATCAAAAGAATGCCCGGAAAGAAACGGCCAGTCTCAATCTCGAAGCGACAACCGACGACCCCGAATTGCTGAAGAGGATCATTACTGGAGAAGAAACATGGATTTACGGCTTAGATTCGGAAACTACCCAACAGAAGAGTGGCGCTTCAAAATGAGCCGAGACCAAAGAAAGCGAGGAAGGCTCCCAGCAAAGTCAAGGTCATGTTGACGGTTATCTTCGACTACCAGGGCATCGTTCATCATGAATTTCAACAAGGCTCTACAATAACTGCTGACTCTAACCTGGGAGTTTTGAGGCGATTGAGGGAAGTGATCAGGCAGAATAGGCCGGAGCTGTGGAGGAGCAAGTCGTGGATCCTCCACCATGATAACGCTCCGGCGCACACAGCCCTCAAAGTCTCGAAGTTCCTGCAGGACCACTCAACCTCTGTGTTCCCCCAACCCCTCTACAGTCCCGATTTGGCCCCCTGCGACTTCTTCCTTTTTGGAAAGCTCAAAAAAAGTTAAAGGGTAGGAAATTTCAGAGCATAGAAGAGATCAAAGTGAAATCGAAGAAAGCCATGAAGGCGATCCCGAAAACAGACTACCAGAGGTGTTTTGCCGACTGGAAAAAAAGATGGCTGAAGTGTATCGCTAAACGGGGAATACTTTGAAGGGGACAATTTGAATTTTGTAGAATAATAAAGTTTTTTTTTTAACTAATGAGCAAAGTCTCGACACTTTTTGATCAGAGTAGTTGATTGTAATCTTGATTCGTCCATATATATTTAGTATTCTTAGCCAACATTTTGAATTTAATTTCGTTGCTCCAACTGGAAGTGAAACTCTTCCAGATTCAGTTCTGAGAATATACCTAGGAACATATTTTGAGGTATTTAAAAGTATCTGCGGAGAAAATATCAAGGATCTTGTCTAGAATCGTTTACTGCTCATTTGCCCAAATTGATGCGGTGTAGAGTAAAGTTAACAGAACTATGGTATCCAACAGCTTCATTACTGACTAGAAAGAGTTGATCCTTGATTTTGTCAATATCTCCCAGATCGCACCTATCGCTGCCAGTGTATCACAGTAAATAGCAGCTTGGTGATAGCAGTTCGACAGCGAGAATTCCTGAAAAAGGCGCGGTCGGAGAAGGTCCGGTTAATAGTAGCTGTTGGCCTGAAGGCGGCAGCTGCCTTAAACTTGGCCAGGCCGGGTTGACGACTGAACTGTACGAAGTCGGCTGCTCTGTGGAAGTGGCCGCCAGAAAAAATTGATGTTAACCAGGCTGAACATGTACAGTGTGAAGTGGAACGCTTCGTAAGAATGACAACTATGGAGCCAAATGTTATTTTGACGACGGAAGTCAAAAGCAAGTTCTATATATTGTATTTCTTCCATTTCGCACCAGAGTAATAAATTCCTAACCTGCATCCCTTTATGAACTTGCGTGCTAACTTTGTACATCCTGGCTAGACAAAAAACACGAACGGCGTCTGGGACTCCGACGAAACAATATATATGCGACACTGTAGGGTTGAATCTTGGTTATAGCATTGTGGGGGCTTAGAGACTACATCCCAGCCTGCTGGATGACGCACTGCGCCGTCAACAAAACAAACAAGCGGCGCCATAAATCAGGAGATGACGACCGCTGCGCCAGGGCGGCACAGCGGTGGAAACCAGAGAGGATCAGAGTGTGCATTCTAGGGTGTTGTGCTTTTGTCTTCCCATAAAAATGTAGCTAATAAGTAATACCAATAAAACGCTAACTTTGAAATACTTTCTGGGCCATCGCTGGACTAATAAATCGACACACCACATTGGTGAGCCGGACGTGATTGAAAAGAAAAATCATACGAAGATTTCAAGAGATAAAGAAATGCAAAAATTGATTCAAGCTTGAAAAGAAGCATCATCCAAGATATCGGGATATCATCTCAAGACTAAGATAAGTTTTTATATTATCTTCCTTATTATTTTATCTCAATATTTTTAACTTTATCTCTAAGCTGTTGTGTCGCATTTAAATTTACGTAAAATGGAAACAGAAAATAAGCCTAGCGATACCTCAGAAATATGCAAGGTTAGTGTTAAAATACCGCCTTTCTGGGTTAAAAAACCTGAAATATGGTTCTTCCAGGTGGAGTCACAGTTCAAAATAGGTGGAATTATTCAGGTAGACACTAAATTTAATTATTTGATCTCCCAATTAGAACCTAAATATATAGAAAACAATTGGGACATAATTAATAGCAAAAGCGACAACAAGTACTCTGAATGTAAATCACGACTACTTGAATTGTTCAGAGAAAGTGGAGGGTTGAGAATTAAAAAGTTAATTTCTGGTATAGAGCTCGGAGACATGAAGCCGAGCCAGTTATTACAAAAGCTCAGATCCCTCGCTACACCAGATATCTCTGACAATTTAATTAAAACTTTATGGCTCGATAAATTGCCCACATCCATAAAGAATATACTTATTGTAAGTGATAAGGACATTAGCAAATTAGCCATAATGACCGATAAAATAAATGAAATAAACTCTTCCAAATAAATATATGATGCGGAAGTGCCTTCTTCGTCAACAGATCGCTTGATCGCCAAATTGGAAGATCTTTAACGACAGGTGTCCGTATTGAGGCTGGAGAGATCAAGATCTCGTTCCAAAACTAGGAATCAGTCAAGGGCGAGAAGTAATTATCAAAGATCTTTCAATACAAAAAGAAAATATTGCTATTACCATTTTAGATTTGGTCCTAATTGCTTACAAAATAAATGCAGGCCTCCGTGCAGTTGGAAAGAGTCGGGAAAACTCCAACCGACGGACAGAGTAGCAACAAACTCTTCCACCGGCATTCAGGATTGTCGCAATCTCCGATTATTTGTAACGGACAAAAACACGGGATTGCGCTTTTTGGTGGACAGCGGTGCTGATATATCTATAATACCTCCAAAGGATAAAATTAGGATGCCTAGCTCTGATTAAAAACTTTATGCAGCCAATGGTATAGAAATTGTTACCTATGGAACAAAGGTTAGAAATTTGGATATCGGACTTCGACGTCAATTCCAATGGCCTTTTGTAATCGCCAATACTAACAGAGCAATAATAGGAGCAGACTCTCTGAACAACTTTGGATTGATTATTGATATAAAAAATAAACGCCTAATTGGTGGAATA
The DNA here is from genome assembly GCA_030710605.1 of Cordylochernes scorpioides. Taxonomy (NCBI): domain Eukaryota; kingdom Metazoa; phylum Arthropoda; class Arachnida; order Pseudoscorpiones; family Chernetidae; genus Cordylochernes; species Cordylochernes scorpioides. Next base: position 65,518,776 of record CP092871.1, on the reverse strand, counting down.
ACTAATCTTTCCATAAGAGGCGTCATTCAGTCAATCTCAGACATGGGAAATATTAGCACTCTAAATTCATCATCCAAGGTCAGTGCTATCCTAACCAAATATCCTAACCTATGTAGGCCACCATCAGATTTTGTAGAAGCAAAACATAGCGTTGAGCATTATATTCCTACAAGAGGTCAGCCAATTCACTCAAAAGCCCGTCGCCTAGATTCACAGAGATTAACTCTTGCTAAGGCAGAATTTCAATATATGTTGAATAATGGAATAATTAGACCCTCAAATTCTCCTTGGGCGAGTCCACTACATTTAGTTTCAAAAAGGACGAGTCACTAAGACCTTGTGATGATTATAGAAGACTCAATGCAGTTACACTTCCAGATCGTTATCCAATCCCTAGACTGGACGATTTCCACCACATCTTAAAAGGTACTCGTGTGTACTCAAAAATAGACCTATGCAAGGCATTCTATCAGATTCCAATTGCTGAAGAGGATAAACCAAAGACTGCCATCATTACTCCTTTTGGGCTATTCGAATTTAATGTAATGAGTTTCGGTCTTAGAAATGCTACTGCTACCTTTCAGAGATTCATGCATGAAGTCTTAAGAAACTTGGACTTTGCATTTGTCTACTTAGATTATATTCTGGTAGCCTCTAAAACGGTAGAAGAGCATTATAGCCACCTTGAAACTTTATTCAGCAGACTAAATTCCTATGGATTAAGAATCAATCTTTCTAAATCTAATTCCTAGTACAGGAAATTGATTTTCTAGGATACCTAATTACCACTCACGGTGTGAAACCACTTCCAACAAAGGTTAAAGCTATTCTAGAATATAAGAAACCAAAAACAGTTCATGTATTACGCATATTTTTGGGAATGCTAAACTTTTATCGTACCTTTTTGAACAATGCCGCAGAGACTCAGGCAATCCTTCATGAATACTTGAGGGGTGCCAAGAAAAAGGATAGAAGCGAAATAAAATGGACTGAAGAAGCTGAAGTTCAGTTTGAACAATGCAAACAAGCCCTAGCTAATACAGCACTGTTAGCCTACCTCGATACTAAACTGCCTATCTCACTCTGTACAGATGCTTCAGATCGGGCAGTTGGATCAGTTCTCCAACATCTTGACAATAATACATGGAAACCAATAGCATTTTTCTCTAAAAAATTGAATCCTGCTCAATGCAATTATAGTACATATGATAGAGAGCTTCTCGCAATATATTTGTCCATCAAATTCTTCAAGCACCTGCTTGAGGCACATGAATTTGCAATTTTGACTGACCACAAACCTTTAATTTACGCATTCAAACAAAAAATGAGAAGGCTTCTCCTATACAATTAAGGCATCTGCAATACATTTCCCAATTCACTACTGACACCAAGTACATAAAAGGTACTGACAAAATAGTCGCCGATGCTCTGTCCAGAGTTGATGCTATCACAACCATCGACTATGAAGAGATCGCCAAAGAACAAACTGGTGATTCAGAACTACAAAACCTAATATCAAAGAATACCTCTCTAAAATTTAAGCAATGCCCACAACAATCAGGCAATTTGTTATGGTGTGACGTGTCTACCAATAATATTAGACCATTCATTCCAATTAAATTCCGAATGATGGTTTTTAGGAACTTCCACGAACTCTCACACCCAGGCATCAAAGCCACTACTAAACAATTAACGTCAAGATTTAAATGGCCTAATATGAATAAAGACATTAGGAAATGGGCTCAAGCTTGTGTCAACTGCCAAAAGTGCAAGGTGTCGATACACACGACATCAGAAATAGGCAAATATCAAGAAGTGGATGAAAGATTTAGTGTTGTCCACATCGATCTAATTTGGTCCTTTACCTCCATCGAATGGTAACATCTACTGTCTGACCTGCATCGACAGGTACACCAGCTGGATGGAAGTTGTTCCGCTACCAGATATGAAGTCTGAAACGGTAGCGAGAGCGTTCTACGAAAACTGGATTGTTAGATTTGGAGCACCGCATACAGTGATATCGGACCAAGGAAAGCAGTTTACTTCTCAGCTTTTCAAAGATTTAACAACGCTGTGTGGTATCAAACTTCGCCATTCCACGGCGTACCACCCTCAGTGTAACGGGAAGATCGAAAGGCTTCACAGAACCATCAAAACTGCCATTCGTGCCCACAATAATATTAAATTACAAAACTATTTTAGAGGCGTAATATTCTTTTAAAAATAAAACAATTTCTACTGTCCTTACTGCAATGGAAAAATTAAAGGGAGGGCCTGGCTCATTGCAGTAAGGACAGTAGAAATTGTTTTATATTACGCTCTAAAATAGTTTTGTAATTTGATAACAGATGGCGCGCTAGTGCATCGTAACAATAATATTAAGTGGACAGAAACGCTGCCAACAGTTCTCCTAGGCTTGCGTGCTGCTATCAACAAAGATAACAACCATTCTTTGTCTCAAAGGGTATATGGCAAAACCATCAGACTACCTGGCGAATTCTTTGATTATTCTAAACATCACCTGCGTGCAGAAGAATTTGTTCACCAGCTTCAAAAGCAAATGGAATTGCTCAAACCCTTGAATGAAAAAACATCATTCGAAGACTAAAGTATTTGTCCATAAAGATCTGAAAACATGTTCACATGTATTTATCAGGACAGATAGAGTGAGGAAACCTCTGGAACCACCATATGAGGGACCCTTCCCAGTCCTTGATAGAACAGACAAATTTTTCACACTCAAAGTGAAAGGAAGAAATGTGACCATATCGATTGACCGATTGCGACCTGCTTACTTACTGGCAGATTCGGACAATATAACTTCAGAACACCCTACTGCAACAAGACCCATCGTGTCGGGAGCGCTGCCTTCTATATCGTCCCAACAGAATCCTGACCCACCAGATGTGGAGAAGTACACAGAATTCCAAGGAACAGGATCAGCACCAGACCTGACTAGGACAAGATCGGGGAGAATAATCAAGAAACCCGTGAGATTTAAGGAGCAATAGACTATATTTCTCCTTATTTTATTTTCTTGCCTATATGATGATGTATATATATTGTAATTAACCACTTTGTGCACAAATCGTGACTTCGCCACTGGAAGGGGAGTACTGTGGGGGCTTAGAGACTACATTCCAGCCTGCTGGATGACGCACCGCGCCGTCAACAAAAACAAACAAGCGGCGCCATAAATCAGGACCAGAGGACCAGAGTGTGCATTCTAGGGTGTTGTGTTTTTTGTCTTTCCATAAAAATGTAACTAATAAGTAATACCAATAAAACGCTAACTTTGAAATACTTTCTGGGCCATCGCTGGACTAATAAATCGACACACCACAGCATCAATATTTAAGAGAACTATGGACATAAGCTTCAAGGACAATAGAATTACATATGAATATTTGCATCAATCAAATATTCTTCGAATAAAAGATAGAGAAATTAGAACGTATTCCATCAATCGAATTTAAAAAACCTTCAGTATACACACAGTTAGCCTAGATCACTAGAATGACATTCCTGTTTAGGAAAAGTAGCAAAAATGCGATGTGTTGAAACGACAAAAATGGGATCAAATCCTGGAGAAAGTATTGATATTCCAAACGATATATCAATAAACTTGCGACCGCGGTCTCATAAAGCTGGGATTAATTGGAGTGTAATTACGTCATGAAGAGGTCATTTGAATAGCAAACAACGAGACATTCAATTAGAAGTGTTTTCTGGAAAGTTTTTGGAGAAGACAAGTCAAGATCTTTGTGTATTTCTCGGATTTATTCCTCTCAATGTCACTACCGTAGTGTTGGTTTATATACATTCCGTGTAATTAGTGAGAGCTTATTTGCATTTAGTGTAATTAGTGAAAGATTATAATTACGTTAATTACTCAATCATCCTTCAACATACCCCACATATTAACACAAAGCTATAACGCGCCATCTATACATATAAAATAAAAGGATTTAAAAGCGCGAATGTTTCTTTTATACATAAAACGAACTTCTACTGTCCTTACTGCGATGAAAAAATATATTGGGAGGGCTTGGCTCATCAGTGGTGAACCCTCCCAGCGGTTTCGCCAATTTAATCTACCAGACCGCTTCTCGGAGCTCTAATACTGTATTGGATCATTCTGCTTTTATATGCTACACTGAAGGATGGAATCTTAGAAATGGTTTTCAAGTAAACTATGGACATAAGCTTATAGGACAGTAGAATTACATTCAAATATTTGCTTCGAGCAATGCTCTTCAGCAAACTATAAAGACAAGGCCATTAGGAATAAATTAACACAAAGCTATAACGCGCCATCTATACATATAAAATAAAAGGATTTAAAAGCGCGAATGTTTCTTTTATACATAGAAACATTCGCGCTTTTAAATCCTTTTATTTTATATGTATAGATGGCGCGTTATAGCTTTGTGTTAATTTATTCCTAATGGCCTTGTCTTTATAGTTTGCTGAAGAGCATTGCTCGAAGCAAATATTTGAATGTAATTCTACTGTCCTATAAGCTTATGTCCATAGTTTACTTGAAAACCATTTCTAAGATTCCATCCTTCAGTGTAGCATATAAAAGCAGAATGATCCAATACAGTATTAGAGCTCCGAGAAGCGGTCTGGTAGATTAAATTGGCGAAACCGCTGGGAGGGTTCACCACTGATGAGCCAAGCCCTCCCAATATATTTTTTCATCGCAGTAAGGACAGTAGAAGTTCGTTTTATGTATAAAAGAAACATTCGCGCTTTTAAATCCTTTTATTTTATATACCCCACATATACTACACGTGCATCCGTTTGACATTCGGCGAGTTTGGACAGAAAACTGTTAATGTTTATTGTCTGATTCAAATATCATCATATATATTTTATGTGAAAAAATGATTTAAAAAAAAAAAATATATATATATATATATATATATATAAAGATGGTCAGGTCAGGCAGAGCGCCATCTAGAAATACTCATGTGAGGACGGTCAGGATATGCCTTTTTTAATTTAAATATTTTTTTCATATAAAAATTTTTCTTATTCTTCTTTTTTATCCCCAATGAATCATATTAGGGTATCAAGCTTGTAAAGCTTGAGACTTTTGATGGTGTCTGCTGGGGATGAGTCAATACAGTCAATAATGTGTTTTGACAACCATCATGACTGGCTGAGGTATAATGCGTCTGCCTTTGTCATTAAGACTGGGAGCACTACTCACTGGCAGGACGACTTAGCTCCAAAAGAAATGGCCGCCTCTGACATGAGGAACAGACGCCATGTGCAGCCGCTCCTAACATGGAGTGCAAACGCTGCTCATCCTGTATCCCTGGATTAGGAGCCCTTACAGAGTACTATCAGCCGGGCCAGCAGAGCCCAGGTTTTTTAGTGAGCTTGTCACTGCTCCCCTCCTCCTTTTTCATTCGGGCTTGGGACCGGCAAAGGCGGAGTTAATATAAGGTAATTTTACAACACCAAAAAATATTTATGAGGAAATGTTTGTAACCTTTCAGAGGATATGTCCATAACCTCAATAGTCTGATGGATATTAATAAGAATGTATAAAAGTGAATTTATATATTCAAAAGTACATTTATTTCCTGTTAGATGCCACAAACCATCAGCTGCAACATTCATTCACACGATTATGGAAAACATTTTTTTCTGAATTTTATTTAAATATCTTGTACATTTTCTTCTGGGTTTATTTTCTTATATTTAAGGGTACACTCACACACCTTGAACCTATAATATTGTTGCAAAGTATTTATTATTTTATCAACAGTTTTATTGTTGATGTCTATATTTTGCTACTCTGTAAACTTCCCTCATTGCTTACTTTTTTTATCATTCATAGTTTGTTCTTACCTTAAATAAATTGCTGTGTCAACCTGAAGTTTGTCTTTAAATTTCCACGTAGCAATATCTTTTCCTACATTTTTATGGAGGCTTAATGACCACCTACTTTTGTCTTTGAGGTACAGATTGCTCCACAATGAAGAGGACCATCATCCTCAAAAGTGTGTGTGCTTTGCTTTTCTTGATCAACCAAGGAAATGTTTCGACCAATATTGAAAATTAACAAATAAATTAACTGAATCATAAATGAATATATCTTTAACCTTTTTATATTATATTCCCGACGTTTCGCCGACACGCTGTATAAATAATTTAATGTTTTGTAGCGGTTTCCAAATATTAATTTTTCATATTTTCATTATAAATTTGATTTGTTTAATAACTATTTAATTCAATTATTAAATTTAAATATTCATCTTATAAATATATAATGCTCATATATAAAATATACTTTATTAAAATTATATAAATTAACATTAATATCACATTATTTGTGATCATAATAAAATATATAATATATATATAATAAAAATAATTATATATCATTCTAAATATAAATCATAACCCATATATAATATTTATACTATAATATATCAAACACATATATCTAACATTTTATAATATAGAAATGATTTTGACCACGACAGAAGAAAAAAGAACGTCAACATGTAGTATACGACAATTTAAACCCTTCTAATAATTTTTATTAAATAAATTTAATTAAAAGTTGATTTTACAAGAAATAATTTTTTGTCTGACTCCGCTTAGAATTTAATGCCGCTCACAGTTTATTTGATATCTATTCCGATAAAGGGCGCAATCCAACAGCAATGTTTAGTTGCGCGAGATCAAGAAAGGGTTAGTATCTCAAATGGACAAAATCATGTGCAGATTCATAATCCACCGATATACGTATATTTAGAATACATTTATAACAAGAAAATGACAATAGTTCGTGACCAAACAACTTCAATTAGTACTTTTGAAAAATAAATTCAGATTTATTAATTGATAAACATTTTTTATTTTTATTTATTCTGTGTGTTTACCACCTGGTATATAAGTAATTTTAATATTTGATAGCCGAATTACCCGATTTCGTCCAGGTTATGTCTAAGTGGATGTTTGCTAACGATTATCGTTCTAATAAATTGTATATCTATATTATACTAGCCGAATGACCCGGGCAACGCCCGGGTTTTACCCGATTAAATGTTGTTAGTCAAATACTATTCGTTACAATTTTAAATTGGCGCCGTGGATGTCACTCTTGTGAAACGTCCCGCTCCAAACTTTGTGTCAGAGAAGCGATATTTTTATAAAGAGATGATCTGGCTTTGTGTCTTCTGCTCGAATGAATGTTTTTCTGTTAGAATTTTGTTTCTGCACACTAAAAATGAACTGGCTTCACCCGTGGTCTCAGCTTTTTGGAATTTTTCCCGATATAATTTTGCATCTGATAATCAAACATGATACAGCAATATTGTCATCATCATTTTCTGACTAAAAAAACAACTAGTTTTGCCCAGAACCTGTCAATTTTATTTTTTTACTGGCTAAAAATCCGATAAATATATTTTCCAGATTTTTCTCTATGTCCTGTCAAAACACGTTTTACATGTACATTAGGTCAGCTGATATTACCTCCCATCTTCACCGCTAGAGGCGCTGCTTGCGAGCGAAAAGGCAAATTTGCAACGCAATTTGCAAATAACCCGAAGAATATTCGGGATAGAGACCTGATAATTTCACTATAAGTTTTTCCAGATTCTACTCTATATACTGTTAAAATTTCAGTCAGATTAGTTACGTATTGTGGACGTGTATAGCCGACATAGATACCCACATACATACAAACATAGACTGACTTATATATATATATTGCGGCCTTTACTGTTATATATGTAAATATTTCTTCCTATATCTCGTTTCTTTTATTTTTGTTTTATGCAAAGCAGGCTGTTTTGCATACTTGTTGTTTGTACTGGGCTATTCATTCGATCGCCTCGGCTGAGTGGATCGAGACTCTCTTACTAAGAATAAAACTTTACTTAATTTTAACATCGACTTCTCTTCTTTAATTTATTTTCTACGCGACATTTTTGGTGGAGATTCCGGGTAAATCCAAGACGGCACTTAGAAAGAGCTTCCGATTGCAAGGCCTACAACCCCAATACGGATTTGAAGATCTGCCAAGCAGCACAAGGATGGTGAAAACTGAAGCTTCTGGAACTCCCGAAGTTTTCGGAACAAATGCTGGACCACAATCTTACGCCTGTCATATCCCAAGGAATCCTCCGACTTTCTCTGGCGAGAGTGCTCAAGACCCCCAGAAATGGATCAAAATGTTTGAAAGGGTCACAAAATACAACAAATGGGATGAGACTCAAAGCCTTGCCAATGTTGTATTCTACCTCGAGGGAACAGCTGCCCAGTGGTTCGATAACAACGAGGATATTATTGATTCATGGACTCAATTCAAGACGAATCTTTGTGAAGTGTTTAGGCAAAAAGAAGAGCTTACTCGACGAGCCGAAATGACACTAAAGACCAGAGCTCAAAAGCCTGGAGAGACACCTGAATCTAACAATAAAGAAATCCTCTCATTGTGCTGACGAGTTAACCCCGAAATGGAGGAGGAAGAAAAATTTGGACATTTGATGAAGGGGATTGCCGAAGATTTCTACCAAGCTCTAATTATCAAAGATCCCACAACTGTTGACGAGCTGGTGAAATTTTGCCGACAGCTAGAGAACATGAAACAACGCCGCATTAAAAGAACACGTTATGAAAGATTACCAAACGTGACTCCGATCTCGTCGGACTTTGAAGAAGATTTGGCCCTAAAGATTCGACGGATTGTCCAGGAGGAGTTGCAAAAGATTATGCCTAAAATGACCGAGGTGGAACCCTTTGGGACAAGTGATGTGAATTCATTGGAGGCCATAGTTAAAGAGGAAGTGCAACAAGTACTCGCCCAATCACAAGGCGAAATATTCAATCTCAAAGAAGGAGAACGTTTGTGCCGAAATTTCGACGAGAAGATGACTACACTCCATATGCCCCCAGAACATCTGACCAATGGCGAACGGTTGATAACCAACCTATCTGTTTCCATTGCGGGAAGCCAGGGCATGTCTTACGTTACTGTCGAGAAAGAAGACGTACTTTTGAGGAAGCCAGATCAAGAAGAACACTTCCATCAGCCGACAATGCAACCACACAAATACCCAACGATTTAAATGACGATTTTCCAACTCTTCCTAGACCCGGAGGTTTTGGCCGCAGTGCATCACCATATCCAGGCAGAGGAAGAATGCTAAGAAGAAGAAGCCAATCACCAGGGGCAGGTCGTTTGTCAAGCCGCTCACCCCGACGCCAAAATGAAGAAAACTAGGATGCGCGACCTATATGGGGGGTGAGGCCGCAGGTTTTGAAAATCTTCCATCATCGACGTCTGCTAAATTAAAACGGAATTGTATAAAAGGGAACATTAATGGACTGGAAACTACAATATTGATAAACTCGGGCGCAGATTATTCGTGATTTCAGAAAAGTTTAGAAGACGTCTGAGAACTCCATTTTTTGTTTAATCTGGACCAGTCGTTAAAGTCGCCAATGAAAAGCTTGTTAAAACTTTAGGAAAATTTTCATTAAAGGTCCATACCAATGATCTCGCCACAACCTTTAAATTCATCGTGATTCCTGATTGCAGCCACGACATAATTTTGGGGTGGGATTTCTTCAAAATAACGAGAGCGGTTATTGATTGTGGTAATCAAGAATTGTATTTGGAAGAAACACTACCAATAAATGATGACCAAATTAACCTTGATGTATACTCTGCTGATAATTATGTAATTCCACCTAAGTCAAGTTGTAAGATATCAGTAGTGGGTACACCACTTCAAGAAAATAGAGATGTTTTAATCTGCCCAAATTGGGAACTATCAATAAGGAAGTAATTTATTATACCTTCCCTTCTAACAACATTTCAGCAAGGGAAAGCAGATTTGTGGATAGCAAACGGAAACTCGAAACCACTGATGATCCCTTCGCGTATGGCCCTTGGCACCATGAGCGATGTTGATGTTGACTCCATATGCTTCTTGAAATGCGATGAATTAATCCAAGAAGAAGATATTTGGACTACCAAATTGGACCAGAAGATAGAAGCAATGATCGACTCGAATCTTACTGAGGATCAGCAAAATAAGATGATGAATGTTCTTAAGAAGTTTTCGGATGTCTTTGATTTTTCTGGGAAGTCTCAACCTGCCCGAAGTAAAATAAAGCAAAAGATTGACACGGGTGATCACGCTCCAACAAAACAGAGGCCTTACCGAGTGTCTGGAACGGAGAGGAAAGTCATACAGCAGGAAGTTGACAGAATGAAGAAACAAGATATAATTCAATTTTCTGAAAGACCTTGGTCGTCGCCTGTAGTACTTGTGAAGAAAAAGAATGGGTCTTGGAGGTTTTGCGTTGACTTTCGACGACTTAATAAGATCACCAAGAAAGATGTTTATCCATTACCACGGGTTGATGATGCTTTGGATAATTTATCAGGGGCCAGGTATTACTCAAGTATGGATCTAAGAACCGGCTATTGGCAAATTGAAGTGGATGAGCATGATAGAGAGAAGACGGCATTCATTACACCTGATGGTTTCTACGAATTTAGGGTAATGCCATTTGGCCTCTGTAACGCCCCAGCTACAATTGAGAGGATGATGGAAACCGTTTTGAAAGGACTAAAATGGAACATCTGTCTTTGCTATTTGGATGATATAGTGGTTTATGGTCCTTCATTTGAAGAACATATAAAAAGGTTAGAAGTTGTTCTAGAATGCCTTCAACAAGCTGGATTGAATGTGAACCATGAAAAATGTCTTTTTGGCTCAAGACAATTGAAGATATTAGGACACGTTGTCAATGAAAATGGAATACATCCAGACCCCGAAAAGGTTGAAGCCATATTTGGATCCACTACTTCAAGAAGAAATATCTGGCTCAACTCCAAACAAGGAACCTGTTCTGAAACAAAGATTCTCCGACCCAGAACCGATATCAGGCCCTGTGACAAGATCAAGAGCTAGACGGATGCAAATTGGTCAATGACCTTCAATTGAACAGCGGGACGCTGTTTCTTTTCAAAGGAGAGAAATGTGCGGCATTTACTGTTATATATGTAAAAATTCATTCCTATATCTCGTTTCTTTCATTTTTGTTTTATGCAAAGCAGGCTGTTTTGCATACTTGTTGTTTGTACTGGGCTATTCATTCGCTCGCCTCGGCTGAGTGTATCGAGACTCTCTTACTAAGAATAAAACTTTACTTAATTTTAACATCGACTTCTCTTCTTTAATTTATTTTCTACGCGACAATATTATTATTAATATAAACGAATTTTATTATTATTATTATTGAAAACAAATATAAAATCAAAACATTACAATGAAGACTCTAAAAGAAAAGCAAATTGAAAATCTAAGAGGAATCTTTAGCTAGAAAAAGATACACAGAACATTCTTCAAAAATGAAGACCAACCGTTATTGGACATGACAGAATCCTCACAATGGCTCAAAACAGGAAACAACAATCCGCAAAATGAAGATTTCTATATGTTCATTTAAGATAGTAATGTGTTCCCGAAAGATAAAAGCCTGAAATGCCCTCACTGTGAAACGGTACAGAGGACGGTGGACCACCTTGCTACAAACTGTGGAAGATTACACTGAAAGGCATAATGAAGTGGTGAGATGCGCCCACTTCAATTTGGCAAGAAAATATAATTTCACTGAGAATAATAAGATAAAACTCCACAAAATAACAACGAAAATTGAAAATTCATACGCAAAAATAATAACGGACCTGCTTATGATAAGTGATATCAATATCAGAGCTAACAAACCTGATAAATTAGTATATGACCAAAAAAAGAAAAAGTCATAGAGATAGACTTAGAGATAGATCATATAGGTAGGCCTTACATCCCAAGACAACATCCAAACTACGGAGCTAACAAAGAAAAGAAAATACCAACTACTGGCGAGGGAAATGGCTCAAATCGAAAAAAATTCCCGTAAAAGAAGTGCCGATAGTCTTAACATGGGATCGAATAGTAACAAAATATAACAAACAATATAGAAAGGAAATAAACATAAAAAGGGACTTTGCATATATTCAATCATTGGTCCTAAAAAAGACTATGGAAATTATCTCAACAGAAAAGAAGAATGAACCTCACGATAAGTTTCAGAAAAATAAATAAATATAAACCAAGGAAGGATTGTTGGAACGATGTAGGGAGCTGGCGTGTGAAAACGAGGAAGGTGGAACACCGGACATGGACCACAGGGATACGACGACCATAAAACAGATGATAGGAGACTTGACAGACAAGAATGAATCAAGACCAGAGGACCATTTGATCGAGGAGCCACCAGGAGAGGCCATAGAAAGACTGCTGGAGAGCTGTAGGACATCAGAGGACCATATCTGTGAGGGCCACAGCACTGACCAGGAGTCTAGATAGCAAATGTAAATATCTTTGTTTACTTTTACAGTTATTATTTTTTGGAGTTGTAGATAAAAATATGTAAATAGACTGACCATTCGTTACACTTTTTAGAGAAAAACTTGTAACCTTTTTGAAAAATAAAGTTATTATTATTATTAAATGTAGTAAAAAATAGTCGCGTGATTATATAAGTTCATGGAGAAAAATCAACAGCAGCATAATTATCATTTCCTGACTCCAATATATGCAAATTCGTTCTAAGGGATTAAAATATACAAATGCAGAAAAACTGACAATCTGAAAATCATTGCAGTAGTTGAAGCCGGTATCAATGGATCATATAATCAAAAAGAAAAAGATTTTTAAAAATAGAAGTGAAATTATAATAACTAACTTAGGCAAAGGATATAAAACCGTAATCATGGACGGCAGAATATCCCAACAAAATGAATATAGTTTTCAATGATAATAACAATTTTAATACTGAAGCATTCATATATGGATTCCCCAAGCTACATAAATTAGGTAATCCATTAAGACACATAGTTGCATACTACTTATCTCCAGCAGTTCCTTTACCCAATTCATAGCTAATTTCCTCATCCCCATACTTAGGGATAATACATACGAAGCAACCATAACTTTAACTCCCAAATTTATAATTAAAATATTTAACGCTCCCTACAAGCATAGCGATACTATGGTAACGCTTGACGTTGTAAATTTATTCCCTAGTTTACATACCACGCACGTTAATAATATATTCTAGGGAACATTTCTTTCCTACCATAACATAACCACTAACATTTACACCAAAATAATTAAATTGATAATATTATGTGAATAAATAGTACAAATGTGATATTGTACTGGGATAAGGTGCATAAATTAAGAAAAAGGCATCTCCTTATGGTGCAACTGAAAGTTGCAGATGGCTTGCGCCATCTATCGGAATAAATATCAACAATTCTCGTTTATTTTTAATTATTCCAGAATTGGTCAAATACCTGTTCTTGATTAACCAAGAAAAGCTAACCACGTACGCGTTTCGGGCTGTTGGTCCACATCAGCGTGGTGCAAGCTGTCATTCAGATGCCTGAATAACCATTTTTTGATCGTTGAGGCACATCAACTTTCAGTTGTACGATAAGGAGATGCCTTTTTCTTTTTCATGATAAAATTATGTTTGCAAAAATGAATATATTTTCTTTTAATAATGAAAATTATAGACAAACCAAAGACTCTCCCTCATGGTAAGCCCCCTATCATCACATTATCAGAAATAGTTTTGAGATACATAGACCAGAATATTAATTGCCATTTTCCAACTGAAATCCAAATATAGGGAAGATACATAGATGATTTATTTTCCATATGCCAAACAGACATGATCAGCACTATTTTAACAAAATTGAAAGGCCTATACGAAGAAATATATTTTACCCTGGAAAAACAGACAGCACCTTACTTTACTTAGAGATAATCTCATAACTAAATAAAACCAACAATACAACACCACAGTTTATACAAGTTTATTATACAAGCCTACATTTTAATCCAATTATATAAACTAATCCTCATGCTATCCCCTGAATCATAAAATAAACACTTGAAACATTAACAAAAATAATGTACACATATTGCTCCCCAATTTCACAGTAAAAACAATAGAGACGCAAAAGATGATACAACATCTTACCGTAGCAGGATATCCAAACATTTTCATATTAAGACATTTTTACAGCCATCCGCAATTAAAAACAGCCAAATATACAGTCAACATGTGTCTTACTATACTCTCCCAACAGTGTTAAAATAGCAAGAGAACTAAGAAAACACGGTATCAGAACATACTGTTTCGTTGTTGGTTGACAAAGAATAACTTCCGTGGGTACAAAGGATCTTTAGGACTTTATTTAAGCCTAATCGATAAAATAATTATAGAAGAATGCAAAAATAAAACAACAATAAAGAAAATAGCAGTTACAACTGCAGAACAATGAAGAAAAGCAGGAGCAGAACAGGAGACAGAAGTTCGTAGCACCTTCTAGAATCTTCCAGGAAGTACACCGGCGTCGGCGGTAAGTAGCAGTCCGACCTCTTGAGACAGCAGCGTTTGCTTGGAGTCCTCCACGTAGCTTCGTTATTCTACTTCACTTCTTATCTTTCCTCCCCCGGCATGAGTTTCTCCTCACTAATAACCCGGAGTAGATCTTTCCAGAACGGTCATGGTTGGTTAACCAATCAGAAAGCCGCCAGCACCGAGCATTGCGCAATCGCTATAGATTGGCCAATCAGTTGTCTTCCGCTTTTTCTTCATTATTCTTGAATGTTCTAGAATATTATCTCTCCATTCTGGAATGTGCTTTTCTTTCTATGTAACAATACTATGAAAATACTCCGAGCATTGGTTCAATTGTAAGAAACTCAAAAAAAAAAAAAAATCCTGACTCACAAATTTATAATAGCCAAGTCATTTAGTTCATAGAGTGTAACCATTACGATAGCACATATATTGGTGAAACTGTGAGACAGGTAAAACACAGAATAGAAGAGTACAATAGTATATGTGTCAAATAAAAAGACAAAATATTTCCCACATTCCAACACATAGAAAACATAAGCCATTAATTCAATTTTTAAAAGAACTAAAATATTTTTCCCAAACATGAACAATAAACACAAAAGATGAATTCTCGAGGCCATATGACATCTATAAAACACAAGAGTATCAATAGACTCGTAGAAATTTCAGAAGTTTATAGTATATTTGTATATCGCCACAATAAAATTCATTTTTTTACAAAACAACCATTGATAAATAAGTCTATCATTTTTTATACTACATTCATTTGTGTAAGTTACTTAGAATTTATTAGGCTCAACTTGTATTTATATACAGATTTTTTATTATTTTTTGTATTTATATACTATTTTTTCTTCTATAAGAAAGCTCTAAATATTATTTATATTACCTTAAAATATACAATTAACAAATACAAATATTAAATAGTTAATATATAAAATTTATAAAAAATGTAAATGATAGAAATATTAATGATTAAGATTTATTTTTTTTCATATATATATATATATATAGTGTAGAAACTATATAACAAAATTATAACAGTGATTCTAATTTTAAAACTTAAGGAGCAAACTGATAATAATGATAACTTATATCAATTAGATTTGATTAGATTAGCAAGCTAAATCTAAATTAATTATAATAATAAATAGTTATTTAATTTTATAGTCCAGTTTTGTATTAAGATTATCTTCACTATTATGATCATTTAAATTCAAATTATAAAATTTGTAAAATGTTATTAATTTGTAGATAGAGAGAGAAAAAAAAATCCTTTACTTCTAATACATCCTCAAGTTAATTATATATTTATAATTAATAACAATAAAAATTAACAACGTAACGTCTATTACATCGGCTTTTACACGTCATTTAGACATACTCTAATCCTATATATAGAATAATCGAAGAGAGAATATATATAATAGTTAGAAAAAAGAGAGAAAGACAGAACCATGCACTTTTAATCAAACTAATAATAAGGAAAAAAAAAAAGTTTTTTAAAGAAGGTAGATAAGATTGTTAGTATATATATATATATTTTTATAATTTTATATTTTATCCTTTTTTTAAAAGATTTTTAAAGGTTTTTTTTATTTTATAATATGATTATAAATAGTTGTATTTAGTAATATATCTATAGTATGAATTAACATTTGTTATAAGTTTGGATATTATGTTTTGAAACCCTAATGGTAGACCAGACATACACAAAAAACTTTAAATTGAAATAAATTGGAAAAAGAGATCTGCTGGACCGGGGATCTTCAGATAAAAGTCCAACGACATTTCACCCCTAATAAAGAAGGGGTGAAATGTCGTTGGACTTTTATCTGAAGATCCCCGGTCCAGCAGATCTCTTTTTCCAATTTATTTCAATTTAAAGTTTTTTGTGTATGTCTGGTCTACCATTAGGGTTTCAAAACATAATATCCAAACTTATAACAAATGTTAATTCATACTATAGATATATTACTAAATACAACTATTTATAATCATATTATAAAATAAAAAAAACCTTTAAAAATCTTTTAAAAAAAAGGATAAAATATAAAATTATAAAAATATATATATATATACTAACAATCTTATCTACCTTCTTTAAAAAACTTTTTTTTTTTTCCTTATTATTAGTTTGATTAAAAGTGCATGGTTCTGTCTTTCTCTCTTTTTTCTAACTATTATATATATTCTCTCTTCGATTATTCTATATATAGGATTAGAGTATGTCTAAATGACGTGTAAAAGCCGATGTAATAGACGTTACGTTGTTAATTTTTATTGTTATTAATTATAAATATATAATTAACTTGAGGATGTATTAGAAGTAAAGGATTTTTTTTCTCTCTCTATCTACAAATTAATAACATTTTACAAATTTTATAATTTGAATTTAAATGATCATAATAGTGAAGATAATCTTAATACAAAACTGGACTATAAAATTAAATAACTATTTATTATTATAATTATATATATATATATACTCCTTTAGTTTGTGATATACGAAAGCCTGAGAAGAATATATAAAAAAAATAAACTCTCGCCCTCGAAAGCCATTTTGTTTATTATTTATTAGTTGCATATGTTCAGAATAGCCTAATAAACAAAAAAAAAACTATATTTTAATTTTATTTCTATGAATAGTGGTACAGTAGAACCTCCCTGTAAAGGACACCTAATTGCAGAGTCAAAGTATCCTTTAGGGATAGGTGTCCTCTTACCGGAGAATTGCTAAATAGTAAAAGTAGTCATTTTGTAAAGGAAAACTGTCCTTTATAAAGAGGTGTCCTCTATTGGGAGTGTCTTCTCATGGAGGTTCTACTGTATTTGCAACGATAACAGAAATTCGTGAATATTTTAATATATTATTCTAAATAGAAATATGCAATTTAGCCCGCTATGTGGGTAATTTCTAAATTCTGGGTTCTAAATTATGATAGCGACTTCTAGGCCAAACCCTATATCCTGGTGAACCTTTCATCCAGATAGGTGAAATAGTGTGGATTTTTATACGAATTAAACAAACCCAGGTTTCTATTCTTATAAATATAGTTCTTTATAAATAGACAAAAGAATTGCTATAAATTATTAAATAAAAACAAACGATAGCAATGCGTCTCTTTATACATAAATTAAAAAAAAAAAAAAAATTATGTATAAAGAGACGCATTGCTATCGTTTGTTTTTATTTGATAGTTCTTTATATTAAATTTTTGGTTTGAAAGAATATTCTAAATAATAGTGTAAATACAATAATTTGTTTTGTAAATTAAAATACTAGATC
>CP092871.1:65304753-65500921 GCA_030710605.1 Cordylochernes scorpioides | reverse complement strand
TCGCATTTGAGATCTTTCATAGGACTCTTAATGTATTATTCTAGATTCATAAAGAATATAGAAACATTTTAGTGCCATTCTATCAACTTTTGAAAAAAATTGTAGATGGAATTGGACGAAAAGAACATCAATTGTCATTTAAACAATGTAAATCATTATTAACTGATAAGTCTGTTTTGGCACATCACGATGCAAACAAAGAATTGGTTCTGGCTTGTGACGCATCTAGCTATGGACTAGGTGTAATTCTGAGCCATAGAAATGATAGAAAGGAAGAATGTCCTATAGCTTTTGCTTCTAGAACATTAAATGAAACGGAAAAAACGGTACTCTGAACTAAAAAAAGAAGCGTTAAGCATAATTTATGGCGTTGAGAAATTCAGACAATACTTGCTGGGACGAAAATTTGTATTAATCACAGACAACCGACCCTTAATGCATATATTTTCACCTCAGAAACCAATTTCCATATGTGCAGCATCCAGAATTAAAAGATGGTCCTTAAAATTATCTGCATTTAATTATACTGTGGAATTTAGAAAAACTAGTGATAATTCCAATGTTGACGCATTGTCGCGTCTTCCTTTAGAATCCTGTGTCAAGGAGTCTCTTGATGAAGACCAGGAACTTCTTCTCAGGAAGTTGAATGGGGTACCGTTCTCTTTTAAGGAGGTGGCATATGAGACATCCCGAGATAAAATACTATCTATAGTATTAAGGAATGTTAGAGAAGGCAACTGTGTGGAAATTCACAAGGGTACCGAGAGAAAATCCACTAGCTCCTTATTATAAGATCAATGAGGAATTAAGTTTGGAGTTTGGTTGTCTTCAATGGCGTGAAAGAGTGGTAATTCCCCAAAAATTAATATCTTTAATTTTAAATGACTTGCATGAAATGCACATGGGGATTGTTAAAATGAAGATGATTGCCAGAATGTATTTTCTGGTGGTCAGGCATAGACAAAAACATCGAAGAGTTAACTAGAGAATGTAGAGATGCCAAGAATCGGCAAGCATGCCCCCGGCTACCATCTCGGAATGGAGTTGGCCCCAAAAACAGTGGCATCGACTTCATCTTGATCTTGGGGTCCGTTCATTGGAAGAATGTTTTTGGTTCTCGTAGACGCATACTCAAAGTGGATAGAGATTTTTATCCTCAAAGATATTACCAGCAAAACGATTATAAGTCATCTTGGAGAAATTTTCGCCAGATTTGTATTGCCCGAATTTTT
Source organism: Cordylochernes scorpioides (assembly GCA_030710605.1). NCBI lineage: Eukaryota > Metazoa > Arthropoda > Arachnida > Pseudoscorpiones > Chernetidae > Cordylochernes > Cordylochernes scorpioides. The sequence continues at coordinate 65,499,689 of CP092871.1, read as the reverse complement.
GGTTACAGATAACGGAAGACAGTTTGTCTCCGGTGAATTTGAGCATTTCACCAAAGTGAATGGTATACGGCACACTAAGACCAGTCCGTATAATCCTAGTACAAATGGTTTAACTGAGAGATATGTAAGAGAGTTCAAAAACTCTTTGAGAAAGAATAATGGGAAGGATGATTTAGAGACGAATCTACAAAGATTCTTATTTGCTCACAGAGCATTCCCCCAAACTGTAACAAAGGAATCCCCCGCGGAACTTCTAATGAAGAGAAGTTTAAGATCAAGATTCTCGAATTTAATTCCAAAAATGGGAAATCCGCGATAGGTATTTCATGAGGCCGTAAGAAGGCAGGAGCAGTTTACTAAAGGTTGCGAGGTTTATTTCCGCAACTATGCAACTGGACCTAAATGGAAAAAAGGTACCATTTTGAAATTATTGAGCTGCCGTCACTACCTTATAAGTTGCGAGGGCCTCGTGTATAAAAGGCATATCAATCAATTACGACCTGTGAGAAATAAACAATTGGAGACAAGAAATTTCATACTTCCTCGAACATCAGGAGAGAAGCCTGTAGGTGGAAGTCAGAAAGAAAGTGAAGAGGTTCCAGAAGTTACATCCGGAAACGAAGAGGAGCCTGTTGCTGTGCACGTGCCCTCTTGCACTCCTAGACCAGAGACTGCTGCTGTGCAAGTGCCCTCCTGCAGCCCTAGACCGGAGCCTGCCGCTGTGCAAGTGCCCATCCGCAGTCCTAGACCTCAGAGAGCCAGGAAACCCCCAGACCGACTGGAGTATTATTAAGGGGGGAGATGTGTTGTGTATGTAAATAGTTATCTGCATTCTTAAAGCGTCCATTATGTTAATTTTTATGTGTATATAAATCGGACATTAATTGTTGTCAGTTAGTCGAAAGAATGAGAGCTAAATAAAAGGCCATGCTCAAGTGTTAGTTGCTGTACTTCTAATATCGACACAACACAAACAATGCTTTATTTTAAATATGTATAGATTTTAAAGAATCAAACACAAAGCCATCTAGCAACTGTTTATTATTCCACTTTTTCTACTGATTATGATTAACCTTTTTTATTTACATATATAATTATAAATATTTATAAATACTCTTAATATATTTCAAATAATCATATTTATATATTTACTAGACGAATGACCCGGCTTCGCCCGAGAATTCCCCCGAGTGCAATTTCCTTCATACTGAAAATGCATCAATAATAAATAGTAGAAGTGCCATAGAATATCAATACAGAAGTAGCACATAAACCACAGGTGAATAGTGTGTGTGATGGCAAAAATTGTATATTAGTGTTTAGGCATTTGATTTAATTATTTTTTGCAATCCATTTAGTTGTTTCAAAATCAATATAGTTTGAATAGATGGCAACTTTCCACCCAACCCCCGAGGTATCCGCCCCAGTGCATTAACCCTTGAAATTATCCGAGTTGAGTGAGTGACTGCAATGAATCTTGACTGCGATGCCCATCTTCTCAGTAAGAATAAGAAAAAATAGGTTTATTAAAAAAATAATAATCCAAAATACTGGCATGTAAATATTTTTCTGTAAAAAAATAAAAGAGCACATGGAAATTAGGCAAACATATGTGTTTGCTAATGACTGCGACTGCATTTTAAACGATTTAAAAAAAATATATATAAAAAAACAAAGGCCAGAACAAAAATTAATAAAAAATACGAAAGCCATTATTTACGTACAGTAACGCTAATTTTGTGAAGTTTGTTTTTATTAATTTTATTGTGTGCACTTACCGTAACTTAGTAATATACATTTCTCTCTCAATACTCAATACTTTTGTAAAAAAAAGTAACACTCGCATAAAAATATATTTTTAAAAAAGTACGCAAGCAACTTGAAAAAAAAAAAAAAGCAGAACGCTCATTGGTCGCTTAATTGGCCTGGTGTTGTTACTTCGCCTCGTATTTACTCCGGGAAAAAAAAAGTTCTTCAAATGAAAAAAAAAAAAAATGTCAAAAATACTAATCAAAAGGTAGTCGAAAATTTTCCTCAGGTTTATAAAAAGCGACATGCAAAATTTGGTACCAATTGATTCAGTAGTTTTTGAGTTTACTCCGAAATAGACAACAGACATTGACTTTTATATATAAGAAGATTTAAAAGTTGTTACTTTTAATTATTTAATTAATTTCACATTCAAATAATTATCTCTAAAATATTTTTAGTTATTCTTTTAACAAGTAAACAGTACAGAAAAACAAATAAAAATATAAATGATAAATAAATAAAATAAATGATAAAGTCGGCAATAAATTGTAAAGGATAAAATACCTTGAATATTATTACAAAACTAGCAAAGTATTTTAATTAATTAGAAAATCATGAATTCAGCTATTTACAAGTTTACAGTTTATATCTCTAGCGTCCGCTACAAAAATCCCTCACCAGTAACTAAGTAACGCTTGGTCAATGTAGGGTTGGGCTTAAATCTTACAGGTTGTTTACTTTTCCTCCACCTCTGGTTGTTCGAACATTATCTACAACAGTCTGCTCAGCAGGGTTAGAGTCCTGTTTATTGGTTTTATTGTCAGAGTGCACTGCGGGTAAATATGCCGGTTTTAGTCTATCAATGGATTTAGAGATATTTTTGTCGTTGATGTCAAGAACAAAATATTTTTCATGTCTTACCATTATCCTGTATGGTCGTTGATAAGGTGGCTCAAGAATACATGTGAGCAAGTATTCATGTCCTTATGAACAAAATTTTTTCTTGATGTCTTAGATGATTTTTCTGGCTTCAAGTCTCTGAAGTGTTTTCTCAAATAATCAATGCAAGTATTGGAGAAAATGGAGTTTTCTTCGGACAATAAAAAAATTCACCAGGGAGTTTGATGTTTGTTCTATAAACCATTTCAGCTGTAGACAACTACATCTTCTCTTATAGCTGCACGCAATTCCAACAAGACTATTGGCAACGTTTCTGTCCATCTCAAAGTGTTGTGGGCTCTAATTGCAGTTTTCAAGTTCGGTGGTGAAATCTTTCTATTTACTTTGAGGATGGTATGAAGTAGTGTGTTGGGTTTTGATTCCACAGATGGTTGCCAGTTTCTTAAAAACTGTAGAATCAAATTGCTTCGCACAATCAGTAATGACAGTGGTAGATCTACCAAAGAGGGCAATCTAGTTCTCATAAAATGCTTTTTAAAGGGTTTCTGCTTTGATGTCAGGATCCGGCGGTGTCAGCCACGCCCGGGTGTGGACCAGCCAAGAGTAACCGTTGGCGGCGCTGCGCAGTGAGGCCTGGTCCCCCTTCAAGCAGGCGAGCTGAAGCTGGCCCGCGATGTCAAGCAGGCCGATGCCACCCTCGGAGACTGGACAAGCCAGGATGCGCCCGGGGAGCCACGAGACTCGGCTCGTACCCCTACACGAACCGCGCCAGCCGCGCCTGCACACGGCCGATGGTGGTTTCAGGTGGGACGTAGCCGTGGAGGTGGTGCAGGATGGAACCCAGGACCAGGCAGTTGGCTGAGCGTACATAACCCACCATCGAAAGACCGCGGATGAAGGGTGACCACCTCGTGATGGCTTGCTCCAGCAGCCTCATCAGGTGGGAGTAGGGCCTCCAATCCCGGGATCCCGGAGCCAAATAATGATCCCGAAATCCCGGGATTCTGCTCGAAAAATCCCGGGATTACTCGTTTGTGCATTAAAAACAGCGCAAAAATATATATATTTTTTAATCTAGCATTTTGGTAATCAAACAAATGATGAGTAGCACACTTTTGACGTTTTGTTTATACAGCTGCATTTCGGGTCTTTTTTTTTTTCTGAGAGTTTGAAATTATTTTCATGCACTAATAACGAAGGGTTATTCTGCAATATTATTCCAAAATATCAGCATCTAGAATGAGAGTATGCAGCAGTATACATGGAGGGGGCCCCAGTTTTTGTTGACATGCAAATAGTGGCTTCTTAGATAGTAGCGGCATCCCTTTATTTTTGTGGCGAACCTGCGTGTAACATGGACCCGCCACTAACCTCTTATCTGGGCTCCAAATTGTTTTATATATATTTGTTAATCTATGTTTATACTCTCCATCCTGTACTCTGTATGCATGGGTCATCATGAACGCACTGCTCTGCTGTTCATTTTGTTAAACCCACGCTAGCTTTTTTGTCATTTAATTTAAATTAAATTTATTTAATGTCATTTCATTAAATGCTTCGTCACTATCAAGCATCAGCCTGAAGTAGTTTTCAACTTATACGAATATAAAACAAAGTCTCTAAAACAATATTATCGGACCTTGTTATTTCTCAATAGAAAACGCGTCGGACATTTTTGGTAAGCTTATCACTTCTTGGTTGTGATGGCGAAGTTTATTCCTTTTAAATCAGAAGGAATCTGGTGCTATTACCTACGAGACGGATCTGGCCAAAATGCACAGTGTATAGCGTGCAAAAGGATTTGAAATGCGTCGGTGGGTCAACAAAAGGGCTGAATGTACACCAGAAGGCGGTCCACGGAATCGAAACTTCGAAGAGAAAAGTTAAAGACGAAGTTGATGCACATATCCCTGCAAAAAGACCTCCAAGTTATCAATTCTCGATCATTTTTCGTCTGTTTCCATCGATCGATCGACTGATGCTGTGCTAGCTAGAATGATAGCTCTCGACGGATTGCCATTCTCCGTTTTTGTCACATCTAAGGATCTACGCAAGTGCCTCAATGCTCTTGGACATGAACACTTGGACATATATACCTCTTGGCGTAGAAATACGAAAATGTTTTCTCAATTCCGGGATTGAGAAAAAAACAATCCCGAATCCCGGGATTGAAAATATGTACCGGGATTGGAGGCCCTAGGTGGGAGGACTGGGAGTCAACGGTGTTCCTGGTGGTGATGGTGCAGCCCAGGACGGTCAGCGACTCGGATGTCCAGGAGATACCCAGAGGAGAATCCGTCCGGTGATTCCAGGAACCGCACCAGAGCCCGCAGCTCTTGCTGAAGTTGACAGCCACCCCGGAGGCCATGCGGAACGCTTCGAAGATCAGGGGCACGAGCTCAAACTGAGCGTCGTCCCTAAGAAAGAGTGAGAGAGAGAGTTAAGCATGATTACCAGCGAGAGAACAAACACCATAAATTAAGTAATGCTTAAAGGAAAACAATTATCAGACTTGGTATTTACACGAGTTGAAACTGGGATATTGAAGCAGTGGTCGGAAGAGAAGAACTAGTTCTCGGTTCGTGCTGTTATAAAAGGTAGAATATACTATTATACGTTCCCACGAAAGTTTGTTTTGATATCCATCGCACACACAATCATCTTTTATCTGAAATTTGATGGTGTTTGATAGGAAATTGAGAATTCAGCTTTTTATATTGTTACATCAATTTTAATACGCCTTACATTTATTCAAAATATTCTATGATATTTAATATTTATTTAAAACAGAATATTTAGATTATCATCATTCCGTTTTATAGTTTCATTCATTTTGTAATATTTATTGTACATATATCTTGATTGGTTATTGGACTTGAACCAACCCGATCTAGAAGATATGTACCAAACTTCCGTTAAGAAATTATACCTTCAAATGAAAAATTCAAATAACCCAACCATACAAGATATTCTAAAAAATAAAGAAGATATCAATGCCCGATTCCGACGACCCGACCCTGACACTTAGTTAAGAGCTCATCGTCCAATAGCTGCCTTCCTGCAAGGTCCGGGGGGACCACCTCTAACTCCACCAACTCGCCATGTGTAAATAGCCAGGACAAAGTGACTCGCGAGCTGTGCTCGAATGTAACACCTGTAAATTGAGACGAAATAAATAAAAATTGGTTATTGGAGCGAGAGAGGACCTAGAGGGGGACTGCGGATCACGACCTTCGAGGAAGACCACGAATAAATAAGCACAAAAACTTTGAAAGGTAATTTATTTTTATTTACTTTTATTTATTTACTTTTACTTTTATTTATTTGCATTGAATACGGAAACCCGCTCGGGAAACGTGTATAACATCAAGAAGGAAGAAACCAAGGTCGACGACCCTGCAAAGCTGCAACTTGGTGCAACAATTGGTAGAGATGCTGGTTTCGAACCAGTTGCTTTGAAACCCAATATAGAAATATCGAAATATGACGGGACAGAAGACCTCGAAGAGATTGGTTTCCTCTACCATTGGGCAGACTACATAATTGCCCGTTATGCCGCCATGAACATGACGGGAAGCGCTAAAACCTGGTTGAATTTGCACAAAGCTAGTTTTACGAGTTGGGAAAATATTAAAATCCGCCTCATTCAGGACTTTTCTCTGGACGCAAATAAAGAAGAATTAAGAATGAAGCTTAGCAGAATGCAACACTGGAATGAACCAGCAATCAGGTTCGCGGAAGACATCTTAGTGTTGTGCAAGAAAGTTGACCCCGCAATGGAAGAAGAAACGAAAATCGAACATGTTATTTGAGGACTGAAAAAAAGAGTACTCATTCGCGCTCTACCTGAACTCTCCTAAAACGACCGATGAACTTCTTGTCGTGTGCAAAAATATGGATTATTTTGAGAAGAAGTATCGGGAACGTGTGGAGAAATCCAGAAGCCTATGAAACGGTCCACGCTATTCTAGACCCCAACAACAATCGAGGAACGTGCCGCCGACTGCCACGCGAAACTATCAGGCCACTTCCAGGCCCCAGGCCCCTGCTTCCAAATATTACAAGAACGACTCCCCTCCTAGTCCCAGGCAGTATCGAAACAACTTGCCCCAGCCCTCTACCCCTAGACGTCCTTATAATCCAAACTTTGTGCCGAAACCAAAGAGAGAGGACCTAGAGGGGGACTGCGGATCACTACCTTCGAGGAAGACCACGAATAAATAAGCACAAAAACTTTGAAAGGTAATTTATTTTTATTTACTTTTATTTATTTACTTTTACTTTTATTTATTTGCATTGAATACGGAAACCCGCTCGGAAAACGTGTATAACATCAAGAAGGAAGAAACCAAGGTCGACGACCCTGCAAAGCTGCAACTTGGTGCAACAATTGGTAGGGTCAAGTTTATAAGAATCCTAGAAGAGGATCCAACAGATACCCAAGAGAAGGTCGAAGAGAAATGCCAAATGAATGAAATATCAGAGAAATCAGGACCTCGGCTTTATGCTGATGTATGTCATAGCACACAGACAAATATTCCTACCCGGAATAGATATTCCGTGTTGGAAGATTCAAACTAAGCGTCGCGCCTGAATCTGTCAATCAAAGCAAGTCGACCATAAACGGAATCAAGAAGTTGGACCCTAAATACAAATTAAAAATTAATGTGGACAAGATAGGGACTTTTGAAGCTTTGGTTGATACAGGTGCTGGCCTCTCAGTGGTCGACCTCAGAACGGCCCTCGATACAGGCCATGGTATAAGTAAACTCGCAGAAATTTGTGTAGGACCCGATGGAAAAAAAATTGACATGGTAGGAAGTATATTTTTAAATATAAAAATTGATGACAAAGCATTATCACACAAATTTGTGATATTGAAAACGCATTTACGGACATTAATTCTGGGGAGAAAATGAACGCGAAAATAGATTGTAAGCAAGAAACTATAAAATACGATTTGACGAATAATCATGACGAAAGCAATTTTGAAATGTTGAAAATCAAGAGTGCCAAGGATTCCATTGTACCGGAATGTTCCATTAAATTGATCAAGGCATTGGTAGAAACAGAGGATGGGGAATATATTATCGAGGAGAGCAGCAAAATGTTTCAAACAAATTGACTTCGTCTAGCAAGAAGCTTGATTAATGCTATAAATAGGGAAACATATCTGGATAACTAATCCGTATCCTCGACCGTTAAAAATAATGAAAACCAAACATTGGCTTTTGGAAGTAGTCCATCGAAAATAAATGTGAATCGAGAAAGAGAGGTAGAAGAGAACGAAGAACCTAGATTCCAAAGAAACAGAAGGAGTTAAAACAAGTTTTAGAAAGGTATGGATATCTGTTTTCGTCGAGATTAGGGAGAACCAATTTGGCAAAACATCGGATAGACACAGAAGACGCGAAGCCAATTAAACACAAGCCTTACAGGGTAAGTGCTAAAGAACGAGATATTATAGAAGAGCAAATTGACGAGATGCTTACAGAAGGCATAATTAGGCCATCTTCTAGTCCCTGGTCTTTTCCAGTAATATTGGTCAAGAAGCGAGATGGTAAATACAGATTTTGTGTGGACTACAGAAAACTGAATAATGTGACAGTAAAATATGTCTATCCGATCCCTAGAATAGACGAAGTTATGGATACTCTCCAAGGATCTACATACTTCTCAGCAATAGACCTCAGATCTGGATATTGGCAAGTTGAAGTCGAAGAAAGAGACAAAGAGAAAACAGCTTTCACTACAGCGCATGGATTATATGAATTCGACGTGATGCCTTTTGGACTTTGTAACACGCCTGCTACCTTTGAGAGAAATATGGAGAATATGCTTGGAAATCTGAGTTGGCAAATTTGTTTGTGTTATCTGGATGATGTTATCATATATAGCCCGGATTTTCCAACGCACCTCAAAAGACTCGAAGCTGTTTTTAGATGTTTTCGTGAATCTAATTTAAGGTTAAACGACAAAAAATGCCGATTTGCTTTTGAAGAATTGGATATTCTCGGCTATATATAACGAGCAAACATGGTATAAAACCCGCGGAACATAACCTCAAAGCCGTCAGAAATTTTCCTCGGCCCACAAAGGTCAAAGAAGTACAATCCTTTTTGGGAATGTGCTTATATTATTATAGAAAATTTATCAAAGATTTCTCAAAAATTGCTGACCCTTTGACCAACCTTATTAAAAAAGTATATCATTCACCTGGACAGAAAGGCAAGAGGAAGCGTTTCAAACCCTAAAAACAGCACTATTAAGTCCACCAATTTTAGGTCACTTCAATCCAAATGCGCCTACTTATATTCGTACTGATGCGTCCAACATCGGCTAAGGTGCAACACTTGTCCAAGACATCGGTGGTGAAGAGAAGGTGATATCATATTTGAGTCGTACCCTAAGTAAAGCGGAGCAAAATTATTAAACCACAGAAAAAGAATGTCTGGCCGTTGTCTGGTCAATGTCAAAATTACGGCCCTACCCTTATGGAAGACACTTTAAAATAGTAACAGACCATCACACCTTATGCTGGCTCAAAATCTTGAAGGATCCAACAGGTCGATTGGCAAGATGGGCATTAAAAATTCAAGAATATGACTTCGATATAATACATAAATCAGGAAAGAAGCATCTGGACGCCGATGGCTTATCTAGGGGACCCTTACCAGAAACTGATTGGGATGAGGAATTTGAAAGGCTATTTTTAAATCAAATAACAGACGAAGAGGATAAGTTTATCGAAAGTGTTGAGAAAACCCTTATTGGAAGCAGGCGATCAATTGCGCAAAACTTTAAAGAAGGAGATGGATGCCTCTTTAAGAAAACCCGAACCCTGAAGGCAGGGCGTGGTTGCTTGTGGTTCCAGAGAAGAAAACGAGAGAAATTATGAAAGAATATCACAATCATATGTCGAATGGCCATCTGGGTGTCGCAAGAACCATGTACCGAACTCCTGATCAATATGCTCAGTATGTATGTGAACACTGATCAGAAGAATTGGGGCGAAATACTCCCATTCATCACTCACGCTTACAATACTACAATTCAGGAAACCACAGGATATTCTCCCTTTTTCCTGATGTTTGGAAGAGTAAATACTTTTGGCCATCCATGCTAAAGGATGTCTCAGAATTCGTTAAGACATGTCACCTTTGCCAAAGTAGGAAAGGCTCAAACCAATCACCTTCTGGACTACTACAGCCCATTCCCCGAGCCAACTTTCCTTTCGAAAGAATTGGAATTGACTTTGTTGGTCCATTGCCATTTACGAAAAACAGAAAAAAATGGATAATCGTGCTGACGGACTACTACACTAGATATGCAGAAACAAGAGCAGTCTCGGAAGCAACAGTGAAAGAAGTTTCTAAATTTCTAGTAGAGGATATTTTTCTCCGGCACGGAGTCCCACAATATCTTATTAGTGACAGGGGCTCTCAATTTACCAGTAATTTAATGAAAGAGGTGATGAAAATGTGCAAGATTAAACATTGCTTTACAACGAGCTATCATCCCCAGACTAATGGATTGACAGAGCGGTTAAAAAAACATTGATCAATATGCTCAGTATGTATGTGAACACTGATCAGAATAATTGGGGCGAAATACTCCCATTCATCACTCACGCTTACAATACTACAATTCAGGAAACCACAGGATATTCTCCCTTTTCCCTGATGTTTGGAAGAGAACCCACGTCTCTTTTGGACGACAGGAATATCTCGGTGGACATTGACAAGGATGATTATGATGAATACATAAAACATCACTTAGACAAATAGATAGAACAAGAAAATTAGTTATTAACAACACAATGAAGACTAAAGAAAGAATGAAAAAGAACTATGACAAGAAGCTACGAACCAGAAGAATTAGTAGCAGTTTGGACACCAATTAGGGAAATAGGAAAGTGTGAGAAAATTCTGAGAAAATATTTTGGTCCATATAGAATATTAAAGAAGATGTCTAGCGTCAATTATCTAATAGAACCGAAAGATAATCCGGGCCAAGACCCTCTGATAGTTCATGTCTCAAGAAACAAACCTTATTTTGAGAGAATGGATGAGGTCATTCACGAGGACGTGACAACCCCTGGAGAGGGGGAAGTGTTACATCAATTTTAATGCGCCTTAGATTTATTCAAAATATTCTATGATATTTAATATTTATTTAAAACAGAATATTTAGATTATCATCATTCCTTTTTATAGTTTCATTCCTTTTGTAATATTTATTGTACACTAGACGGGTGACCCGGGCTTCGCCCGGGATTGACCCGTGTGCATATCTACCCGAGTGATATATATTTAGATAAGATTTTTTTATAATTGTTTGTTATTAGCATTATCTATTTGTTTGCATCAGGATAATTTAATCTAATTTTTGATAGAGGGCGCTGTTCGAGAGCTAAGTAGAATAATTTGAATATAATATAGTTTTAATAATTCATTATATATTTTTAAAAATAGCCTATCGTCTTCCCCGTATTTCTTTTACCTATGTATGGAAATTTTGGTTTGAATTAGTGAACTACTGCGAATTTGTATACCGGACATATACAAACAAACAAACATACAAACAAACAAACATACAAACATTGATTTATATATATATAGATATATCTTGATTGGTTATTGGAGCGAGAGAGGACCTAAAGGGAGACTGCGGATCACGACCTACGAGAAAGACCACGAATAAATAAACACAATAACTTTGAAAGGTAATTTATTTTATTTACTTTTATTTATTTGCTTTGAATATGGAAACCCGCTCGGGAAACGTGTATAACACCAAGAAGGAAGAAACCAAGGTCGACGACCCTGCAAAGCAGCAAATTGGTGCAACAATATATAGATGGATTTTTTTTCGAAAGGAGATTTATTTATAATAAGAGAGGTCAACTTTACCATCAAAATATAGACGCAAAAAACTAAACGCAATATTTTCACCGTCTCCGCAAACTAGTGGACTCCGGCCGGTTACAAAAGTCGCACTTGCTTTGGCAAACTTAGAACATCCACCTGGAGCCAATGGCCCTCGTAAGTCAGGTGCCAACTAAACAACTCTCTGGCAAATCCTGATGATTTCATTTGAATCCTTGTTGATATATATATATAATGAACTACAAGCTTCAACATATATAGTCACGACCGTCATGGGTTCTGTCACGGATGCGCGCGCATCATCATTATGATCATTATCATTATCTAATGATAATAATAATAATAATAATAATAATAATTATTATTATTATATATTATTATTATCCATATATATATAGTCACGACCGTCATGGGCCGGTTCTGTCACGGATGCGCGCGCACAGGGAGGTCACGTGCTCGCCGGCAGCCAACGGGCGCGCGCCGCCGGCATTACGTCATAGATTATAAACACAAGGTAATAAGGCCAAATAAAAAAATAGTGTGTGATAAGGCACAATTTGGATTATCTACTTATATAATTGCCTTATTCTCTCTGTGTGAAGTTCACTGTGTGAAGTTCACGGATAGATTTTGGTCAGAATGGATAAAATAAAAAAAGTGTCAAGGGATGGGAATCGAACCCACGACCTTCCGCTTACCGGGCAGATGCCATGACCACTAGGCTACCCTGGACATATTTTTCCGTTCACATTTTTTTTTTATATTTTCAAGACACACACAGTTTGGGGCGGGACGTTTCACAAGAGAGACATCCACGGCGCCAATTTATAATTGTAACGAATAGTATTTTAATTAAAACATTTTAAAAATATATACGCACTCGGGTAAAACCCGGGCGTTGCCCGGGCCATTCGTCTAGTTTCATATATTCATGAGAGTCATTAGCCCGAAACAATAGCCACCAGGGAGAGAGAGAAGCCGAAAATGATTATGATTAATAAACGATGACTAAAATAGAAAGCATTCACAAGGTAAAACTTGTTTCGTCGTGGTTCTGGATCCGTTCGTAGAGTAGATATTTATTATAAAATAAATCAGAGAAAAATGTTCATTTCTAATCTAGAGCAGATATGTGTATAAAAGTACAATTCTGTTTGCGTTTGGTTACTCATGTGGGGCCGAATATCGCAGATAATTGTGATAAGTCATAACTTAAAATACAATATTAACCTATTAAAATTAGATTTTTAAAAATGTCGATTTTTTTCCCTACATTCACCGGGTCATTCGTCTAGTTAAATTTAAAATATCGAGGTACTTTTTAATGTTATTTTAAAACGTCCATGAATTTAGTAGTATTTGAATACTCAATGAAAGTTATTTTAAACATAAATATATATATTCTATGGAAAAAAAAACCCAAGCCGTTTCTTCCGGGAAGGAAGAAGACGAGGTCACGGGAGAAGATTACGCTGGCTCCCGCTGTGATACCGCGGATGGGTCCCGGGCCAATAAGTCTCAAGGCCGAGAGGCTTAGCTATGCCTAACGATATTGTCTAGCCCTCCACATTTATCTCACCCCAACAATCGTTTCTCAGTTCTTATTTTATCCTGTCTGGTAATTTCTGGAAAGGTGAAAGGTGAGCTTGATACCTAGAGAGGTATAAATAAAAAATATTATTCTACAAGTAAACTCCGTATAAATTAGTATAAAAGTATAACAAAGCTAAAGTTTTGCGGAGGAGCCTCTTTATTATACATTTGCTAGCTTTCGAACCTTTCGGTTCTTCCACAGGCGTGGCTAGTATGACTACACTAACATAAATTAGTATAAAAGTATAACAAAGCTAAAGTTTTGCGGAGGAGCCTCTTTATTATACATTTGCTAGCTTTCGAACCTTTCGGTTCTTCCACAGGCGTGGCTAGTATGACTACACTAACCTAAATTAGTATAAAAGTATAACAAAGCTAAAGTTTTGCGGAGGAGCCTCTTTATTATACATTTGCTAGCTTTCGAACCTTTCGGTTCTTCCACAGGCGTGGCTAGTATGACTACACTGGTGTACTACTGGTGTACTGGTGTACACTAGTGTAGTCATACTAGCCACGCCTGTGGAAGAACCGAAAGGTTCGAAAGCTAGCAAATGTATAATAAAGAGGCTCCTCCGCAAAACTTTAGCTTTGTTATACTTTTATAAAAAATATTATTCTCATTGGCTATTTTTCAATTAGATATACAGTTGTCTAGCACTTTAGTAATGCATTTTCAACTAATTATATAATTTTGGTAACACGCTCGTTTGAAAAACCGAAAATAAGGATGATAAATAAATATTAATGACAATATGAAAATTAATCTTCATTATTTAAAAATTATATACATTTAACAGAATATATTGCATTTAATTTAGATAATATTTAGATAATATTTAATATTTAATATTTAGATAATATTTAGATAATATTATATTTTCGGTGATCAAGTTTCAAGTACCGAGGTTGGCGTGGGTGCTTAGGTAAGTTGCCATACCATATTTCCGTAGCTTACGACCTATTTCGGTATTTTCTATAGAATAAGGGATAGTGCAATGTGTTCGGTATGTCTGGGTCTGGCGGGGAAAGTTTGGATTAAAGGAATGTCTATGGATGAATGATATTGGATAACCTAATGCTGTTAAATGGTTGGTGATGTTGGTCCATGCTATTGTTTTAAATCATGTGAGAGAGAGAGCATTGAATGAAAATGCGCTTAGGGAAGGTTTTTACTACAGTGAATTTGTGGCTGACACGACAAATGGAGGTTTAGTTCCCCGCCAGACCTAGACATACCGAACACATTGCAACCGAAATAACTCGAGAGCTACGAACATATGGTCTGTGTGATCCCGCCCGATAATATCTTTCTTCATTTGTTTTAAATTTGTCCGTTGAAGAGCAAAATTTCCTCGAAAGCTTGCAACACCTCAAAAAAAAAAAAAAAAAACTCTTTGCCCAAAGATCTAGGTTTCCTTATATTCTAACATCTACTACTAATAAAAAGAAAACCGTTATACGTGTTTTTGTCATAGATAAACTTTTAAAATTACATTTATCAGTTTACATGTTGATTGCCTGGAACCACACAGAACTGCAAAGTAATTCATAAGTCTATTTTATATCAAAAACCGATCTCATATTAGTACTTTCAAAACTAAGGTATAAAATGATAAATATAGGTATAAACACAAGGGAGAAATTTGCATAATACAGAATAAAAACAAGGTTGAAAAGCACAAGGTAAATGTATCATTAGAACACTAGAAATATATAAAATGGTTAGCATTTCCTTTATTTCACTGATTTAAAAGATCGTCCCTTCTCCTCGATGATATTAAACTTACATATATCTGTCGCAATATATTGCCTCTGAAGTGACGAGTAGTTTGGATAAGACACAGTTCATTGTGGATGCAATTTAGTTTTAGGTCAACAGTCAATTTTCTACTTTCAATTTTGAACTGGGCCAAGTTATATAGCTTCATCGGAGTTACAATATTAAATGGGAAATTCAAGGGGGAAGATGTACGGTTGCCACGTATTCCCTGATTTCAAAATATATTCCATTCAAATTCGAAAAAGATATGCCATCGAAGTGTTTGCAGTTTCCTGTGCGATTCACCTTTTTAATGACTATAAAGTGTGTGAGATAGATTTGGAGAATTCACGCCTCTCACAATGACAAATGGAAATTTAAACTATTGTTGGTGATTCTTCTAATAATTTTTTAGAGAAAAAATTATGATAAAAATGAAGAAGGTAATATATATATATAAAAGGTAAATAAAAATGTAAGGAAATATATATAGTTGTATATGTACAAATTTCTTCAGCAAGGGAGGCTTCCCACCTCGAGAGAGTCCTCCTCCAGACAAGGGGGGTCTTCTTGAATTCCCCTCAGTTCAACGCCGGGAAAATACTTAAAGATGCACGCCTTGGCAGTCGCCAGGATGGCCAAGGCGTCACCATCCAGGCGTCGGCAGAAGATCCAGCCCTGCCGGTCAGGGGGCCGCTGGTTGATGATGAAGACCTTCCGGATGAGAGGTATGATACAGCGGCAGGACCAGTACAGGTGGGACAGCGACAGGTCGTTGGACCCACAGGCGACGCAGGACTGTTGGACTGATGTCAGGTGGGCTGAATGGGGTAAGGCATGAAGAGCTAGCCTCACTGCCACGTCCGCATTGTGCCCGGAGAAGGCGCAGCACCGGAGCGACGACCAGCAGATATTGATGGGCAGGTTTATATGTTCCTCCCACATTCTAGGGAACTGGGCGATGGGCAGGGCATCAAGGCGTGGGCGCTCTAACATGCGGCGGGCAGTTCGGGTGATGACTCGTAAGAACGGCGTAGTCGTCCCGCGCAGCACTACAGCCTCGCCGATGGTGTTTAATCGGAAGGTCCCGCGCAGATTTCGTCGATAAGACTATGTCAGAAGCTGGTCAGCGACGTGGCGTCAGCCAGAGCGCAGCGCGTTGTCGGAGTGAGAGGAGGGGTAGAGACAACTAAGTCCCCATTGCAGGCGCTGACCCACCTGGTAGGAGCCAGAAGATCAGGTGGCCGGGGAGGTTGGGGTTGTTCAGGAGCTGAGGCGGTTAAGTGCGCAGTGGTCCAGCGTGAGGGTGTCAGCGACCGCCTCCCAGATCTTAAGAAGCCGGAGACTACGCGGCGGAAGCCAGGACCCGGATGGAGGTGGATATAGCCACGCACCGCTCTCGATCAGCCAGGAGTAGGCATTGCGGCTGCCCCGCAGCGCGGCCTGCACGCCCTTGAAATATGACAACCGCAACTGGGTCTCGATGTCAATGAGGCCGAATCCTCCAAGAGAGACGGGTCTCGCCAGGACGCTACCAAGCAACCAGACGATGCGCTCTGGCCTTCCAGATGAACCGCGCAAGACGGGCCTGGATCTTGTGGTTGGTATGGTCGGTCAGTAGGTAGGTAGCCATTTTGATTAAATTTTATTTTTCTTTATTTTTAAAATTTAAATATGGAGGCTAGATATTACCTATAACTTGTGAATAGTTGTTGTTATTAAAAACAATGATGTCATCTACATATTGGAATAACCACCAGTTAACTTTGTTACAAGAGAAGAATTCCCTTTTGTACAGGAGGTTGGCTAATAGTGGACTAGATGAAGTACCCATTGGTACTTTTTTTATTATAAATTAGATTTTTTATTTCGATATAATTGAAATTCGAAAATTAAGAAAAACGGTTTTGTTAACATTGTGTATTAACAGGATATTGATTAAGCAAACTATGTACATAAGCTTTTAGGACAGTAGAATTACATTTAAATATTTGCATCGAGCAATGCTCTTCCGCAAACATTAAGGACAATGTCAGTTAGGCATAAATTAATATAAAGCTATAACGCGCCTATATACAGCAAATGAAAACATTAAGACGCGAATGTTTATTTCACGCATCAATCAAACTTCTACTGTCCCCACTGCGATGGAAAAATGTCGGAGGGCTTGGCTCATCAGTGGTGAACCCTCCCAGCGGTTTCGTCAATTCAGTCTACCAGGCCTCTTCTTTAGATCTCTAATACTGTATTGGATCATGCTGATTATATATGCTACACTGAAGGGTGATGTTCGATTTTTGTAGATTCAGATTCTTTTGAAGTTTATTTAGATTTGATTTTAATAAGAATGAATGAATGAATACCTTACAAAATAATAGAATAGGTTTTATTCACCACGAATAGATTACTACACGTGCCAATGGTAGGAGATTGAATGTAAACAAACAAACAACAGTGCCAAGCAACAAAATAAAAACTCACAGATTAAAATGAACAAATAAATTAATTTAAAAAAACAAATGAATAAAATAAATGCAAATAAATGAATATTTACATTTGAATCCAACATACTCCCCCACAAAACCTTGAACTATATTCCAGTTCAAGAGCTCACTCCTTGTAAGGTAGAGGACATATCTTGGTTATTGGTCTCTTCAGAAGGCCTTTAGGAGTACGAAGAAGCACCACTCTGGTATGATCATCTTCTCCTGGGAATATCTGAACAATTCTCGCCAGTTTCCAATATAGTGGTTTGTCTTGTTCCTTCAACATAACCAAATCTCCAAAGTTGACATCCGGATGTGAAGTCCTCTACTTCCTTCTTTCTTGGAGTTGATGTAGATATTCACAGCTCCAACGGTTCCAGAAGTAGTCTCTTTGAGGTTGAATCAGATTCCATCTGGAGCGAAGATTCAAAGTAGAGTGATCCGATTCTGCATCATGTCGTATTGCATTTCCTATAAGAAAATGTCCTGGTGTTAGAGCTGTTGAGTCATTTGGATCATTGCTAACAAAAGTTAATGGTCTGGAGTTAAGACAGGCTTCAATTTGAGCTAATAAGGTCAGTAACTCCTCGTTTCAATAACCTAGAGAGAGAGAGAGATTTCATCGTTTTAGATAAGATGGTTTTAACTGATTTAATGCCAGCTTCCCATAATCCACCAAAGTTAGGTGCCGACGGAGGAATAAAATGCCAATTAATGGATTCTATGGCTGAAAAATCTTGAATATTGGCAGCATTGAATAACTTCCATCGTTCTTTCAAAATGTTGCTTGCACCCTTAAAGTTAGTTGCATTGTCTGAGTATATATCAGTTGGTTTACCTCTTCTAGAGATGAATCTTTTCAATGCTGCAAGAAAGGTTTCCGCAGTCAAATCTGATGAAATTTCTAAGTGAATGGCTTTGGTGGTGAAGCAAACGAATAGGACTATGTAGAATTTGAAAATAACTTTGCTTCGTTTCAATATAGGTTTAGCTTGAATGGGACCGGCCAAATCAATACCAATCTTTTCAAATGGTCTACCTGGAAGAAGTCTATTTTTTGGTAAGTCTCCCCTTATCTGATGAATAGCCTTAGATTTACTCTTCAGGCATACGAGACATTGATTTAAGACCCTTTTGGTCAAGTTTCTTCCAGAAGGAATCCAATTTTTTTTTCGAATCAAAGATAAAGTTAATTGAGTTCCAGAATGAAGATTGTTTATGTGATAGTGTATTACAATTAATTTGGTTACAGAATGATCTTTAGGAATTAGCATAGGATGCTTCTGATCAATATCTAAATCCGAGTGACGTAATCGACCGCCAACTCTAAGAATTCCTTGGGAATCTATAAAAATGATAAGCGAAATAAGCCTGATTATTCTTGGTAAAGGAATATTTTTTATGCAAGCATTGATTTCTGGGGTGAACTCACATCTCTGAATAATTTTTACGATTTGTAATAGAGTCTTTT
The DNA here is from genome assembly GCA_030710605.1 of Cordylochernes scorpioides. NCBI lineage: Eukaryota > Metazoa > Arthropoda > Arachnida > Pseudoscorpiones > Chernetidae > Cordylochernes > Cordylochernes scorpioides. Next base: position 65,480,840 of record CP092871.1, on the reverse strand, counting down.
AAGTCTTGGGATGTTAGAAATGAGAGTCTTTGAGTTGGTTGTTTTCTGGTAATATTAATAAATCTTTTACACCAAGCCATGACCCTTAAAAGTTAGGTAAAGGATGAATATTTGGACAAAAACTCTGGGCATGATTCTGCTATTGTAGCATGCAGTATAACACTACGCTCTTCTAAACCCATAGAAGGGTCTATAGTGAATGAAGGAATATTTTCAGAACCATCTAATGTCAACCAAACGGGTCCATGCCACCATAATTTTGAATTGATCAAACAGAAAGGCAGAATTCCTCTCGTTGCAAGGTCTGCTGGATTTTGCTTGCCTGATATATATTGCCATGAATGGGCTGCAGTCAGATCTTGAATCTTTGCCACTCGATTGGCCACAAATATCTGCCACCTCTTTGATTCAGAAGTAATCCACGCTTAGAACAATCTTTGAATCTGTCCAATAGAATTGTTCATCGATCTTAAAGGGAAGTGCTTGAGTTGTCTGTGATTGAAGTTGCTCCAACATCAAGGCTGCGCAAAGCTCAAGTCTTGGTATGGTAATTTTCTTGATGGGAGCAACTTTTGTTTTTGCTGTCAAAAGAATGGTCTCAATTTGATTATTCTCATAAGTTATTCTTAGATAACAGACAGCAGAATAAGCCAACTCTGATGAATCACAGAATCCATGCATCTGCATATTGGAAATTAATAAATTCCTTTGGAATATACATCTTGGAATACTGATTTGTTGGAAATGCTTCATTTCTCTTTCAAAGGTATTCCACTTTCTTTGAATAGAAGCAGGTATATCTTCATATCGTATCGTCGGGCGGACGTGTTTTTGCAGCGCTCCGCGAATTCCGGTAAATATTACTTCAAATTTGTTTTTAGAGTTGTTTTTGAAATTTAAAATCTTTTATACCTTACTTATTATTATACATATAATAACCAACTCTTAAGTATACTTAAACATTTTATATACAGCTGATTTGCATATCAGCAGACGGCGCGACCGCTTGCCGCTTGTTAGAACAATATGGTCGATAAAATTGAAAAACGTACTGAGGAATGTAGGATTCAGCATAAGATCATCTCGGAACAAATTGCTGACACATTAAAATCAAAGTACTCATCTACAAATAAAAGCATAAATCAAAATGATCTTACAATTGTACAGGGTTTGCTAAAGCAATTGAATATATTGATGGATACAATGGGAGATATCGCTGTAATCAATGGCTCTATCTGTGATAGACTTGGTAATCTGGACGAATCAATAAAGAAAATATCTCCTTCAAGTCAATTTTATAATAGGTCATATGCTCAAGCTACGAGAGTTACTAGTGAAGACGATAAAATAGTTATGCAAAATCAAAACGTAACGGATAAAACAATAATATTTAAATCCAAGTTAAATGTTTCCCCGACTGAAGTATTAGGCGAAGTAAATAATGGTATTAAAAAGATGAGAAATGATAGATCTAAAGTTAAAATAAATAAAATAATAAAATCAAAATCTGGCGTAATACTTAAAGTTGATTCAGGTGAAAATTTGAATACATTGATTGAAGAGTTTAAAAAGATTGATGAGGTAAATCAAAAAGCATTAATTTATGCACCAAAACCACTAGATCCTACAATTGTTCTTAAGTCAACTACTAAATCTACCGATATTAAGGAATTGCCTTCGATTTTATGCAATATGAACCCAGAGTTAGAAGGTCGAGAGAAGAAGATAAAGGTTCTGTTCGCTATAAGATCAAATACTGATGTACAGGATGTTGTTCTCCGCATTTCCCCGGCAACATACCAAATTATGAAGAAATTACAACGTATATATACAGACATACAGGTTACATATATGAAGGATAAGGTGCTTGTACGTCAATGTCAAAACTGTTTTAGTTATGGTCATAGTAAAAATTCATGTAACATCATAAAATGTAAAAATTGCGGAGACAATGACCAACATGTTAACTGTCAATCCTTGCCCAAGTGCATAAATTGCTCTACACATCCAAATATAGGAATAGCAATAATCATCGTTCTAATGACAAATTATGTCCTGTGTTCCTTCAACAAATGAAATATGAGATACAAAGAACATGTTATGCAGATTTAGATCATGATATTGTTACTTTGGATTAGAATAGACTTATTCTTGTTTTTTTTTTGGTCAATGTTCAAATTAAAAATTCTACAACAAAACACGCGGAAAAGCAATTTGGTTAATAATGAAATAAGGGAATTTATTTCTAAAGAAAAATATGATATGATTATAGTTCAAGAACCATATAGTATAAATAATGAAGTAATCTTTAATATGCGTTCAAAAATATATTATGCAAATATACCGGGAGTTCCAATATATACCGCAACAATCGTTACAAACCCTTTCTTATCATGTAAATTAATTAAAGAGTTTTCAAATTCATTTGCAACCACTATATCAGTACAAACTACTAAACGGCAAATTATTCTTTCAAATATTTATATACACCCTAATAAAATGGATACCTGTCATGTTCAATTCCTTGATAAATTAATTAAAAATTTTAACACAAATCCATTGATTTTAGCTGGAGATTTTAACGCTCGAAGTCAGATGTGGTTTGATAATATTATTAATCAAAACGGTAGAAGACTTCAACCTATAATTGATTTTCACAATATGCTCATACATAACAATCGAAAAAAACATGTCGAGGATTAAGTATAATAGATCTTACTATTACTAATAGTCATGCTCATGTACTTGTTAATGGATGGAAAACGTTAAATCTTTCGCAAATCACAGACCATCACGCAATCTCATTCGACATTAGTCTGGAAACAGAAAGTTTATTACATGAAAATAATTCTACATGGTATTTTCAAGAAAAAAGGGCCAATTGGCAAAAATATGAGCAGGCAATCAACGTGTCTAGGATAAATGAGGCAATGATGAAATTAGGTAAAATAGTAAATATAAACGATATAAATTGTGTAGTTTCTCTCATAACTGACATATTAATTGAAGCTGCATATGCATCTCTACGAGTAAAACCAAAATATTTAAATAATAATCCATTTAATTGGTGGACGGATGAACTGGAACTTTTTAAAAATCATTTTAAATATGTTCGAAATCTATATTATCGGGGTAAACGGTCTAATAGACAGCTAGTTGATGAAAAAATGTATAAAGAAATACGAAATAAGTATATGAATATTATTGAAAAAACAAGAAATGTAAGCTGGAGGGTATTCCTGGAGGAAGTTGAAATTACATCTCCTTTTGGTAATACCTACAAAACCTTTAAACAAAAAATTTCTCCTAGGTCTTTTGATTTACCAATTCTAGATGAATCTCAAGATGTGCTCGAATCAGAAATGAAAAATCTTTTATCTTCTCTATTTCCGAATGACTGTCAATCTTCTTACACAAACTATCATAAATTAATCAGAGACAAGAGTTATACTTTTTCTAATGATAAAATCATTTATTTTGATAATATTCAAATCTGTTCAATAATTAAAAAACTTAAAAATGGCAAGGCTCCAGGAATAGATCATATAAGCAATCAGATGATTAAAACGGCAGTTCATCATATATCTCCTGTGTTAACAAAATTGTTCAATGCTTGTATCGGACTTAATTATTATCCGGAGGCCTGGAGAAAGTCAGCAGTAATGATTATAAAAAAACCTAATAAAGAAAATTATAAAGATCCGAAAGCCTACCGCCCTATAAGCTTGTCTTCTAATTAGGTAAAATTTTTGAAAGTCTAATTCATATTGAACTTTTAAATCATATTAATAGTAATAATGTTGTGCATCCTGCTCAACATGGATTTACACAAGAAAAATCAACAATCTCTGCTTTACAAGAAATAACTAAATTAAGTCTTCTGAAAAGAGAAACAGAAAATACGGCAAATAGTAACAGTGGGACATCAGCGGAGCTTTCGACAACGCATGGCATCCGGCAATTCCCAACAATTGACAAGGCAAATTTTCCAGCGGTACTTATAAAAATAATTAATACTTACTTTGAAGACCGGAGTGTAAGTTTAAATATACTAATGTAAAGTGTATAAAAAAGATAAATAAGGGATGTCCCCAGGGTGGTATTATTTCTCCTATTCTTTGGAATATATTACTTAATGATTTCAACTTAACTTTTAACGAAAGTTTTGCTAGAGTAATTGCTTTCGCGGACGATGTGACATTTGTGGTATGGAGCTCAAACATCTATGATCTTCAGTATAATTTACCAAATGTTTAATAAAAATCAAAGCCTGGTGTGAAAAGGTACAACTTTCACTAAGTCCAAACAAAACAGGTATACTGCTATCTACATAGCTATGAAAAATTGCCCATTAATTTTGATGGAAAAATAATTCAACATCAGAAACTGTTAAAATTTTGGAGTTATTTTTAAAATCATAGACAAAGGGAATAAGATTAGTTTTGGAACACATGTTGACAATATAATTATGAAAGCTACGAAACTAAAGAATATTTTATTCTCATTATGTGCACGTACTTGGGGCATTGATACTTCGACGTAGATTGATCTTAAATAAAGCTATGATACGCTCTACAATAAGCTATGCATCAAATATTTGTTTCCTTTATCACTGCAAGCAAAAAGATCCAAGTTGAATTCTATACAATATCAAATTCCTTATTAGATGCATTCATGCTTATAGGACTTCATCTTCTTACATCACACATATACTAGCGAAAACCCCTTTACTGTCCGATTATCTTGAATTATTACAAACAAAGTATAATATGACAATATTCTCTCACAGATCGAACACTCAAAAAAACCCCCTTCAAAAAGAATTTAAACAAACTATATCTGGATCTAAAATTTAAGTTTTATCTTTCTCAATCTAATGAACTGTTCAAGAAATTCTTTCCAATTGCTGTCCCAAATTTCATTTCTTCTGATAAATTCACTTCTTTATTCTTAACTGGCAAAGGACACTTCTTAAGTTTCCTGTTCAAACTGAATGCTATCAATGATCAACGTGTGAATGCCGCTTAGATGTTGAATCACCAGAGCATCTTCTTTTATCTTTGCCCTCTGACTAATCAAATTGTATGTAGATACTTTGAAACATTACCAAATTCTCTTTGTGTATATACTCTATCTTATGAGAACTTTGTTAAGTTTAGAACTATTTGTACAATAATTTACAAAACAATACTAATCCATCGTGTAAATAATTAATCATATATATGTAAAAAATACTAGCACAGCACAATAGTCCTTTGGACTTCGTGCTTTTGTAACAATAAATAAATAAATAAAAAAATACCAGCCAATTTTCAATTTCCATAATTCTTGGAGGAGTAGTTTTAGCACAACTGTGGTAGGGAAAGCCAGCCACGGGGGTCATAAATTCTGGCTATAGCCGATACAATTTGTCTTTTTGATTTAATATCAGCTGGACCAGATTACAAGAAATGTTGAGGGTATCATAACTTGGATCCCATTGGATTCCAAGAACGTTCACGTTTGATTCCTTTCTATTAAATTCCATCACCTCACCTTTTCCTCTTAATAATAAAGGTAAATCTTCAATTATAGAAGTTCATTAGATACCCATTTCTTTAGAACGAATCCACCAGAACCCAATACAGCAATCAATTGATGCATGAGTCCCTTGGCGTCTTCACTGTGGGGCATCCAGTGAGAAGGTCATCCACATAGAAATCCTCACGAATAATCTTGGATATCCCTGGGTTAGAAACCTGTACCTCATGGGCAATCTGATGTAGAGTTCGAATTGCCAAGTAAGGGGCACATGCAATGCCATAAGTGACTAACAACAAGTTATACTCCTGCAATTCCAGATCTTTACAATCTCTCCATAATATAGTTTGATATTTAATTCGTCTGGATGTAATCTAATTTGCCGATACATCTTTTCAATGTCGGCCACTAAAGCAACAGAGTTCGTGCGGAAATTGAGTAGTATGTTGAATATATTATTTTTGAAGTTTTTGGACCTACATGAAGGAGATCATTCAATGATATTTGGGTGGTAGTCTTGGTGGATGCATTAAATACCACTCGTAACTTAGTTGGCTGTGCCTTTAGAATGCAGTGATGAGGAATGTAATATTTTGGTTCAGTCTGTAGAGAACAACTTGCCTGCATATGACCAAATCTTATATATTCATTCATAAATTGTTTATATTGAACATATATATTCTCATTTTGTTCTAACCTTTTCTCTAGATTAAGAAATCTGCGAATTGCGAAGGATTTCGATTGACCTAACTTTTCAGCTGATTCCTTAAATGGAAGCTTTACAATATACCTTCCTGATTCATCCCTGATTACATTTTTTAAATAATGACTTTCACAATCCTTTTTTTCTTTGGTAGGAATTTCTTCTAAAGGAATGGATTCCAATTCCCAGAACCTTTTTATTAAATCTTCAGATTCCAATTCAGAAGAGAAATGTGCCAAATTTCTGAATGACTGCCGTTCACTCACTGAGGTCGGACCATATACGAGCCATCCCAATTTTGAATGGATAGCAGATGGCTCATTTTCATTTCCATTTCTCCTTCCTTCCTGAATGAGGTTGAATACTATATCTGACCCCAATATTACATCTATTTCTCTAGATTAAAAAAATAAAGGATCAGCCAGAATCAATCCCTTCATATGTGAATAATTTGTTAAATTGACCGTAAAACTAGGAATATTGTTTGTTAACTTGGTAAGAACTAGTGCTGTAGTCTCAAACGATTGATGACCAAAGTGAGAAGAAAACCTGATAAAGACCTCACCTAGGGAAGATTCTACAAGTTGATCTCCCAAACCTCCAACTGCTATACGTTTACGTCTTATGGGTATTCCCAGTTTTGCCGCGCACTTTTCAGTGATAAGGCTTCTTTGACTTCCATTATCCAACAGAGCTCTACAAATTTGATCTTTCCCATTTACATCTTGTATATGAATTAGAGCTGTAGATAACAGTATTTGTATATAACCATTTGCTTCACTCGAACAGCAGGATGTGCTTGTTGAAAGTACATCCGATGGTTGTAATGATTCGGGAAAGGCAAACCGGACACTAGATGATTCCCTTTGTCTTGGAGGACTTGAAACCACATTCAACAAGGAATGATGGTTTTTGTTGCAATGGAAACAACGATTTGTGATTTTACAATTATCAACAGAATGATTGCCACGCAAACAATTAGAACAAAGTTGGTTCTGTTTTACATAACCTATTCTATTTTGAATTGACATTTGTCTGTATTCATTACATTGATTCAGTTTATGCTTCAATTTACATAGTAGAAAATTTTTAAAACTCACATTGATGTTGTATGTATTTACCTTTTTATTCAAATATTCCTTTGAGGTGGTGTCCTTCATTGTATTCATTAAAGATTGAGCTTGTTTTCCAATTTTCCAATTTATCTAATTGAGAGAATATTATCTCTTTTATTATCATATCTCTCTATCAAAGTTTTCCAAGCTTGATGATAATTATTTTCAGTGATCGGGAAACCCTTTATTATACGAGCTGCATCACCTTTTAATGAATAATGCAAATATTGCAATTTTTGGATCTCTGAAAGAGTCGTATTTTTATCTATAGTAACCAAAAATAGGTCCTTAAAACTCAACCACTGAGACATCTCACCGGAAAATACAGGCAAATTAAATTTGGGTAATTTAACATTAGATATTACACTTTGCTCCAATTTGACTGGTTGAGAAACGTTCTCTACCTCCAAGATTTCCCCCAATTTGAAATACAAAAATTTTCATAAAGATTCTTTACACCTATATATTCTTAAATAGTGTTTCACTTGTTTCCCAAGTATTCGATCTCACTAATTGATAATATGTTTCTTTAATGTTTTTAAATAATTCCGTAATATTTGCATGATAAAGTTTTAATCTACGTATATTTCTCTGTTGAAAAATTTCGTCAAACTGATTTGCATATGTATTAAATTCTTCAATGTAAATTTTGAAAATAGGTATATCTGAATTCGCCTTTTTAGACATGATTTAGATTATTTTAGGTATGAAATATTTATCTTTCGCTTGATTCTATTCACCACAAGATAATTTAATTATTACTTACCAAATTATCCGTGGATCCGGCTCGAGGGACAAAAAGATGTTCGATTTTTGTAGATTCAGATTCTTTTGTAGTTTATTTAGATTTGATTTTAATAAGAATGAATGAATACCTTACAAAAGAATATAATAGGTTTTATTCACCACGAATAGATTACTACACGTGCCATTTATTATTTATTTCATCTTATTTGCAGGTGTTACATTCGAGCACAGCTCGTGAGTCACCTTGTCCAGATTATTTACACATGGCGAGTTGTAATGCTGGAGTGGCCCCCGGAACCTTACAGGAGGGCAGTTGTTGGGTGTTTGCTGTCAGCTAGCCATTGGGTCCAGGTCGTCGGATTCGGTGGCTGAGGTCACCTTGATTTTGAACAATTTCTTGTATAGTTGGATTTGATGATTTTTGAAATTGCGAAAATAGTCTTGTCGCAGAGTCTTGATAAATCTCTTCTAGATTAGGCTGGTTGAGATCTTCTTTGAGAATTTTGTTTGAAAGATTGAATGGGGGCTCCTATAGTGGGTTCGTAAGCAAATCCTCATGAAGGCATCTATTCTTTTTTTATCCGTAGGTGTGATATATTTGCCCCAGACTGGTAGTGCGTACGTGATGATGGGTAGAATACAGGTTTTGTACAACGTGAATTTATGCTTTGTTGTTAAATTACTTTTAAAATTGAGCAGGCTTGATAGAGATATTTTGGCTATCTTTGCCTTTCTTATGGTTTTTTGGACATGTAGGTTAAATTTTAATTTCGAATCCAAAGTGACACCAAGATACTTGGCATGGTCGGGCCCAACTAATAGTGCTTGAGTTTACTGTCAAGTTGGTTTGTGGCTTGAATTTTTTGTTATCTCTTGGGGGAAAAAGTATTGCTTGAGTCTTAGTTGGGTTAATGTCTAGTTTCCACTCATTACACCATTTGATTATGTCATTTAGTAATCCTGAAGCTGAGTAACCAATAGGTTGACTGATTTAGAGGTTAAATAAAATTGCTGTGTCATCTGCGAAGAGCTTAAGTTTACATTTAGAGTGCAGTGGGATGTCATTAATGTAAATATTGAAAAGGTAGGGTCCGAGGATAGAGCCTTGAGGTACTCCAGTCTGGATTGGCTTTGGTTCAGTTATAAAATTTCCTTGCTTGACTGAAAAAGTCCTGCCCTGTAGATAATTCTGCATAAAATTGATAATGTCACTTGGAAACTGGTGTTTTGTGAGTTTCTTTATAAGGCCCACGTGCCAATGGTAGGAGATTGAATGTAAACAAACACCCAACAGTGCCAAGCAACAAAATAAAAACTCACAGATTAAAATGAACAAATAAATTAATTAAAAACAAATGAATAAAATAAATGCAAATAAATGAATAAATGAATATTTACATTTGAATCCAACAGGTGAAATCTCAGAAATGGTATTTAAGCAAACTATGGATATAAGCCTTTAGGACAGTAAAATGAGTCAAACCCTCCCAATATTTTTTTCATCGCAGTGGGGACATTAGAAGTTTGATTGATGTGTGAAAGAAACATTCGCGTCTTAATGTTTTCATTTGCTGTATATAGATGGCGCGTTTTATATTGCTTCATATTAATTTATGCCTAACTGCTCTTTGCATTATTTTTGCGCAAGAGCATTGCTCGATTCAAATATTTATGTGTAATTCTACTGTCCTAAAAGCTTATGCCCATAATTTGTTATTATTATATATAAGTAGAAAATAATTGGAAACATGCAGTTTATATAAATGAAATAAGAGTTGAAGTTTGGTTGTTGTCGACTTGTAGTGAGAATCCTGTCGACTCATGTAATGAGATGAGAATTCCAGTAGCTCTTGTAGAGATCCTGTCGACTACTGAAATAATGTTGAGTTACTGTAATAAAAAGTTGAAGTCCTGGTAGCTCTTGTTGTACTGTGTTGACCAAGAGGAACAGTCAGGATGTAGAGTTTTCCAGTACCTCTTTGCACCTTGGAAGACCTTCAAAAGTTCTCACAAAATACAGGCAGTCGTGGTCGAGGCAGAGTGGAAAGTTTGGGATGTCCACACAAAAAACGAAGACACAATTGCACTAAGAAAGTTCCGTTCACAGATAAAAGTTGAGCCAGGAGCGAAAGATGGAGATAGAAGAGTCCTTACAAGTCTACATGGTGAATGAGGAGGACCTTGGTGACAACCGACGTGAGCTTGCGTCGAGGGTGAACTAAACTAAACTGAACTGAACTGAACTGTCAAGTCACTGTAAGGTGATGTATTTATAGGTTAAAGACGGGGCGACCTTATGTGACAGGGGCGTTTCTGAGAAAGGGGGGCCTTGGCATGTCCAGGTGTGAGAGGGGTCTCTGCATTCCACCACATGTGACAGTGTGGGTGGCCTTGTTTGTGGGAATTGTAAATCGACCTGATTTATGACTTCCATCTTTAGACTTTGTTGTTTTGGCAATACTATGCTCGATCTCTGCTTTAGCTCAACTCTTAAATCTATTACAGATTTTATTTATTTATCCACTTTGTACAAATTACATTACATAGGGCGATGCAATGACAGAGATTAATCATGCGCATAATTATTTATAGATGTGTTTCTATATACAACATGACAATCTTATTATAAGTTATATACACAGTATGGGGTTGTTGGTTTAAATTACCATATAAATATATTCTATATTATTTTCTACTTGTTATATTTTTGAAATTTTATTAGTAGTTTTAATATCGAAAAGAAAGGAAGAGAGAGATTGAGATTAAAACTACTTTATCTCAATGTGTGTGTTCATATAAGGCTGAATGCAAAATAAAAATATATAGAATAAATAAGATTAAATAAGGATAAATATATGAATAATATGTGAACTATTTTTGAGGCGTATGATCATTTTTCTTATAACATATAGCGCGCTAATGCATCGTATGACCCGGCAACGCCCAGGCTTTACCCGATTAAATGTTTTTATTCAAATACTATTCGTTACAATTATAAATTGGCGCCGTGAATGTCACTCTTGTGAAACGTCCCGCTCCAAACTTTGTGTCAGAGAAGCGATATTTTATAAAGAGATGATCTGGCTTTGTGTCTTCTGCTCGAATTAATGTTTTTCTGTTAGAATTTTGTTCCTGCACACTAAAAATGAACTGGATTCACCCGTGGTGTCAGCTTTTTGAAAATTTCCCCGATATAATTTTGTATCTGATAATCAAACATGATAGAGCAATATTGTCATCATCATTTTCTGACAAAAAAAAAAAACAACAACTAATTTTGCCCAGAACCTTTCAATTCAATTTTTTATTGGCTAAAAATCCGATAAATATCTTTTCCAGATTTTTCTTTATGTCCTGTCAAAACACGTTTTACATGTACATTAGATCAGCTGATAATTACCTCCCATCTTCACCGCTAGAGGTGCTGCTTGCGAGCGAAAAGGCAAATTTGCAACGCAATTTGCAAATAACTCGAAGAATATTCGGGATAGAGACCTGATATTCTCACTATAAGTTTTTCCAGATTCTACTCTATATACTGTTGACACTTCAGTCAGATTAGTTACGTATTGTGGACGTGTATAGCCGACATAGATACACACATACATACATACATACACTGACTTATATATATAGGGATATGGTAATTTAAACCAACAACCCCATATTGTATATAACTTATAATAACAAGATTTTAATGTTGTATAATAGAAACACATCTGTAAATGATTATACGCATTATTGACATGTGTCATTACATCATCATATGTAATGTACTTTGTACAAACTGAGGATAAATAAATAAAACTCTGTAATAGATTAAGAGTTGAGCTAAAGAGATAGAAGTCAAAAACGACTAAATTGGAGATAGATGGTAGTCACAAAACAACATATAAATATAGATTGGAAACTGTCAGGACGGCGCCAGTTTAGAATTTCACCAGACGATCCACGCCCATGTCGCATAAGGCCCCCGTCTTACCCTATAAATACAGTCACTTGATAGTCACTTGACAGTCACTTCACAGTGACTTCACCATCTGCGTGAGCCCTCGTCGGTTGTGCCCCAGGTCCACCTCATCCACCATGTAGTCACTAAGAACTCTTCTATTTCCATCTTTCGCTCCTAGCTCAACTTTTATCTGTTCACGGAACTTTCTTAGTGCAACTGTGTCTTCGTATTTTTGTGTGGACATTCCCAAGCTTTCCACTCTGCCTCGACCACGACTGCCTGTGCTTTGTGAGAACTGTAAAAGGTCTTCCAAGGTGTAGAGAGGTACTGGAAAATTCCTTATCCTGACTGTTCTTCCAGGTCAACACATTATAGCGAGAGTTACAGGGACTCACACCATAGATTAAGTCGACTGGATACTTCACTACAATTTTAGTCGACAAGATTCTACAAGAGGCTACAGGACCTCATCACCATAGTGAGTCGACAGGATACCTCATTACCATAGTTAGTCGACAGGATTCTACAAGAGTCTACAAAACATCACCACATTTATAGTCGACAGGATGACCAAAACGAAGGATAACCAAAACGAAGAATGACACAACGAAGAAGGTAAGAAGCCTGTCCAGATAAGAGCGAGAAAGAGCGAAGATGGAGGAACAAGCCCGCCATTCCAACGAAACGACCAAGCAATATCTCCCCCAACAAGAGATATTTACGGAGGAAACGACGCCCCAAGGGACCTCCGCAGGCCCGCTAACACAGAGCGCCAACGCCAGGAGCAAGCTGACCACCCCAACGGCACAGCTGAAATTCCCGCGAGTCATGGAAATCGAGGAGCAGAATGACGCAAACCCGGTGAGAAGTTCTCCACCTTCGGCCTGACATCAAGACAATGCTCAAGGCGTCAAGCTGCAAACAACTTTATAGAAGTTACAAGCTTCTACAAGCTCTACATGGAGCGACTTCCACGACAGCAGGACGACCACCAAAGACCAAGTCTCCTGAATGAACAATCATCACACAATTGTAAGTTTTTAAAAAAACCTACCTTAATTTTATCCGCACGTTCACAACTTGATTCAACATAAATTTTGTATTTATATTTTCACTTTAAGCATTTTAAAATCAATTTTCACCTTTTTATATCATTTTTATTCAATTTTTAAAACTTTCACACCCTCATTTATCAAATTTACTTTAATTTTTAATCAGATTATAAATGTCAAGTTATTACTCTCAATTTTACTTTAAAAAAATAAATTCGCTCATCACGCATTTTTACCAATTTACTAATCTTACATGCCTTTCTTACATTTACCTAAAATGACATTATCCAAACCTACAACTTAAAAAAAAAGAAAATAAGAAAAAAACCAATCATTATTTTTATATAAAAAAATCTCATCATATCATAATTCAAAACTTAATTTTGCTTTTCTTAGGATTTTATATTTATCCTAAATACCAATATCTTAATCAATTCTTGAAAATTTCAAAATAATTGTCATTTTCACCATTTTAAGTAAACGTCACATTTCAAAATATTCTTGTCACTCTCACGACGTTGCCCTTTTACAAGAATCATTTTAGCAACCATAATCAACGATATATTTGAAAAAAAAAATCAATTTTAAATATAAATCAACATAGGTAAAACGCATTTCCTAATTTCAAAATCGAAGGAGACAATATCTTCAAAATCACTAGAAAAATAACTGTCCCTCCCCAAAAACAAGTTTAAAATAAAAAATCCCGTCAACTACCACACCAGTAGCTAAATTAGGTCACCGCCCGCCAAACTTATTGACAACGTTTTATTCTAACATGATACACTCCCTCGTCTCTTCATTTTAAAGGCATAATTAATCAACCATACATCTCTCTACACAAAATCTACAACACCCTCACACATCACTTTATCCAATTGGCAACAATTATTAATGCGCGATTTCACAAAAAAAAAAAAAAAAATCCAAATCTCGAGCCACACAAGCTCCACTTAGCTCTATATCGTCGCCACAATAAAAAAAATCACATTAAGCGTGCCACATCCACTAACAGTCAAAAATATTCTCGATATATGTTCGTACAACCACCACCCATGACTTTAGTAAATTAGTTATTCATGGTGAAACAGGTTAGAATTTGTGCCAAAACAACGACTTCACGTGACACCTTTCCAAATCACTTCTCACTTCGTGTCACAGCGCCACACCACAAAACCTTTTTACTTAACAGGCCAAAGACGCCTTCATGCCTGTGACACATCTCACCCTAAAGCGTGTCCACGTCGAAAGTCACACTTTCACTCACATCTAATCCTGAAATCACTGAATAACATTTTTACTGAGTCCGCAACAACTTCGAAACACAACAACTACAAACACAGAGAAAATCATATCTTTCAATTATAACAGTAATATGCCAACCTCAACAAAAGTAGAGAGAAAAAAAATCAGTTTCAAGTAAACGACAAATATAACCAACCATCCCACATGGTTGACCACCCCAGAAATAGATACCGAGAAAGACAGAAAGTGGACGCCCTTTATGACGTCACTCCCCAAAGTCGCTACTATCTTTGGACATGTCCTCTCTCCCCGCTTAAGGCAGATGTAAATGACCGCTATCTTCATGATCGCCATTTTTTTACACACATGTTTCACACTAACCATTTAGGTTTTCTCACAAATCTCACTAACGCCTTAATCACAACACACAACATACGCTAAACATTTTACATGTTAATTGATATCACCAATTAAAACAACTTGGTTAAGTCTGATATAGACTTTATAACGCGAAAAAGAAATGTATGTAGAATGCCAGCATTTTGGACAAACGAAAATATCATTTCACTTATTCCCAGCTTCAGAGAGTCAAAAACACCGATGTTTACCAAAGGGATATGATCTAGTTAGACACAAAAGTTGTAACTTCTCTTCAAAAGAGACAATTTTGTTCAATTTTCCACTACTTAATATTTATCTGATAATTATATTAATCTTTAATTATATTCTAATTTGTATAAAATCTTGAATAATAATTTTCATTTTACCATTCAATTATATAATCAAATTTTTTGTCCAAAATTACTTTTATTTTTCATGATATTATTTTAGTATTGCAAAACATTTAATTGTTTCAATAATCATTTTTATTTTCTTAATTATTATATCTTTTATATATTACATGTTTGATTTTGTCCACTTACACTTTTTTCATCCGCAATCATATTTCTATATTTTTATTCACTATATTTTATAAATAGCTTATTATATGACAATGTTTATCATCAACTATCGGACATCTACAACAATCGTTTTCAACAATCATATTCTTTAACCACAATTCCCTATACTTTATCATCACTATCTTTCAGCCATTGCTTCATTGTAGAAAAAACGACAGCACTGCTCGGCAATTTATTTTTGATTTCGTAATTTTAACAAACTCCTTGAACACAGTTCCCCAGTTTTAAAAATCCCAACTTCTGGTCTGAACACGCTTCAAGAGTTTATTTCAATCATCCGCAGAGTACAATCACCAACGCATTCACAAAGCGTTCAATTTTTCAACTTTCAACTTTTTTTTTCTCAGCTCTAGCGGACCACAATCAACCTTTGATTTCGAGTCAAGTCAGATCACATACTGTCGCTACAATTATACTTATCGCATGGCTCTACCACCCCTTTCAATCATATTAATAAGCAACTTTTCTTCAAAAACTTTTAACCCAATAATCCTAAAATTGTAACAAAGCACTGTAACCCTTATATAGGATCGCAAGTAAAACATTGCCAAGGAAGACGCTCAAGTCTATATCCTCGCTTTGCACCTGGATCTGATTATTTGGTTGCATGTGTAATGCATACAATTGCATATTCTTCAACTACTAACCATTTACAACGCCCGCCAATATTCTCTTAGAATGTGAATTTTTATGTCATCATTTTATCTTTATCATCATTTTTTTTAAATCGAACAAAAATGTCATTTTTATTTCACTTTTATATATCCAAACAAATCATCTTGTTATAGCACTTTTTAACCCTCACAGTTTAAATTAATTAAAATAAATTTTAATTACTTACCTGTGTTAGAGAGGCTTTGCCCGCTCAAACCCGGATAAACCCTTTCACTCCCGGGCCCATCTATGGTAATTTAAACCAAAAACCCCATATTGTTTATAACGTATAACAAGATTTTAGTGTTGTATAATAGAAACACATCTGTAAATGATCATACGCATTATTGACATGTGTCATTACATCATCATATGTAATGTACTTGTACAAACTGAGGATAAATAAATAAAACTCTGTAATAGATTAAGAGTTGAGCTAAAGAGATAGAAGTCAAAAACGTCTATATTCGAGATAGATGGAAGTCACAAAACAATATCTAAAGATAGATTGGAAAATGTCAGGACGGCGCCAGTTTAGAATTTCACCAGACGATCCACGCCCCTGTCGCATAAAGCCCCCGTCTTAACCTATAAACACAGTCACTTGATAGTCACTTGACAGTCACTTCACAGTGACTTCACCATCTGCGTGAGCCCTCGTCAGTTGTGTCCCAGGTCCACCTCATCCACCATGTAGTCACTAAGAACTCTTCTATCTCCATCTTTCGCTCCTAGCTCAACTTTTATCTGTTCACGGTACTTTCTTAGTGCAACTGTGTCTTCGTTTTTTGTGTGGACATTCCCAAGCTTTCCACTCTGCCTCGACCACGACTGCTTGTACTTTGTGAGAACTGTAAAAGGTCTTCCAAAGTGCAGAGAAGTACAGGAAAACTCCTTATTCTGACTGTTCTTCTCGGTCAACACAGTATAGCGTGTCACGGGGACTCACACCATAGATTAAGTCGACTGGATACTTCACTACAGTTTCAGTCGACAAGATTCTACAAGAGGCTACAGGACCTCATCACCATAGTGAGTCGACAGGATACCTCATCACATAGTTAGTCGACAGGATTCTACAAGAGTCAACAGGAACACATTACTATATCACTATAAAAACTTAAATAATTGCAATCAGTAATTTAATGAATGAAAGGAAGAAAAAATTGTTTGCAACAAGTTTCTTTTATTCTTAAATTTGGCGAGCTTTCAGGCGTTAGCCTATCATCAGGCCGACATCGCAAATATATATCTCAAATATATATTGGCGATGTCGGCCTGATGATAGGCTAACGCCTGAAAGCTCGCCAAATTTAAGAATAAAAGAAACTTGTTGCAAACAATTTTTTCTTCCTTTCATTCATTACATTACTATATATTCATAATAAATTGTAACAAATATTTATTAATATTTTTTACTACTACAGGTAAGATATCATTGTTAAAACTTTAGGCAAACTTTCACTCTGTTAAAACGCGAGCAGAGCCGAGTACCTTTGCTATATTTTATATATTACATACACATATGTAAATATATTAGAATAAATTACATAAATGTATATGTAAATATATTGCGATTAATTACATACACATTGAGAAGAATATCAATTCACTCTATTATATATATGTAATATTGTTGCAAATGAACCTGCCGACGTATGGATAAACTGGAAGTCGTGTACGTGAGGGGAGTGTTGATGTTCTTCCCACACGCGGACAACAAGAAGCAAAGGCAGGGCTAGATGTCATCACCGAAAGTGATCGGGGACAGCCCACGGGACAGAGATAGAGGCCATGATACAAACTTGGATGCCCATCACCGAGACATGGAGAGAGAGACCGAGAGAGAGAAAGGCGGTCTGCCGATCGACACACTCTAGAACCTCTGCTGACTCCCTTCCCATACCTGTCCTGTTCATAGGAGTCGTCTATAAAAAGCCCTGGAGGGAGGGGGCCCCCCATCTGGGCTTTGACATTTTCCTCCTCTCTGGCCCGCAGCTGTCCCCAGCTGGCCGCTCTTTGGATCTTTATTTTGGCGCCACCATTTTTAGTTTAAATACAAATAGGGGGTTTAAATACAAATAGTTTATATACAAAATAGGGTGGTAGTAAATAGAAAGTGTACATTTTAATAGAAGAGTAGGATCTTATAAGGTATCGGCTCTAACTAATTGGAAGATATTTGACATATACTAAAAGTGTTATTATTAAACAGTTTAAAATATACGATATATATATGGTAACCGAGGGTCTCTCGCTGTGGTGTGGTAACCGAGAGGGGCAACCTGTAGTAACGTAGAGGGACAGTCAGGGCGTGGAGAGTTTTTCAGTATCTCTCTGCACCTTTGGAAGACCTTTAACAGTTCTCACAGAGTACAGGCAGTCGTGGTCGAGGCAGAGTGGAAATCTTGGGAATGTCCATACAAAAACGAAGAGACACAGTTGTATTAGGAAAGTTCCGTGAACAGATAGGAGTCGAGCTAAGCAGCGAAATATGGAGAGATAAGAAGTTTTCTTACTGATCTACGGCATGATCGAGCATCAGAAGATGAAGTGACGAGGGCTCCCACTGATGGTGAGGTGACTATAAAGTGACTATATTTTCGGCTAGGGCGGAGGTTTTATATATCTTTGCCGAGAGAGGAAGTATTGAATTTCAGCGGATGCAACAAGAGCGTGAATCGGATTGTACACTCTGGCAACGCCCTGTGATCTTGCTATCTTTAGGCCTCGTTGGACTTCTACATCTCGATTTTAGACGTTTTTGGACTTCTATCTCAATCTCTTGCTTCAGCTCAAATCTTAATCTATTACAGAGTTTATTTATTCATCCTCAGTTTGTACAAAGTACATTACATATGATGATGTAATGACACAGGTCAATCATGCGTATAATCATTTAAAGATGTGTTTCTATTATACAACATGAAAATCTTGTTATAAGTTTAATAAAATATGTGGTTGCTGGTTTAAATTGTGCCATATATATTTTTTAAAAAGAGTAATATATTAAATCACTATCTGAGGCAGAAGATAATACGGAAGAATAGCGATAGAATATTAAAACAGAAGAACAATGACCTTTCACAGACGAAGATATCGTAAATCGTCAAGACCGATATAAAAGGGGAAGCGATAATAAAATCCAGGATATTTCCATTAGAGATGAGAGATAAAACACTTAAATCTATAATTCACAAAGGATTACAGCCAAACCCGTGAATATTAAAACGGCTTCTATTTTAAGTCCATCAATTATAAATAGAAAGAGTTTTATTTATAAATTTTCCTACCTAGTCATACATATTTTAAGAAAGAAAAAGGAGAACAATTAATAACTTAATTCTACTTTTCATTTCATAATTCATATTTCAATAATTACATTTCGGTTAAAAAATATTTATTTTGTAAGCATGTCTTACACCTTAAATATAGAGTATTTAAATAAATAATCATAATTTATTTGAGAAACAAATATTAAAAATTGCACCCAGGTAGCATAGAGCGGACTTTGTTCCAAGAGATCCACACGGGATCTAATGAAATCTTCACAATGCTTCTATGAATAATTTTCTTACCGGAAAATTTTTCATCTATATTTTGGCCCAGCCACTTTGCCCCCTCTAGGTGGACGATCCTCAGTTTGCCAAAGCTGGTGTTGTTGGCATTGTCACCGGCCCGAGGCCGCTATTTTGCGGCGACGGTCAATAGATGGCCTCAAGTTTTGACGGGATAGCCGTCCTATGCTTCTATAAATATCTCTTTCATCCTCATGTTTCTCGTCCCTCATTTTTTTGTGACATTTTGGTGAAGATGTTGCTTAGTAGATTAGGGAAGCTAAATTGAAGATCGCCAGCAGACCTTGAGACTATACGTTCTGTGAACGATAATTTCCACGACTGACACCTGGATTTCAACGCCCTGTAAAAGTCAAGACTTACTTCCAAAAAGACAATGTCCTTATAGACAATAAGACGACAAAGACGCTCTTCACTCCGCAAGATAAAATACGTAAAGCTACTAGGGATCGGCGCTGAGGGAAACCTTCACCGAAATACGTATGGTCCATGTCAGCAACAATAAACTTTGAAATCTGTGGACCATATCTCCCATAGAGAAATAGCTTTGTTTGTGAAGCATAAAATCCTAAAATTTTATTTGGGTCGTATTGCTATAATTTTTTAAATCTATAATAGTGTTATTTTTAACACAGGCGCGGTATTTAAGTCTTAGAACATTATATTTGTTTGTGAAAAAAAAAAACATGCGAGAATTAATGAAGCAGTTGTGGTGAAAATGTGGCGGACAATGTGTATTGATGTTATGTTCAGGTGGATATGCTGTTATCTCGGGTTCTATTTTTCTCAATCCCGGGATCCCGGGATATCCCGGGATTGAAAAACATTTTCGTCTTTCTACGCCAAGAGGTATATCGTTTCGTTCGTTATATTTTTATTTTTTTCTTTTATATAGTGCCAATGACGTGGCACTTACTTCGATGAAAACAACCTGAAAGCCATATACTGTATTTTGCGTCTGCTTATGAACTAAATCATTGCTTTTGGGTTACAGTTTGAAATTATCTGTCAATTACTGCACACACACATCTGGAAAAAATTACTGTTCTTGGAACTCTTAGACCACATCTCTTAATGCAGTGTTAGGCAGTAATCCATTCAAAGTAATACATTACCTTGTAATTACGATTACTTTGCAATGCATTACTTTGCAAAAAAATTAATTGCATTAGAATGTAAACATAATTACTCGTAATTAGAATATACAAGTATCAGAGTCATCAACAATCAATTCTGTCATCGTTTGCTTTTGTGAATGGAATAAATACCCAAATATGGCCATTTCTTATAAGCATTGGTGGTTCAGTGGTAAAATGCATGCCTGCCACGCGGGCCACGCGGGGTTCGATTCCCGGCCGATGCATTTTTTTTTTTACAATTTTTAAAACTCATTTATATTATTCTATATTCAAGTATCATGACCTCGGGCGAAGCCGGGTCATTCTTCTAATTCTATGTATAATGATAGCAATTGTGATTAAAATTACTTGTAATTGTAATTATAGCAAATGTAATCATGATTATTTGCAATTGTGATTATAGAAAATGTAATCATTATTGCATTTTGCCCAACTATGTATTAATGTTTAGAAATAAGACAGCACCGTTTTGAAAACCATGAATTACTTTATTTTAAGGATAAAAATTCAATTTCGAGAAAGATTTGAGCGTAGGAAAGATAATTTGTCAAGAGTGTCATCATGCAAACTAGAACGTATCTTATTGCATAGGTATCCAGAGGAGGAGAAGACTCTTTCCGATTCCACAGACGTTGGAGGAATTGTCAGCAAGTATTGATACACATTCTCTAAATGGGGTCCTCGTTTGCCTGACTGAGCAGCAATATTAAGTTCGTGGTTAATCATAGTTGAGTAGGATGCGGAGTCTGGTGTAGGTATTGCAATTGAAGTTGAAGAGGCAGCCTCAATAGCTTCTTGCAATCGGCGCTCAATTGTAAGATGGTCTTTCGATTGTGATGGCTCATGGCGTTCTTATAAACTCCGAGGAAGTTGCGAATTATCAGCCTGAGTTTTTTTTTCTTACTTCGGCCATTTGTTCCTGTAACGGTTTAAGACGCAAAAGCAATTTCACGCTAAAGTCTTTGACCATCTTCTTTTTTTCTAACTGTGCTTGCGGATTGTGCAGATATTGGAGGACTAAATATGTTTTATTGCATCGCTCTTCTAAAATTCTCTTTTGAAAATAATTTTGCAGATCTTTGCTGAGAGAATGAGATTGTGCTTGCAGCTCCTCTAGAATAAACTTTACTGTTGCTTCTGCAGCCAAAAGCGTAGCGTCGCGTCTACAGATAGCCGCCACAGCTGCCCGAAATGGTTTCAGTGCGGAAATTACTTGCGTCATGATATCAAAATCTTCATCAGTTAGACGGACATTTGCATTCACATCTATTAGCGCTGACTTCACACTGAGAAGTCTCTCCAACATGTTCAATAAACTATCCAAGCGCGTTCTGCAGTCGAGAATGAGACACATACTGGTGGAAATGCGATTATCTTGCCGCATGTAGTTCAGTAAGATCTCGTTCTTCAGCGGCGATCGTTTGCACAATTTCACAACCACACGAGCTTTTTTCGTCACTTCATTTATATTTTTCTTTGAAAATACTGGAGAATGGTGGATGAATTATTTCAGGGAATGAGGGATGTGCTACCTCTAGGCTAACGTTAAATGGAGAAGTGTCCTCATTGTCATCCTCGGAAAGGTCAGATTCTGCTTCATTTACTGTTGCGGAAACGAATTCAGGAACAACCCTCTCTTTTTTCAAAGCATAAAGTACATCCATCACAGTCAGATGGAGACCATGCGCGTAGCAGAGCTGTTGCAGTGGACCAATAATGTGACCCAATTTTACCATCATTGCGCACCCATCAGTTGTAACACACACAATATCAGTTTCGAAGTCGATTTAAAACTCCAAGAGCTTAGCGCCAATGACATATTTGCATTGTTCAGAGGAAAATACTCCAGATATTCGAGTCAAGCCAAGATTCCACACCTTGGTACGGCTATGAATATTAATGTTCAGCTAACTTTGCTTCTGATTGACGTTCATTCATCCAGCGTAAGGCTGAAAAGTTGCCCCTTTTCTTTCTCCATCTGAAGCTCTCGAACGACCTTCTCACGAAATGTGTCCGCATAACGACACACTTTAATCTTAATGGTCTCTGAGGAGAGAGGAATTTCATGTCCAAGAGCATTGAGGCACTTGCGTAGATCCTTAGATGTGACAAAAACGGAGAATGGCAATCCGTCGAGAGCTATCATTCTAGCTAGCACAGCATCAGTCGATCGATGGAAACAGACGAAAAATGATAGAGAATTGACATCTAGGGGTCTTTTTTGCAGGGGTCTTTGTATCAACTTCGTCTTTAACTTTTATCTTCGAAGTTTCGATTCCGTGGACCGCCTTCTGGTGTACATGCAGTCCTTTTGTTGACCCACCGACGCATTTCAAAATCCTTTTGCACGATATACACTGTGCATTTTGGCCAGATCCGTCTCGTAGGTAATAACACCAGATTCCTTCTGATTTAAAAGGAATAAACTTCGCCATCACAATCAAAAGGTGATAAGCTTACCAAAAATGTCCGACGCGTTTTCTATTGAGAAATAACAAGGTCCGATAATATTGTTTTAGAGACTTTGTTTTATGTTCGTATAAGTTGAAAACTACTTTAGGCTGATGCTTGATAGTGACGAAGCATTTAATGAAATGACATTAAATAAATTTAATTTAAATTAAATGACAAAAAAGCTAGCGAGGGTTTCACAAAAGGAACAGCAGAGCAGTGCGTTCATGATGACCCATGCATACAGAGTACAGGATAGAGAGTATAAACATAGATAAAAAAATATATAAAACAATTTGGAGCCCAGATAAGAGGTTAGTGGCGGCTCCATGTTACACGCAGGTCCGCCACAAAAATAAAGGGATGCCGCTACTATCTAAGAAGCCACTATTTGCATGTCAACAAAAACTGGGGCCCCCTCCATGTATACTGCTGCATACTCTCATTCTAGAGGTTGCCATTTTAGAAATATCTTGCAGAATAACCCTTCGTTATTAGTGCATGAAAATAATTTCAAACTCTCAGAAAAAAAAAGACCCGAAATGCAGCTGTATAAACAAAACGTCAAAAGTGTGCTATCTCATCATCTGTTTGATTACCAAAATGCTAGATAAGAAAAATATATTTCTGCGCTGGTTTTCATGCACAAACCAGTAATCCCGGGATTTTCGAGCAGAATCCCGGGATTTCGGGATCATTATTTGGCTCCGGAATCCCGGGATTGGAGGCCCTACTCCTGACCCTCATCAAAGACCTTTCTTTTGAAGAAATTGACACTCCTTCAACAACCCATACTGAACTACAGGCCTTCAAAATGCACCTACCCAATCAGAGACCCGTAACAATTGTGAATACCTATCACCCACCCCAAAAACCAGGCCCAGAACTAGACTTAATTGCTCACCTACTTGACCCTAATATACTCATCCTTGGAGACTTGAACAGCAAGCATCAATCTTGGGGCTGTTACCTCAACAACACCGAGGGCTCTATCCTCAGCATCTTCATTGATGACAACAACCTCACAATTGTGTCCCATGGTCCTACCTACATCTCTCATTCCTATGGAACTCCGCAAACACTAGATCTCACCATCACCTCTCCATATATGCAATAGTTAATAAAAAAACAGCACCCTTAAAAGCATCGGAAGCGACCATGTTAACAGAAATCTCCGCCTCCACCTCCCTCCCAAAAATATTCACAAAGAATTTTCTGGAACCATAAAAAAGCCTCCTGGAATTCATTTAAAACATCAATAGACAGTCTTCTCAGCAAAATCCCACTAAATTCCTTTTTGGAAGACAGGTGGAAGAACTGAAAGTCTGCAGTCATAATTTCTTCCAAACAAAATATCCCCAGAGGAAACAGAAAATTCTATATTCCTGGATATAGAGAGGTACTAAATCTTTTGAAAGATGAAATAGAAGATAGGAACCAAGTTTATAAAGACCTCATTGAGAACAACAACACCCTCCTCATCAGAGATTACAATCACCTTGCTGCAAAAATTAAGCTTAAGGCCGACCAAATCAAACAGAATAAGTGGATTGAACTCTGCTCTTCAATTGACCCAAAAACCAGCGACACGAAACTATGGAGACTACTACATGCCCTCAATCAGGACACTCCTTCTCACAGCAGCTCAAATACCTTCAAGGATAATTCTGGAAATCCCCTCACAGACAAATACAGCAAAGCAAATATTTTTGCCCACCATTACAGCTCCACCGCAAAACTTAATTTTAATTTACAGGATAAAATAATAGGAAGAAAATCTAGGCTCACCAGGAACCTTGCAAAATCCAAACGCAGCCACAACATTTTCAGTAAACCTTTTCAAGAGCATGAACTGGACGAAGCTTTAAGTCATCTTGACCCTACAAAAGCTCCTGATCCAGACAACATCACTGGATCCATGTTGAAAAACCTCAGTTCCCATGCCAAACTATAACTCTCAAGTATTTTTAATTACAGTTGGAGCTCGTCTACCCACCCTAAAGAGTGGAAACATGCCAAAATTATCCCCATCCACAAACCAGGAAAGCTTGAGAACCACCCAACAAACTACAGACGTATCTCTCTGACCTCTATTCCCTGCAAAATCATGGAACACATGATTCTCAATAGGTTAACTTTTATCTTAACCTCAATAACCTTCTAGACCCTCATCAAAGAGCTTTTAAAAAATATCAAAGCACAGAAAATTCAATCTTTTACTTCGTTCAACAAATCCAGGACAGCTTCCATCATAAACCTACAAAATCTACTATAGCAGCCTTCATCGACCTTTCCCAAGCCTTCGACAGAGTCTGGAAGTAAAATCTAATTCTCAAACTCGACGAACTTGGAATAGAGGGAAGTATGCTGAGTTGGATCAGCAATTTTCTATCCAAACGCACCATACAGGTTAACTTCAACAACATCAAATCAAAAACCACTCGTATTTACCAAGGTCTACACCAAGGATCAATCCTAAGCCCTATTCTCTTCAATATTTACCTAAATGATGTACACACTTTTATCAAACCACCAGCTAAAATTGCCCTTTACGCAGATGACATAATCATCTGGGTCTCCAAAATCAACCTCTCCGATGCAGAACACTCCCTGAATAAAGCCATGAAAAATCTGCAAAAGGTAACTCAGAAACTAAAATTATCCATCAAAATCAGCAAATCTGAAATCGGCCTCTTCACCATCAACAACCACCTTCGCCACTGGACCCCAAATATTTCCTAAATAATTCAAAACTCCAATATTCAGATTCCCCAAGATATATTGGTGTCTCACTCGACCCTGCGCTCACTTAAAAAAAACAAAAACATATTGATGACACCATGATAAGCAAAGCCAAAAATAGGCTCAAAATCCTGAAAAAATATCAGGCTAAAATGGGGTGCAAATGCCAATATCTTACGCACAACTTACCTTGCACTCGTAAGACCTATTTTGGAACATGCTACACCAGCCTGGATCAATGCAAGTAAAACTAACCTATCCAAAATAGAAATAATCCAAGCAAGCGCAGCTAAAATCATCAGCGGACTTCAAGGATCCTGCTCAAATCGCATTGCTGAACTCGAATCCAACCTTCTTCCCCTGCACCTAAGGAGAAAAATCTGCTTTTCAAAATTTATAACAAAAAAGACTAACTCATCAAAATAACATCTTACAGGAAAATTAATTAGAAATTGGGTCCCAAACCAAAGATTAAAACGCCTCACTCCTCTCAAACTAGCTCACAACTCTAATATTTTAGACACCCCAATTAATCCCAAACACAGAACTTCCTATCCCCTACACAGAACTCGCAACAAACTCATCTGTTTCCCTCATCTACCAGACAATCCCCACAAACATGAAACTCAGCCAGAATTACTTAAAGCTCTTGGCCTCCAAATCATTGAGAAAAATAGCTCCCTCTTCGACATCACAATTTACACTGACGGTAGCCAACTTGAAACTGGACTGTCTGGCAGTGGAATTGCTATCTACAAAGATAAGATCCTGGAATAAATCTCCCTCTCCCACCCTAGACATCTTTCAGTTTATAAATCAGAACTCTCTACTATAGATACGGCTCTAAAAGACATCAACATCAACTCGCCAAGCAAAATAATAATCTACTCCGACTCAAGAGCAGCCATTTATACCCTTCAAAGCTGCTTCTCCAGTCAAGAACCTCTCCTCAAGAGCATTGCTAAGTCTGTAAACCGACTCCCAGCCAACAGCTCAGTCACAGTCCAATGGCTTCCAGCTCATGTTGAAATTCCTGGTAATGAGCTGGCAGACGCTCTTGCAAAGGCTGGAGCTCTTGGCCTACCTGAAGCAAGAGAATCTACCACTCAACTAGACGAAAGAGACCTCCTCCGTACCATCAAAACCCAATGCCTGCAGGAATGGAAATCTGATGCTGCACATGACTGGTACAGAGCAGGAAAAGCACCGGTTCTGTCCTCCCAAGAGAACAACAGCCTTTGATTTCCAGACTTAAGTCTGGTCATCTACGGACAATGACTTTCCAGAATAGTTGCAGGGTTTTCCCACTATGTACTAAGTGCAATTCTCAGCCTGCAACCCCAAGACATATTATTGACTGTATTGACTCATCCATTGATGAGCTCTACTCTTCCCCGGCAGACACCATAAAAAATCTCAAGCTTTACAAGCTTGATACCTTAGTATGATTGAGTAGAGATAAGAAAGAAGAAGAAGACTACCTATTTCATGATTTTTCAGGATGGCTGAATGAACAGTTTTTAGTGATTGTGGTACAGCTTGCACAACGTGACGAGAGCCAACAGCCCGAAACGCTTGATTAATAAAGAATGGGCATTTGACCAATTCTGGAATAATTAAAAAATCAACGAATAGTTGATATTTATTCCGACAGATGGCGCAAGCCATCAGAAACTTTCGGTTGCACAATAAGGAGATGTTTTTTTTTTCTTAATTTATCCACCTTACCCCAGTACAATTTCAGATTTGTACTATTTTTTCACAAAGTTTATTAGCTTAGAAAATATGTCCTCAGGAGTTAAATGGAACTTTCAACAGGTATTGAGTCTTCTTGGTTTTTCACTTTGGGACACTCAGGCAGATACCGGAAATATTGGTAGAGCTGAATTAGGGGTAGACTTGCTTGAAGTCAGGAGATATTCAATTGCTTTATTTCTTGCAATTATCTTCCAGTTTACAGTTTATAATTAAAATAACTTTATCAGGTGCGCGCCTCTCAGCATGAGCAACCCAGTTCAAGAGACAAAACCTTGGGGGGACTACTGCTAGAATTTTTCATGTTGTAGAGAGATAATCTTTGACTATGAAATTTCTATTTTTTTTAAATTCCATTTTTGTCCTTATAATATCTTCGGATAGATGTTTTTCTTCTTGTTTTTCATCTTGTAAAGGAAAGCTTCATGCAACACTCTGTCAAATGTCTTGGAATTATCGAAGAAGAAACCTCCAGCCTCCAGCCATCGTTGGCCATTGCTCTTCTTATCTTCTCCGTCACAACAACTAATTGGTGGAGTGTGTAGTATAAGCCAAATTCCTCTAGTTTTTTAGGGCTATTTTCTTAAGCATTTCCTTAATATGGTTTAGGTTATATTTCCATGAATTTTTGAAATGGCAAGTAAGAGGGAGTATACATGATATAATATATATAATTTAAAGATTTTATTTGAAAATTTGCTTTTGTGTATGTGTAGTGAAATCCTGATTTATTTATAAAAATATTCAATACTAATTATTTGCTAGTTTCTTTAATTTATTGAAATATTTATGTAATGGAATAACAAATTTTTAGATAACAAATATTTGAAAAACAAATGAAGAATCTTGTCTTTAGATATCTTCCTAATTTTCACAATTACCAAAGTAATGAAGTTACCTTTGCCAAGGCGTGGATTAATTTAGATATATTTACATAATTACAAAAGGTTTTGTGCCGGTCAAAAGAAAACAACAAACGCCATCTGGCGGTCGACTTCATAGAGTTTGATCTAGAAAATATAGGTTTTTAATAAAATAAAATAGTATTTTTTTTATAACACACACATATATGTAATATTTCTGCATGCCGACGTATGGATGAACTGGCAGTCGTGTACGTGAGGCGAATGTTGATGTTCTTACCACACGCGGACAACAAGAAGCAGAGGCAGGGCTGGATGTTAGCACCGAAAGTGATCGGGGACAGCCCACGGGACATAGGTAGAGGCCATGACACAAACTTGGATGCTTATCCCCGAGACATGGAGAGAGAGAGTATGTGAGACAGAAGCCGCCTGCCGATGCCACACCCTAGAACATCTGCTGACCCCCTGCCAAAACCTGTCCTGTTTTCAGGGGTCGTTTATAAAGAATCCCTGGGGGCCGGCCCCACATGGGCTTTGGCATTTTCTTCCTCTCTCCCCAGCTGTCCCCAGCTGACCGCTCTTTGGATTTTTATTTTGACGTCAACATTTTTAGTGTTACATACAAATAGGGGTTTACGGGTATTATCAATAAAGATATAGCATATATACAAAATATGGGGGTGGTAGCAAATAGAAACAGTGTACATTTTAATAGAAGGTAGGATATTTTAAGGCATCGGCTCTAACTAATAGGGAGATATGTGACATCTACTAAAAGTGTCATTATTATACCGTTTAAAATATACGATAGGATGTGCCCCCGGTGATGAAGGTTTCTTTGGGGGAAATGAAATAACATGAATAATGACATAACAAACCTATTATAAAATCAAAAGAAATAATTTGGGCACAAATTAGTTAAAATTATTATAAATATAGGATAATAAAATAGGTCAAAAATATAATGATGACGTCTCAATAAGATATAGAATATGATGAAGGAAAAATACATAAGAATAAATGATAAAATTGAGAAAATATGCAAAATAAAATTATAAATGCCGTAAAAGTAATTTACATATAGAAAAAAAAATTGAGAACCGATGGTATGAAAAATAACTAAAAGAAAAGCCTAAAGCTATTAAGTTGAACTAGGATTATAAGTTGACGCAGAGGGTTGATGAGGATATGTTCCTGCAAAGAAATAGCTTAATGAGTTCTACAATGCAGTACGAACTTGTGTTAGTGAGGTACAGTTTTCATTAACAGAACGTTCAAGATTTTCCGTTTGCATCATCAGTTCAGATTAGAGTAGCTCCCTTCTATATAAGTAGGTCGAGGAATGTGGAAAGAGAGAGGTGAACGCAAGAGATGTACTTCTGCCAATTATGATGGTACCCGGCTTGTATGATGAGAAAAATATGATAAAATGATAAAAATGATGAGCCAGGTAATAAAAAGAAAGAAAAAAAAGGAATCTAGCTGGGTATCCTGAGCTCACTATTGGGAACGATTTAGCGAGTAGGGATGTTTCCAGTTGGAATGATCAAATATAAAAAAAATAATTCTGGCGAGCAAAATTCTCTTAAGGGGAATACATGAGATTGGGGAATGAAGAAGGGGAAGGTAGCTGCAAGGGTTGCTCTGTTGCCAATGATGATTTCACCCGACTTGAATGGTAATAAAAAAAAAATGATGATTGGTAATGATGAGCCGGGTGATAAGAAAAATAATCTAGCTGGGTATCCTGAACTCTCTATTGGGAATGATATAGCGAGGAAGGATTTCTCAGTTGGATTAATCAATGAAAACAAATTGGCGAACAGGAATCCCTTGGGGCAATGCACGAGAAGGTATGGGCAGGGGAGGTTAGGAGACGTCAACGATAAAATTAGAAAAAGGAAATAAATAAAAAATACAAATTCAAAAAAATATCTTAAACTATTAAAAAATATTATTAACGTTGTCAATATATTAAAAAATTTAAAATGATGAGAAAGATGGTTGAAGTTATAATATTTGTGTAATAAGCCTTGACATAATTAAAAATATAAATTGAAGAAAAAAAATAGTTGTTGATAGCTGACGGCATTGCTAATGAATGGCACACAAAATAATAAAAAAAAATAATATAATTGATTAATTCAAATAGTAATGGGGCAGGTAAAATAATGACTTGATGAAATTATAAAAATAATGTTATTGCTATAAAAATAGGGTATCGATGAGTAGTTAATTCAGTGCGAAAAAAAAAGGAGATAGTGTTACATTAAATAGTTCTTTAGAGAAAATTCTCCTACCAGATGGATGTCTTGAATGGGTCTTGTGGAGTCGCTTGCGATGAGGCTTGGTGATCACTTTTTGCGGTGGTTGCCATGGGACATCGTCGATGCTGGTAAGCGGGGCGTAGCGAGGCTTTATCGATGGATCTTGTCTGCTTGTTCGAGCCGATGGAGCGAGGTGCCTGTGGCACAGGAGCTATCGATGGGGGAGATGATGAATTCCTCGGTGCGAGGTACAGCTAGTCCTCGCATGGCGTCTTTGAGATGGTCCACTGGATGGTCAAGGTGGAGGGCAAGTAGAAGGAGCATCCACACGAATGCGCCGCTGACCACCGGTGCCTCTGTCATCCTCTGCATGCCGCTGTCCTCAGTTATCCTGTCGACTTTCTGTAATATTGCTGCAAATTCCGACGTATGGATGAACTGGCAGTCGTGTACGTGAGGCGAGTGTTGATGTTCTTCCCACACGCGGACAACAAGAAGCAGAGGCAGGGCTGGATGTTAGCACAGAGAGTGATCGGGGACAGCCCACGGGACAGAGGTAGAGGCTATGACACAAACTTGGATGCTTATCCCCGAGACATGGAGAGAGAGAGTCTGTGAGACAGAAGCCGCCTGCCGATGGCCACACCCTAGAACATCTGTTGATCCCCTGCCAAAACCTGTCCTGTTTTCAGGAATCGCTATAAAGAATTCCTGGGGGCCGGCCCCACATGGGCTTTGGCATTTTCCTCCTCTCTCCCCAGCTGACCGCTCTTTGGATTTTTATTTTGATGTCAAAATTTTTAGTGTTACATACAAATAGGGGTTTACGGGTAATATCAATAAAGATATAGCATATATACAAAATATGGGGGTGGTAGCAAATAGAAACAGTGTACAATTTAATAGAAGGTAGGATATTTTAAGGCATCGGCTCTAACTAATTGGGAGATATGTGACATCTACTAAAAGTGTCATTATTATACAGTTTAAAATATACGATATATATAATAAAAAATTATATTCTTTAATTAAAATAAAACAATTTTAAAAAATACGACAAATTTGACAATTTTTATTGAGTAATCAGCAGAAATAACCCCACGTCTGTAAGAAAATAGGTAGAATTTTATTGAAGTCAAATATTTTAGATACATCAATATTTCCTTCAGGCTGTAACAAAATCTTTTGATGTCTTTTATAATGTTCAGGAATCAACTAGAATGGAATAGGGGAACAAATATGTTTTATGGGTAAAATATTTATATATTTTTATTAGTCCAGTTCAACACTGCATATAACAATAAAAGTAATGTGGGTAATGTGATACACCCCAATAGAGTTTTTATTATTATTACTATCGATCTAAATACACATTAACAAATGGTGAATGGAATATGTAAATTAACAAAATGAATTAATTCACATATTCTTCGGTTGAAAAGATGACAATGCTACTTTATTATCCAACTCTGTTTATAATGTGAAAAATAGTACAAAAGTGAATTTGTACTTGGATCTGGTGGATAAATTAAGAAAAGGGGCATTTCCTGATCGTGCAACTGAAAGTTGCTGATGGCTTGCGCCATCTATCGGAATAAATATCAACTAATCACTGATTTTAAATTATTCCAGAATTGGCCGATTGCCCATTCTTGATTAATCAAGAAAAGTTAACCACGTACGCGTTTCGGGCTGTTGGCCCTCGTCAGCGTGGTGCAAGCTGTACCTCAACGACCATTTTCTCAATTTATGAACCTTATCCCAGTACAATGTCACATTTGTGATATTTTTTTCACATTCTGTTTATAATGTAAGTTTTATTATATTGTCAAGTGGCTCAGCGGTTCCAAACACGAGAGGCCCCATGGGACGCCTGCCAATCATCACTGGACACCGGGTATGGGGTGTTCTCGGAATCTGGTCGGCGAGGGGGAACTGACGTCGCTAATTAGGATTATCTTTAACTTGGGGTAAGTTGTACACTGTCTCTCTCCCTATAAATACCCCTTATAATAAATTATTTATCCCCAAACTTTCCCTTGCTTTATTTATCTCCGCGACATATTTTGGCAGAGACGCTGAGTAGCGTGACGGAACTTCGAAGAAGTCGACGTCTACAGGGACGTGAACCAATTCTTCAACCTTTGCCACAACGAATAGAAATGGAAGACGACCACAGACCCACTGTTAACGGATCCTACCTCCCTTGTCAGCGCCAACGAGATCCTTCTACCTTTTCTGGAGATGGAAATATAAACCCTGGACAGTGGTTGAAAGAGTACGAGAGAGTGTCGAAGTATAACAGATGGGACGAGACCATGAAGCTTGCCAACGTCGTATTTTACTTGAACGGAACTGTTGGAAGGTGGTTTGATAATAACGAAGAATCACTCAACTCGTGGAGAAGCTTTGAAGACGCATTCCGCGGTGTGTTCGGACTGCAGGAGGATTCTGCTCGACGCGCCGAGGAAGTTCTGAAGTCAAGAGCACAGAAGGCCGAGGAATCCAGCGAGTCATACATCCAGGAGATTCTTAGTCTCTGCCCCCAGGTGAACCCTCGCATGGAAGAAGAAGAGATAGTTGACCACATTATAAAGGGAATTTCGGAGGACACATACCAGGTATTGGTGGCGAAATACATACAGACGGTAGATGAGATCCTGAAGTTCTGCCGTCATCTGACAACTGTAAAGCAGCGCAGGATCGGCCGTACGAAATTCGCAAGGTTGTCAAACTTAATGCCCATTTCGTGTGTTGACGACTCAGACGACTTGTCCGGCTTAATTCGCCGCATCGTTAGAGAAGAGATACAAAAGGTTTTTTCAGCACCTGAAATGATCAATCCGCTCCGAGAGGTGAACGCCCTGGAACAGACTGTGAGAAAAGAGGTCAGCCGTGCTCTACAACCTACCAGACCACAAGTCAACGTGGTACAACAACAACCACGAACGCCCTATTATAATATCGACCGACCAACCCAACCCAGGAAGACGGAACATTGGAGAACCTACGACGACAAACCTATCTGCTTCCACTGCGGACGACCCGGACATGTCGTCCGTTATTGTAGGGAACGACGGCAGGTCTTCGCTGGAGCCAGGACAAGGAATGGCGGAGAAGGAAGAAATGTTGGATTTTCGAGTCGTCCCCCGAGATATGACGCCGACGACGACTATGTAACGCCCCAAACCTCGACGTACTTCTACCGGAGCTCTTCCCCATATCAAAGCCGCGCAAGGTCGCCAGCCCGAAGACAATCCAAGTCGCCAGCCCGTCGTTTCAGCCGTTCTCCCAAGCCTCAGAATGTGAAAAACTAAGTGAAGCGGCTTCTAATGGGGGTGAGGTCGCCATTGAGGAAAATCCTCCAGGGTATATCGCCGCTAAATTATAAGAAAGTTTTGTTATGGTCGAAATAAATGGACGCAAAATTAAAGCATTGGTGGATTCAGGAACCGACTTTTCTGTTATTTCAGACAAATTTCGACGCGAAATAAAGACACCTCTCTTCAAAGAACCAGGTCCCATTCTTAAAGCCGCACACAAAAATATAATAGAGACCCTAGGAAAATGTGTACTGAACATAGAAGTTAATGGTTTGAATATCTCATTTGAATTCGTTGTTATGGTGGAATGCAGCCATGACATCATATTTGGATGGGACTTCTTCAAGGCCACCGAGGCCGTCATTGATTGTGGTGGAAATGAACTCCATCTCGGGGAAACCTCCGTCCTGGAATCTCGAGAGGAGGAAAACCAGAGATTGTTTGCTTTCGACGACTTTGTCATCCCGCCTAAATCAATAAAGAAGATCAGTGTGATAAACGAAGAAATATGTGGTGTTAGAGATGTTTTAGTCTCAACTTCAAAGGACTTATTATTAAGAAAGGAAGTTTTTATACCAAACTCATTGGTTACATTTCTACACGGCCGAGGTAGCATTTGGCGAATGGAGCGTCTTGGCCGCAGCTAATTCCATCAGGAATGAATATGTACACCATGGAAAGTTATGAGAATGGAAATATCTGCAGTCTTATTGAATCCAGCGATAAGTTGCAAGAAACGCAGCTAAAGTCACCTGAATGGTCACAGAAGATAAACCTCACTCTAGATCCAGGGCTGTCTGAAATTCAAAGGTTACAGCTTGTTTCATGCCTTGACGAGTTTATTGACATATTTAACTTTGGGAGTACTCCTATTAAGCCCACCAGTACTGTGAAGCACAAGATAAACACAGGAGACCACTCTCCTATCTAACAGCGGCCCTATAGAGTAGCACCAAGAGAACGACGACTAATTCAAGATGAAGTGAACAAGATGATTGAAAATCACATCGTGAAGCCCTCTGAAAGTCCTTGGTCATCTCCAGTTATTCTATTTCGAAAAAAGATGGGATCTGGAGATTCTACGTATATTACCGTCGATTAAATAAGATAACAAAAAAAAAGATGTTTACCCGCTGCCACGCATTGACGATGCCTTGGACAATTTAGCTGGCTCTAGTTACTTCTCCACGATGGATCTTCGGTCCGGGTATTGGCAGATTGAAGTGGCCGAAAAGGACAGGGAGAAAACTGTCTTCATCACTCCAGATGGGCTGTATGAATTTAAAGTAATGCCTTTCGGTCTATGCAACGCTCCAGCAACGTTTGAAAGGATGATAGATAGTGTTCTGGGCAGTCTTAAATGGAACATGTGCCTTTGCTACCTGGACGACATCGTAGTTTACGCACCTACCTTTGAGGAACATCTACGTCGTCTACAAATTGTATTAAGGTGCATCCAGAAAGCTGGACTAAACTTAAACAACAAAAAGTGTATTTTTGGATCAAGGAGGATAAAGATTTTGGGACACCTTGTTGACGCCAATGGAATTCATCCAGATCCAAATAAAGTTGAAGCCGTCTCTAAATTTCCGAGGCCAAGGAATATCTCTGAACTGAGGAGCTTTCTTGGATTATGTTCCTAATACCGAAGATTTATTGAGAACTTTGCCGACAAAGCTAGATCATTGCATGACCTACTGAAGACTGAAAAACAATTCTATTGGGATGCATCTCAAGAGAAAGCGTTTGAAGTCCTTAAAACAGCTCTAATTTCAGAGCCTGTCTTGGGACACTTTGATGAATCCGCTGATACCCAACTACACACGGATGCAAGCGGACATGGTATTGGAGCTGTTCTTCTACAAATACAAGGTGGAAAGGAGCGGCCTATAGCATATGCATCTAGAAGCTTGACAAAGGCTGAAAATAACTATTCTACAACGGAAAAAGAATGCCTTGCTGTAGTCTGGTCTATTAGCAAATTCCGCCCATATTTGTTTGGTCGACCATTCACGGTTGTCACTGACCATCATTCTCTATCTTGGTTGGTAGGGCAGAAAGATCCTTCTGGCCGTTTGGCAAGATGGGCGCTGAAGTTGCAAGAATTTGACGTGACCGTTATCCACAAGAGCGGACGCAAACATAAGGATGCCGATTGTCTGTCAAGGAGCCCGATTGAGAACGATCAACCAAGTACTGTGATGTCCCTAACCAACGTCGATATAGAGCAGACTAAAGACCCGGATTTAGCTAAAATAATCGATAATTTAAACTCGGGCTACACCAGAAAGGAATTCAGCATTATCGACGGCATCTTATACAAGAAAAATTAAAGCACAACTGGAAGACCCTGGCTTATGTTATGGCAGATTTACATGATGCTCCTACAGGTGGGCATTTGGGTTTCGCCCGAACGTATGACAAAGTCAAGAAACGATTCTATTGGCCTGGCCTTTATAGAACTGTTCGCCTATACGTAAGCCATTGTCGGGAGTGTCAACGAAGGAAGAAATTACCTCGACGTCCGACTGGACAACTTGTATCCATACCGCCCATAGAAAAGCCATTTTATAAGGTCGGGGTTAATCTCCTTGGAAGATTTACAGTTTCTAAAGTTGGAAACCGTTGGATCATTGTGTGCACCGATTATATGAAAAGGTATGCCATAACGAAAGCGATCCCAGACGGAGGAGCAATCGAAACAGCTAAGTTCCTGGTTGAAGACGTCATCTTGAAGCATGGAGATCCTAGAGAAATGATAACAGATCGCGGCAGAAATTTCATTTCTCAAGTAATAAAAGAGATCAATGCTCTGTGCGGAATTATGCACAGATTTACAACGGCCTACCATCCTCAGATCAACGGCCTGACTGAAAGGTTCAACAAAACTCTGGGAGACATGTTGTCCATGTACACATGTGTTGAGCAGAAGGACTGGGACCAAGTTTTGCCCTATGTAACTTTTGCTTACAACACTGCTAAACAGGAGGCGACCGGCTACACCCCGTTCTTTCTTGTCCACGCCCGCGAGGCCGAGACCTACATCGATGCCGTACTACCCTACCTACCAGATGAGATCTCTGACGACTACGTTGGAGAACTTGTGACCAGAGCTGAGGAAGCGCGTCAACTATCCCGATCACGCCTTCTACAATCACAGGCGAAAGACCGTAGACTATACGACCAGAAACATACTCCAGTCTATTACCAGAAGGATGATCTTGTGTGGGTTTTTACTCCCATCCGAAAAGTAAGACTATCAGAAAAGCTACTGAAGAGATACTTCGGTCCCTACAAGGTGACCAAGAAGCTTTCAGAAGTAACGTATGAAGTAGAGCCCGTGGACCCCTCTCCCCGATCACGGAAAGCCAAGGATATCGTCCATGTCATTCGGACCCTGAAGAACAACATTCTATTCTACTAGGGAACACCAGCCGTGATAGATTTCCTTCCAGAACAAGGGCTGAGACAAGCTAATCAGCGGGTCGCTGTTTTCTCTAAGGAGGGGGTAATGTCAAGCGGGTCAGCGGTTCCAACCACGAGAGGCCCCATGGGACGCCTGTCAATCATCCCTGGACACCGGGTGTGGGGGGTTCTCGGATTCTGGTCGGCGGGGGGAGCTGACGTCGCTAATTAGGATTATCTTTAACTTGGGGTAAGTTGTACACTGTCTCTCTCCCTATAAATGCCCCTTATAATGAATTATTTATCCCCAAACTTGCCCTTGCTTTATTTATCTCCGCGACAATATGTACAAGTTTCAGCCGTATGGAAGTGTAATATTATGGAAACTTTTGAAGAAATATTTGTTATTGAGATCACACATGTGGTTTGTCTATATAATGATGAAATGTTTGTACATGCGTGTGTTCGGCATACATTTACATCATAGTTGACCTAATGTTAAGTTTTGACACCATAAAAAGGTAGATCTGAAAGGAGTCATGTGAATAGTTTCGAGTTCTGAATATGCAAATCAGTCCGATAATAGACGAATTTATATTTCAAACGCAATCAAAAAGCGAAGACGTTTCTGTCTCGTAATTGGTGACACCCGGGCGAATTAAAACATTATTTCATTTAGAAATCAGTAGAAAACCACACCAACAGGGAAATTATTTTTATTACCGAAAAGTAAATACAGGATTTGCGCTCGAATTCTAATGCCAGAAAGGCTTCTGGTCCAGACAACGTGAGTAATAATATGATTAAGCACTCATTGTTATCAATCCTACCCAGTTTATTTAAACTCTTTAATAGGTGTTTAGAGCTAAGTTACTATCCTGAAAGCTGGAAACATTCGGTATTAAAAACTATTCCGAAACCGCAAAAAGCTGACTACGAAGCAATTAATAGCTATCGCCCAATTTCACTAACATCAAATTTCTCAAAAATATTTGAAACGATCAATAAAAATAAAATACTCGATTATTATAATCATAATAACTTACTGAGCCATTGGCAACATGGAATTACGAAAAGAAAATCTACAATAACGGCGATGGAAAAAATAACCGAGACCCTACTGAAACACAAACAAAACGAATTGGTTGCATTGATTGATATAAGTCGTGGGTTTGATAATGCGGGTGGCCTGCTATAACAAAAAGAATGAACGAAAACCACGTCCCTGCAGTTCTTATAAAAATCATTAAATCATTTTTAAATCGGAGAAAAAAAACAAGTCCCACCTTCTCGAATACTGCAATTTCAAAATATTTATCAGAGGGGTGTCCTCAAGGCGGACTATTGTCACCTTTATTGTGGAAAATACTGTTGAATGATTTGCTGATCAATTTCGTATCCCCAAATTCTGAGATAGTCTGTTATGCTGATGATGTTTCCATTATTTGCTGGCACAAGACCATAGAAGGGTTAGAAATGAAACAGAAAATACTTTAAAATATGTAATACAATGGCGTACAAGAAATAAGCTGAAGCTAAGCCCGGAGAAAACCAACTTAATACATATACACGGCAAACAAAAGATTCCAATGGGAACTCCAAACTTCATAATAAAACCGGTAAAAGAAGTAGAAATTTTAGGTATACATTTTTCTAATCATAGAATCAAGTCAAAAATTAACTTCACACCCCACATTAATGATATTTTATGTAAAAAAAAAAAACCGTATGAAAAATCTGTTATTTTCACTCTGTGGAAAAATGTGGGGATGGGATGTTAAAAAAAGATCAATTTTATATAAAGCTATTTTCAGGCCAATACTAACCTACGGATCTGAAATATGGTATAAATTTATAAATAAAAGAAGTAAGCAAAGATTAAACTCTCAGCAACATCAGATTCTTCTTTGGGTAGTGAGAGCTTATAAAACGACCTCATCAAATTGTATTCATAGTTTGGCAAAAATACCTATTCTCACAGATCACATAGAATCGTTGATAATAAAATACGAATTGGCCAATTTATCAAAAGAAGAAATTAATTTATTTAGACCGCATGCCCCAACTATAATGCAAAACTTCACAGAATCAAGAATGGTTGAAACTATAGCGAACAATAATGAAACATTCCGAAAATTTTTCCCATTTGGAATTCCTTTTTATTTTCGTCCAAATTTTTATAACTCACAGTTCATCACAAATCATGGTAATTTTGGAGAATTTCTGTCAAAAAGCGGGGCAACAGATGATCCTAGCTGCATCTGTGGAAAAGAGAAAACCAAAACTCAATACATTTATTATTAGAAGGTCCGATCTTTCACAGCTACAGAAGTTATCATTTTTATCCCATTGAAGAAATTTGCGAATTTGTATATAACAAAGAAACTTATGTAAAATTTGATAATTTTTGTAAATTCATTTTAGATTTTATCTTCTGTTTGAGAAAACCATCGTTTCAGTTTTAATTATGTTTTTAGTCCGGTTGTCGAGTTGTATATAATGAATTATATATAGGTTGCGAAAATTTATTTAGGCTCAAGTATCCCGAGCTGATATATCGCGTCCGATATGTCGAATAAAATAAAATTTAAAACAAATCTGTAAAAAAACCCTTTAAAAATAGAAATTATAGTTTGTTACATAGCTAAACAGAGAGCTATTTTTCTTTAAAAAATATCGTAGACCGAAAATATATAAAAAATCTCTTAGTTTTTTTTATTAAATGAATATTTTGTTTAATATCATTGAATTTTCATTATCTCGCGCTCCCAATCTTTAATCCTAACACTCAAATTTATTATAAAATGTCAATAATCCTTTGAAATTTATTAGTTTTTTTACTGTATTATACTTCTTTAACACAAATATTTTATCCTTTCTCAATTTATTTTATTAAATCTCTACAATTTTGTTTAAGCCTTTTCTAAATTGGGTTCAAAGAACGATGGTGTTATCCAATACCCTTACATAAATCTATTTTTAAACTAGCTGTTTCATTCAATCACGGTCAATCAATGCGATGATCAGATACTTGTGTAATTGATTAAATATGGGATTTGTTATTAAAATTCAAATGAGAAAATTCTACCTCTCCCGTCAAAATGGACCTACCTTGTCATGAGGTACAGCCCCTTGCGAAGCACCTGTTTTTTTAAAATAATAAATTACTTCAATAGCCCCAAAATTGCGCTAGCCCAACCCCACCAGTGAAGGCAAGCAACCAAACAAAACCTTGTAAGTGTAAAGTCGAGCAGCTTTCTGCATGTGTAGCCATGTGATGTACTTACAGTAAAAGGTAGAAACCGCTAATTCTACCCCCATGACTATCGTGATGTCCATATATTATTTGGATAACAACATTATTCTAAACCAAAAAATAAGATATTATACACTCGTACTTGGATAATTCGAAGCCCAAAGGACAAAAAATAATAATAATAATAAAATCGAATTACACAAATTTTCGAATTGAAAACGTTTTTAATAAAAGGTGCAAAAGTCTAGGGACCAAGATATATATTCGAACTGAAGACGTTTTTGATTTGAAGACTTTCGAATTATCCAAGTTTTACTGTATATTAGCTTTATTAAAAAAAAAAATTATATATATATACAGGGTGTACCAGGTATATTGGGACTAACTTTGACAGTCCATAAAACAAAAACTACTTGAGATTAAAAACTTGTTCTTTTTTTCATTACGTAGCCATATTCATGTAAAATGCAACAGTACATGTGTGCGCAGTGTAGTGATGAAGAGTAACCGAGAATTTGAAAATCGAGCTGCCATCATCGTTGCTCTGCGCGCCGGAAGGAGCCCCAAAGAGATAGTGGATTTTCTTAAGTTGCCCAAAACCACTATTTATCGTGTCAAGAAGCAGTTTGATGAGGCCGACAGTAACAAAGAGGGGATAGCTACAAGGAAAAAGCACTCGCGTCGATCGGACAGGGTAAGAGGCGAAGAATTTGTCAAAAATGTCAAGGAGAAGATTGATGGAAACCCTGGGAAGAGCATGAGGGCCATAGCCAAGGAAATGGACGTTGGCTCTATGACAATTGTCAGAACTATCCATGAGGACCTTGGTCTCAAGTCTTATGCCCTTCGGAAAGGTCAGTTGCTGACTGAGAATATGAAGAATAACAGAAAAGGAGAGGCTGCTGCCCTCCTCAACAACCTGAAACACGAC
Organism: Cordylochernes scorpioides; assembly: GCA_030710605.1. Classification (NCBI taxonomy): domain Eukaryota; kingdom Metazoa; phylum Arthropoda; class Arachnida; order Pseudoscorpiones; family Chernetidae; genus Cordylochernes; species Cordylochernes scorpioides. The sequence goes on along the minus strand of CP092871.1, from coordinate 65,439,177 downwards.
TCTTTTGGCATGCTAAGGTTCTTCTCTGACGAAAAGAACTTTGACGTGGACCAAAAGGTAAATCCCAGGAATGATCCTGGATCTGTAAAGACCCCTCAGAGATACCTGTCGTGATGCACACGAAATTTCCTGCCTCCGTAATGGTCCTTGGCGTTATCAGCAGTGAAGGTGATGTCATGCCTCCCCATTTCTTTGAGAAGGGCCTTAGGATGAACGCTGACACCTACATCAATGTTCTGGAGACCGTTGTGAAGCCTTGGATGGACATGGTGGCCGCAGGAAGGAAGTATGTCTTCCAACAGGACTCAGCTCCAGCCCATAAGGCAAAAAAGACACAATCGTGGCTGACACTTAACGTCCCTAGTCACTGGGGTCCTGATATTTGGCCCCCTAATTCTCCAGATTGCAATCCCCTCGACTACTATGTATGGGGCGTTGTTGAGAGAGATGTCAACAAAGCTCCTCATACCACCATACAGTCTGTCAAGAAAGTAGTTCACACGGTGATGACCCAAATGGACAAGGTCATCGTCGCCAAGGCCTGTGCTTCATTCCGCACTCGCCTCGAGACTGTTGTAGCTAATAATGGAAACTACATTGAATAAATAAAAACTATATCCTTTTATCTACTACTGTGTCAAATTTCATTCGGATATTTTAATTTTTACTTGCAAAAAATTTCAGTTAAAATACCATTGTTGAAATTCCCAATTTACCTGGTACACCCTGTATATGTAATATTGTTGCAAATGTCGATGTATGGATAAACAGGCAGTCGTGTACGTGAGGCGAGTGTTGATGTTCTTCCCACACACGGACAACAAGAAGCAGAGGCATGGCTAGATGTTAGCACAGAGAGGGATCGGGGACAGCCCACGGGACAGAGGTAGAGGCCATGACACAAACTTGGATGCTTATCACCGAGACATGGCGAGAGAGTCACACCGAAACACCCCCTAGAACCATCTGCTGACCCCCTGCCAAAAACTGTCTTGTTTTCAGGGGTCGTCTATAAAGAGTCCCTGGGGTCCACATGGGCTGGGCGTTGGCTTTTTCTCCCCTCTGTCCCTGTCCCTGGGGTTTAAATACAAATAGTTTATATACAAAATATGGGGTGGTAGTAAATAGAAATAGTGTACATTTCAATAGAAGGGTAGGATATTTTAAGGTATCGGCTTTAACTAATTGGAAGATATGTGACATATACTAAAAGTGTCATACAGTTTAAAATATATTATTTATATATATTTTTTGAAATTATATTGTAGAAGATTATTTATTATTCTAAGAAAATATTTTTGAATTTCTATATTTGTATTTTGATACACTGTAAAATATTTTTATTGCCTCTCTGCTACGTCAATAAAATTTTAATTTGGTTTTACATTAAATATATTTCCGTGTCATCCTAAAGTTTGACTTTCCTAATTTTCTACGTTACAATATTCATTGATGTCTCTTTTGCCGGGATGACATTGATTAATCTATATAAATGAAGGTCATTTCTTCGTCGAAAAATACGCAAAAACTATGCCGCCATCTATTGACTTTATCTGCAAAATAGCGAACTCGGGTCGGTGACAAAGCAAAAACACCGACTCTGGCAAATTCAGAACACCTCCTTGGATACGACGCTGGTGTTGTGTCACCAGCTGATTCTGCTAGCTTGCAGAGACTGTCGATAGATAGCGCATTGTTTTTGTGTCTACTTTGACAGGAGATGTGACCTTTTTTTATAGATTAATCCATATCACCCCGGCGAAAAAGTGATTTATAAATAAAATAGATTTCAAATAATCAGACACGTCTTAATTAAGGTGTGTTTTGTATATATTATACTAGCCGAATGACCCTGGCAACGCCCGGGGTTTACCCGATTAAATGCTTTTATTCAAATACTATTCGTTACAATTATAAATTGGCGCCGTGGATGTCATTCTTGTATAATATATAAATGAGTTTTAAAAATTGTAAAAAAAAAAAAATGCATCGGCCGGGAATCAAACCCGGGGCGCCCGCGTGGCAGGCGAGCATTCTACCACTGAACCAAAAGCAAACGGTGACAGAATTAAGAACGCATGACGATGATAACTATATTATCCGTGACAGAGGCGGCCGATGAGGAAAGACGGTCGTGACTATATATAGTAATAATCCAAACTGTACCTTATCATGGATGTGGTCTTGTTACCTTGTGTTTATAATCTATAATCCAAATTGTACCTTATCATGGATGTGGTCTTATTACCTTGTGTTTATAATCTATAATCCAAACTGTACCTTATCATGGATGTGGTCTTGTTACCTTGTGTTTATAATCTATAATTCAAATTGTGCCTTATCATGGATGTGGTCTTATTACCTTGTGTTTATAATCTATAATCCAAATTGTACCTTATCATGGATGTGGTCTTATTACCTTGTGTTTATAATCTATAATCCAAACTGTACCTTATCATGGATGTGGTCTTGTTACCTTGTGTTTATAATCTATAATTCAAATTGTGCCTTATCATGGATGTGGTCTTATTACCTTGTGTTTATAATCTATAATCCAAACTGTACCTTATCATGGATGTTGTCTTATTACCTTGTGTTTATAATCTATAATCCAAAATGTACCTTATCATGGATGTGGTCTTATTACCTTGTGTTTATAATCTACAACGCCCGGGGTTTACCCGATTAAATGTTTTTATTCAAATACTATTCGTTGCAATTATAAATTGGCGCCGTGGATGTCATTCTTGTATAATATATAAATGAGTTTTAAAAATTGTAAAAAAAAAAAAAAAATGCATCGGCCGGGAATCGAACCCGGGGCGCCCGCGTGGCAGGCGAGCATTCTACCACTGAACCAAAAGCAAACGGTGACAGAATTAAGAACGCATGACGATGATAACTGTATATTATCCGTGACAGAGGCCACGACAGACGGTCGTGACTATATATATATTAATATATGCAAATAACTTCACTTAAAAAAATATATTTTCTTTGACGACTGCACCCATGGCGAATATAAGTATATGATTCTTAATAAAAGGGTTAGGTGGGTGTATATAATGTACTAATGTTCTCCCATATATTATAGTGTAGCGTGCTTTATTTGTTATTTACATGATTTTAAGATTTAGATGTTATTATATTTACATAGTTTGGCTTTTGAATTGTGTCGTTGCTATATAGATGTGCGTAGTTATAATTTTAGACCGTTGTTACCAAGAATAAAGTTAGTTTGCGTTTACCTCTCTTTACAATTGGTGGGGATGCTGGTGTTAGAACTCATGGCATATTGTATGTATATATGTAAATATTACAACTATTTTTTATATTTTTGTTTTTTTTGTGTGTGTGACCCCTCAGCGAAGGGGATTCTATTTTTTGCTGTTTCTTCTCATCTTTTCACACACCGGCCCCCACCCCCTGTCGAAAGAATGTAATCGTCCGCCGGCCGGATGGACAGTCCAAGTAACCACTGACCAATCGGAGGGGCAGAGGGGTCAAGAGGTCCTGGCGCGGGGGCAGAGTTGGTGACACAGCTGTGCCAAGTAGACAAGAAAAAAGCCTCGCGGGGGCTTGCCCAAGATGAGCTCCGGGAACTTCTTCCATCTTCCATAAACGACCATACAAGCAGTCTGAGAAGGGACTGGGAGGCTGACATCTAAAAAAAAAAAGGTGAAGCCGAGACGAATCTTTGAGAGAATCGCATAGTGGTTGGAGTACGTCGAGGGCGACGAATTGTGCTTCATCTGAAGATACCAGAAAGTTCGTCGAGGACGACGAATTGTGCTTCCAAGGCAGAGGGGCTCGGGCAGGCCGACCTAACAACTGAGAGGAACTGTTTTTGGTGAGCACTCTCTCACACCCTTTTATTTCCTAAATTGGTATAATTTTTATGTTATTATAGTATATTTTTTTAGTATTTTTTTCTTTCTTATTTTTACTAAGTTTTCTATTTTCGTCAATATCATCATTTTATATATTTTCTTTGTTAAAAAACATTTAAGTTGCATGCAAATTTTGGAATACACAAAAACAATAAGTTTTTCATATATATTTTTTTATCCTTTATTTTATAGCTATCCTTTTTTTTTCTTGTTTGAACACCCAAGGCAGCCCAAAACAATATCAAAACTTTAGGTTAAAGTTTTTTATTTTGTTAAAAAGGGGTGTTTGTGGAGCGTTCCGAATTTTTCTTTTCCTCCACGAGATTTTTCAATTACCCCTTTCTTAACATTTTATTTTGGCGTCCCCGGGTGGGCTGCATTGGCTGGTCAAATCGAGAAAAAGAAAAAAAAGGAAAGGCTTCTAGGAATATTATACAGTAAATAATGCAGAGTATTGATACATTAAAAGGGCTAGAGCCCCCAAAATAGCTATTTTTACTCAGCTGTCCACCGAGTTTTGGACTGAAATAGAAAAGCCAGATTTCGATGCAGAAAAATATAGAGTTAAATATAACCGAATTTGTGATCTCTGTAAGGAAATAAGTGAAATTGATTCAAGGTATCAGGTGCTCCTTCTGGAGGATAAAACCATAACGGAGGTCAAATTCGAAGAAGAATTCGAAGGTTGTGAAAACTATATTCAAGGGATGTTTGACATAGAAAATAAATATTTGTCTCGGTGTGAAACCGCGAGGATTAGGGTCGACGGCTCATTGGTGGAGTACGCGGCGAATTCGGTTATAAATACCGAATCTAAAAGAACTATTAGGTTGCCAAAAGTAGAGTTACTGAAATTTAAGGGCAACCTAGAGGATTGGCTCTCATGGTGGGGGCAATTTCGTAAAATTAGTGACGATGAAACTCTTGGGGATGTAGATAAATTTCACTATCTGCTACAAGCGGTAGTCGAGGGATCCAGAGCTCAACGTCTTGTGTGCAGTTACCCTATTACTGAAGATAATTATCCCAGGGTAATACAAGCATTGAAAGATAGATTCGGAGATAAGAACATTCTCATAGAACACTATATAAGGAGACTATTGAAACTGGTTGTTTCTAATGCAAGGAAAGAAAATGATACGATGAACTAACGGCTCACTTAAAGAACCTAGAATCACAGGCTGTTAACACGGAGATGGCAGGCGTGTTTCTCTACCCATTGGTTGAGTCGAGTATGCCATTAGACATTATTCAGGTGTGGCAGAGGAATCTTGCTGTGGACTATGGGATAAAAGAAGAAGGAGCGGAGAATGGAGATAAGAGTGATGCCGGCGGTAGACTACAGGCTCTGATGGACTTCCTTCGGGATGAGGTGAAGGGTGCTGAGCGAATGGCATTTGCTAAGGAGAATTTTGAGGGTAATAGCTCAATGAGGCCCACAGGTTCTCAGTTAAAGACTCCTCGGAAGACACTGCTCACTGTCTCCAATTTATTCGGCAGCTCATTTAACAGAAAATGCATATTCTGCCAGAGAGATAATCACCTGAGTAGTAAATGCTTTGTTGCTTCGCGTCTTACACCTAGTGAGAGGGATCAAAAGGAGGCTAGAGTCTGCTTTAAATGTCTAAAAGGTAATCATATGAAAAGGGAATGCTGAGCAGACATAAAATGTAGAAATTGCGGAAAAGATCATCTGGATATCTTTTGCAATAAAATTTCCTTGAGGCAAGGAGGAAACAATAGTTTCAAAGGTGAAAAATCTGAGGTTGTAAATGAAGGAAATACCTCATGCACGGGTGTTAATATGTCTGCGCGAACATGCGCCAATGACATCCTACTAATGACTTCCGTGGCGAATTTGAAAGGGGCTAAAGAGACTAAAGAAGTCAAGATGTTATTTGACACCGGAAGTCACTACTCCTATATAAAGAGATCTATTGTCGAAAAACTGGGTTTTAACAAAATAGGCGAGATAAGTTTGAAAAAATCTCTTTTCGGGGGAGGAAACATGAAGGAGGCGTTGCACGGAAAATATGTTTTGAAACTGGGAAGTCTAACCAATAAAATTGATTTAGACATAGTCGCCCTCGATCAACCAGAAATTTGTGCAAGGATACCGCCGATTCCAAGAGGACGTTTGTTATACAAACTAAAACGGAAAAATATCTATATTCACCCGTCAAATTTTAGAAATGAGGAAATATATATTTTAATAGGTAGTGACTACTTTGGACAATTACTGACCGGGAAGGTCGTCCATCTAGGAAAGGACCTAACTGCCGTAGAGACCAAATTAGGATGAACGCTTATGGGGCAATCTCCGGTGGTGTGTAAGGAGGATAAGGTCCAAATTGCATTAAATATGTTGGTTGCAAGAAACAACTTGAAGGATCTTTGGGAGCTGGATATCTTGGGAATCCAAGATCCCATCGAAGTTGTCTCAAATAAGAAAAGGGAAACTGAACTAAGGGAACATTTTATAAAAATATATAAAGAGGGATGAATATCAACGATATTCAGTCGCGCTACCATGGAAATGCGAAAGAAATAATATACCCTCGAATTTAGAAATAGCGCAGAGGAGATTGGAAGCATGCACTAGTAAGTCAAGGAAGGAGAAGAGGGTTATTGATTATTCTACTATTCTTCAAGAATGGGAGAGAGAGGGCCTAATTGAGAGGATAGAGGAGAATAGGCCTCAAAAGAAGGGCCATTATTTATCGCATAGGCCGGTGTTCAAGGCTGAAAGTAAGACGACGCCTCTTCGTCCTGTTTTCGATGCCTCCTGCAGGTCAAATAATGGTCTTTCTCTGAATGACTATCTAGAAAAGGGATCTAACCTTTTGGAAAAAATACCTGAAATATTAATTAGGTTTAGAGAAAAGGGGGTATTGTTGTTCTAGCCGATATTCGAAAGGCATTTCAGATGATTACAGTGTAGCTTCAAGACCAGGACTTTCTTCGCTTCCTTTGATGGGATCAAACTGACCCTATAAAGTTAACCGTTTTTAGACATAAACGTGTGGTATTTGGGCTTAACTGTAGTCCAATCATCTTGGGTGCAGTTATTGATCATAATCTGAATTCTGTACAAGGTCCGGCAGCTGAAATCGCAAAGACTATGGCGAGATCCTTTTATATGGATAATTTGGTAACATCCCTCTCCTCTCAGGAGGAGGTCCAACAATTCCAGAATACAGCTGTCAATATCATGAAACTGGCAAAAAAGGACTTGCGTGAGTGGGAATTTAATTTACCAGTGAGTAATTCAAAGGAGGAAAAGGAACTACTACCAAGGTGTTGGGACTTGTGTGGGACAAAGTAGATGTACTTAATTGTGATGTTTCTATTGAAAAGGATCTCCCCCGAAGACTAACCAAGAGGATTGTCCTTTCTAAAATTCAGCAAGTTTTTGATTCTTTGGCAGTTTATAGTCCTATATTTTTGCCTACTAAACTATTATTACAGAGGTCCTGGTTGTTGAAAATTGGATGGGATTCTCAATTACCCGAAGATATGGATCGGGAGTTTAGAACATGGTACTCCCAAATTGGGCTATTAAGTGAAATCAAAATTCCCAGGCATATTTGGTTTGATCAAACTAATAAGAAGGAAATACACGTCTTCTGCGATGCCAGTAAATCAGCCTATGCAGCAGTGGCATATATGAGAAGTGAAGTGCAGGCGGGAATACATTTGTCTCTGCTTTGGAGCAAATATAGGCTTGCGCCAACCAATAAGATAACCATTCCTCGGTTAGAATTTTTGGCCTGCGTTTTAGGAGCTAGACTTGTTAAATCTATTCCGACTGCCTTAACAAATAGTTGCCCTGTTACTTTATGGACCGATTCCTCAACCGTTATGGCTTGGCTAAAGAGAAAAAAATGAGTGGAATGTGTTTGTAAGAAACCGAGTACAGGAAATACGAGACACTGTCAATAATGAGAACTGGAAGTTTGTTTACGGAAAATTAAATCCAGCGGATTTACCTTCTCGAGGGTGCTCTATCGTACAATTTGTCTCGACAAACTGGTGGGAGGGTCCTGAATGGCTCGAAGGGGAAAAGGAGAGTTGGCCTAGTTTTGAACCGACTATTGATGAGGAAGAGATCATCAAAGAAAAAAGAAAAAACCTTACAGGTTCACACCACTCTCATTGTCGAAACAAATCGATGGTTCCTAGAGAGGAGTTCCAAGTATAGCTTAAACATTAGGATTATGGCTTGGGTTTTAAGATTCTTGGACAATGCGAGAAGAATACCCACTGAAAGGGGAAATTTGAAAGTAATAGAGTTAGAAAGGGCCGAAATGAAGCTGTTGAAATTGGTTCAACAAGAGACTTTCCCAGGAAAACAGGCTCCGAAAAATGGATTAAAGACTATAAAATCCGTCGAAGGTTTGTGGTGCGTTGAGACGAAACTGCTACATGGACAAGATCCAGAAGCGTTTAAACGACCTATTTTACTACCTCGTAATCATCCTCTGGTGGAACAGATGGTTCGTGAAATCCACCAACAAAATGGGCATGGAGGAGCCCAATTCATTCTTTCACAATTGAGAGAGAAATTCTGGATCATTGGTGGTCGCAGATTGATTAAACAAATAATTGGAAAATGTGTGATATATAGGAGGCATAATCAGAAACCTATTCCGACTCCTGGCGCGGCATTGCCGGCTAATAGAATAGGGTTAGGCAAACCCTTCGAGGTGACAGGTGTGGATCTGTTGGGACCGCTACATCTTAAAGGTGGCAGCAAGGTTTGGGTGGCCTTGTTTACTTACGCTGTTTACAGAGCTGTCCACCTAGAGATTGTGAGAACATTAGAGGCAAACACTTTTTTGTTAGCTCTAAAAATATTCATTTGTCAGCGTGGACGTCCTGGAAAAATATATAGTGATAACGAGACAAATTTCTCAAAAACAAACGAATTACTTAAACGCTCGGATTGGGGGGAGATTGAAAGGGAATCGAGTGTAAAAATAATCCAATGGATTTTTATCTCTCCCTCAGCGCCTTGGTGGGGAGGTTTTTGGGAGAGATTGGTAAGGATTGTTAAGAGTTTATTGGTTCGTATGCTCGGATTCAGTAAATTGAATTATGTACAACTTGAAACTGCTTTATGTGAGGTAGAGAGTATTATCAACAATAGAGCTCTTTCATATATATCGGAAGATGACCAAGACACCTCATTCCCTTGACCCCTCAAATGTTTCTGCAGACTAACGCAAACAATGAGTTTCCGGAGCTAGAAAAAATAAGTGTGAATTCTTTCACCAGAAAATACAAGATTTTGAGTAAACTAAATGATGAACTTAAACAGAGATTCCGCAAGGAATATTTGGGGGTACTGATGCAACGGGCCGAAAATAAAAGGGACCGGTGCATAAAAGAAGGGGATTTACTCCTTATAGACCAGGACAACACTAAAAGAATTCTCTGGCCTGTTGGAAAAATAGTAAAACTTTACTTGGGGAAAGATGGGGTGAACAGGGTTGCCAGAGTCAAGACATCAACAGGCGAATGGCTACGCCATGTACAGAGACTGTTTCCCCTTGAGATTTCCTCTGAGGAAACTCTCGAAAAGGCCTCTGGGGATAAAAAAAAAACCTCTAACGATCAAAACAAGGTCCGGACGTGAAGTCCGCAAACCAATAAGGTTTGCTCCTGATGTTTTGAATCAGTGATAAAAGAAAAGAGAGAGCAAATTTCCTTGTTTTTTTTTTGTGTGTTTTCACACAAAGAAAAGGTGGGGGTATGTTAGAACTCATGGCATATTGTATGTATATATGTAAATATTACAATTATTTTTATATTTTTATTTTTTTGTGTGTGTGACCCCTCAGCGAAGGGGAATCTATTTTTTGCTGTTTCTTCTCCTCTTTTCACACACCGACCCCCACCCCTGTCGAAGGAATGTAATCGTCCGCCGACCGGATGGACAGTCCAAGTACCCACTGACCAATCGGAGGGGCAGAGGGGTCAAGAGGTCCTGGCGCGGGAGCAGAGTTGGTGACACAGCTGTGCCAAGTAGACAAGAAAAAAGCCTCGCGGGGGCTTGCCCAAGATGAGCTCCGGGAACTTCTTCCATCTTCCATAGACGACCATACAAGCAGTCTGAGAAGGGACTGGGAGGCTGACATCTCAAAAAAAGGTGGAGCCGAGACGAATCTTTGAGAGATTCGCATAGTGGTTGGAGTACGTCGAGGGCGACGAATTGTGCTTCATCTGAAGATACCAGGAAGTTCGTCGAGGACGACAAATTGTGCTTCCAAGGCAGGGGGGCTCGGGCAGGCCGACCTATCAACTGAGAGGAACTGTTTTTGGTGAGCACTCTCTCACACCCTTTTATTTCCTAAATTGATATATTTTTTTTATGTTATTATAGCATATTTTTTTAGTATTATTTTTCTTTCTTATTTTTACTAAGCTTTCTATTTTCGTCAATATCATCATTTTATATATTTTCTTTGTTAAAAAACATTTAAGTTGCATGCAAATTTTGGAATACACAAAAACAATAAGTTTTTCATATATTTTTTTATCCTTTATTTCATAGCTATCAAAAAATTAAACAAAAGCTTTATATGTGTAGCCTTTGTTGTCTTCCTTTTTTTTTCTTGTTTGAACACCCAAGGCAGCCCAAAACAATATCAAAACTTTAGGTTAAAGTTTTTTATTTTGTTAAAAAGGGGGTTTGTGGAGCGTTCCGAATTTTTCTTTTCCTCCATGAACTTTTTTAATTACCTCTTTCTTAACAGCTGGGTACCGATGCCCTCACGAATTCCTATATAATAAGAAGCCTTTGCTTACAAGGCCTAGAGCCACTTTTTTGTCTCTCTACGAAAAGAATAATTCTATCAAGAGAAATGACAAGATCAAGTAGAATTGATGCAGTGCTAACCCTTGCAGTAATTAGACAAGGAATTTAACTAGTTTCGTCAGACCTGGAATGGAAAATTGTAGATAGGCTAATTACACAGGTCTACAAAAAAAACTTTTTTTTGCACAAGAGAACCTGATGGTGTTTCTAGTGTAACTTTTCATGCTGAACTCAAAAATCTAATCAGAAATTTCCCATCACGTATGGTTTTTGCGTGACGGTCTTTTTTAGTATTGGGATAAATACATGCATCCAACATGAAAGAGACTTACGAAAACATGAAACTGCTTTTGAAAAAGATAGAATATGAAAGATACGGTTGGAAAATATGCAGCGATTTGAAAGTCGTTGCTCTCTTGCGTGGATTACAGCTTGGATATACAAAATTTTGTTGTTTTCTGTGTGAGTGGGATAGCAGAGATAGGGAAAGGCATTACATTAAAAAAATCTGGCAAAACCGTAAAATCTTTACTCCAGGATATAAAAATATTGCAAATCTACCCCTGATCGATTCAGAAAATATTTACTTACCACCATTACATATTAAACTGGGATTAATGGAGAACTTTGACAAGGCAATGGATCGAAATATGCCAGTGGATTTGCCTACCTAAAACAAAAATTTCTAGTATAAGTGAAGCGAAGATTAAAGAAGGCATTTTCGTATACCTCAGATTCGAGAATTGCAGCAGGATGGAAATTTTCAAAATAGTTTGAATGAAGTTGAAGCAGCAGCATGGAATTCCTTTAGAAACGTTTGCAAAAACTTCTTAGGAAGTGTCAAGGTTGAAAATTACCGAGACATAGTTAATGATCTGTTGCTTTCCTACAAGGCACTGGGATGTAACATGTCCCTCAAGATCCATTTCCTGCATTCACATCTAGATTTCTTTCCAGACAATCTTGGCGCAGTTAGCGATGAGCATGGTGAGAGGTTTCATCAAGCTATATAAAGCATGGAGAAGCGGTACCAAGGTAAATGGAGTCCCGCTATGCTTGCCGACGACTGCTGGGCACTCAAGAGGGATCTACCACAAGCAAAGTATAGAATAAAATCCACTGTCACTGCTTTTCAATAATAAATATGTTTCGTTCATATATGCCTATATATTAACAATATTTCCAAATTCAAGTAGGTGTATCTCAGAAATATTGTGTAATAGAAAAAAACTTATGGTATATTTGGATTCAGGACATGTAGATAAGATGCTATTTCTTTGTGGACAAAGAAAAATATTTTTTGATAAACCAGTTACGTGACATTGTTTGCAATTTTAGTGTATTTATCCCAATACTAAAAAAAGACCGTCACGCAAAAACCATACGTGATGGGAAATTTCTGATTAGATTTTTGAGTTCAGCATGAAAAGCTACACTAGAAACATAATCAGGTTCTCTTGTGCAAAAATCTTGTTGACCAGTGTTATAAGGTTGTCTCAAAAGTTGGTGTTTTTCTTAAAACGTTGTTTTTCTTATTACTTGGCGAATAATATTATTACGGCGAATACATAATAATACATAATACAATTAATATATACATAATACAAAGATATATTATACATAACGGCGAATAATATTGGTATTTAAAATTTTTTGCAAGGGTTACGAACTTTTGGGACAACCTTGTACCAGTGGGCTCTTCGAGCATAATGAGAGCAGTGGCTGCCGATGATCATTTTACGATTTCCGCTGGTTCGACCAGACAGAGTTGAGACCGTCGTCTGCAGAGGATACCGTCTTCTGCGAAGGTGAGACCGTCGTCCTGCAGAAATTGCCGTCTGCAGAAATCGTCCAGAAATCGCCTGCAGAGACCGCCGTTTGCAGAGATGGGATCGCAGTCTACTGAAGGAAATTGTTCACCGTGACCCGGACCAACATGACCGAACCGAGGATGAACCTTATGTCTAACAGCGGGGACGCTATCCTTTTGGGAAAGAGAGCATTGTAGCGTGTTTTATTTCTTATTTACATAATTTTAAATGAATAAAACAAAGCATCACGGGCTGGGATTCTTTATTAGAACAAATATATACGAGCTTTCGGGCACATACGCCCTTCTACAGGAATTAATGAAACAATAATCCAACTAGTTTGAAATAAGATTTATATATAAATTTAACGTGCATATCCACGATGCACGTGCATATCAACTTGCAAGGTATCCCATCAGACATGTGATATCTTATACTGTGAATGAATTTGTTTTATCTTTTTTTATTTAAGTCTATTGAATTATATGCTTCTGGTAAATCAATTCTGCGATTTATACTGCTATATTGTTTGGACACTTTTGCTTCAATTATCAATCTTTGATATTTGTTATTGATATTGTTGTAATGTACATTAGGTTCATTTAAGTTAAATGTGTGTCCTGTTGAATTGGAGTGCTGTACTATTAATGATAATGGGTCATTTCTGTTTATGTTTCTTCTGTGTTCAATGATTCTATTATGTAATTTTCTTCCCGTTTCTCCCACATATTTGGCATTACAATTATTACATTCTATAGAATAAATTACCTCTTTTCTGCTTGATATATATTCGGTTTGCCTGTTTTTTGTAATCGGGTTTCTTAAGATATCCGATAAGTTGGGAGGGTTGCTATAAAAGGTTTTTATTCCATATTTATCTAGTGTTCTAGAAATGTGGATGGATTTCGGGGAATATGGGATGTAGCAATTCTGCCTGTATATTTTAGTTTTTTGTGCTGACATGTTAGATGTGACCTGTGCCTACCTGTGACATCTAACATGTCAGCACAAAAAACTAAAATATACAGGCATAATTGCTACATCCCATATTCCCCGAAATCCATCCACATTTCTAGAACACTAGATAAATATGGAATAAAAACCTTTTATAGCAACTCTCCCAACTTATGAGATATCTTAAGAAACCCGATTACAAAAAACAGGCAAACCGAATATATATCAAGCAGAAAAGAGGTAATTTATTCTATAGAATGTAATAATTGTAATGCCAAATATGTGGGAGAAACGGGAAGAAAATTACATAATAGAATCATTGAACACAGAAGAAACATAAACAGAAATGACCCATTATCATTAATAGTACAGCACTCCAATTCAACAGGACACACATTTAACTTAAATGAACCTAAAGTACATTACAACAATATCAATAACAAATATCAAAGATTAATAATTGAAGCAATAGTGTCCAAACAATATAGCAGTATAAATCGCATAATTGATTTACCAGGAGCATATAATTCAATAGACTTAAATAAAAAAAGATAAAACAAATTCATTCACAGTATAAGATATCACATGTCTGATGGGATACCTTGCAAGTTGATATGCACGTTAAATTTATATATAAATCTTATTTCAAACTAGTTGGATCATTGTTTCATTAATTCCTGTAGAAGGGCGTATGTGCTCGAAAGCTCGTATATATTTGTTCTAATAAATATACGCAGCCCTTGATGCTTTGTTTTATTCATTTATAAATCGTACAGGGCTTTTTCAATTAACATAATTTTAAGTTTTAGTTTTATATTTACAGAGTCTGGCTAAAATTGTGTCATTGCTATATAAATGTGCGTAGCTAAATTTTAGAGGTAGACCGTTGTTACCGAGAATAAAGTTAGTTTGCGCTTACCTCTCCTCGCGACAATATTGTAGAGTTGTCTTGGCGCAACGGTTCACGAGTTTGATCATGTTGAGTAGATTCCGGGTTCGAATCCCCTTTGGCACATTTATTGTTATAGGTCTATGGCTCATATATAATTTCCGTGCCAGAATTTCGTGACATAATGACAGTTATTTTTACCGGTTATCCATTTTGAGAGCATATATAATGTGTAGCAAAAAGAAACTGTTCAAGGCTGCATTTGAACCATATTCCTGGTTGTAAAATGTCGACACTGCACGCCATAACACCAGATTCTTATGAAGCTTATGTGACACATTGGTTATTATCTTATCACTCTACACATTATGGGGATATCCCGTCGAATATATCAACAATTTAACATGCGAGAGCTTTATTTAATAGTATATGGAGGTCTCGGACAATTGCTGCTGTCACAGGAAAATTATGGAGAGAATGGAATATTATGTTCAAAGATTACACAAACCAGAACATTACTCTAAAACTAGAAACCAAAAGAAAAATCTTCAAGTTGACAAATGCTGCCATAGTCACAGGACAGTTATAGAATGATACACTATTTATGATCAAAGAATACAAAAACCAGAACATTCCGTTAAAATCCGATATCGAAATGACAAATACCAAGTTGACAAATGCTGTCATAGCTACAGGACAGTTATGGAATGACACAATACGATCAGAGATTACACAAACCAGAACATTTCGTTAAAATCAGACACCAAAAGAGCAAACACCAGAATTAATGGCAGCAGAGTCGTGCGGTTGTCATGGCAACTACCTGTTGCTTTGTCGTTGAAACAATCGACAATATGGATGTTGATTCTTGCTCCTTATTTGTCTGCCAGTTATTGGTGTTCTTTTGATGAGCTAAGAGATGCAGGTGGATGTCATCTAACACGCCTAGAGTTGCATATTAGAACCTCCCATGAGAGACATATCTGATAAATGACCACCTCTGTGAGAGCCGGTTTCGTTAAATCAGAAATAACCTGATATCATACAACCTCCAGACAAGTGTCGAAATATAAATGATTTTGAGAGGTGTCTCATGTGATGTTGTATTGGACCCTAATTCAAATAATATCGGAATCGTCATTTTCAACAACAACAAAAAGCCTTCTATTGGGAACCTAAGACATATACATGATTCTCCCAGGTGCATAATTGCTTAGAGAAGATGCTTTAATTATTGACAGATGATTGTTCCTTTACATAACATTTACATACGGCTCTCTTTTCTCAATGCTTCTTCTCTTGCGCCTGTAAAACTTGTACAGGGTCAATGCATTGGATTTATTATTTGTCGTCCTAGACAAAAGAGCCTCTAGAGCGAAATGATTTTATCCAATATTACGCAAAAGAAGTTCCATTTCACTTATTAGCTTTAAACAGAAAAACATATGGTGCTCCAGTTCCGAGTAGTTCTTTTATTACATAATAGACTTATTTGGTCAGTTGAGCTAAATATTTTAGCGTGGTTATCTTTAAACAGTAAAAAGAGTATTCCTATTTGTGCGATACATCTTTTGACTGGTAATGGGAGATCTCAGATATTGTTCTGCTGTTGCGAATAAAATTTAGAATTCGATATTCTTAGTAGGTCCTCTTGGCTAGCCTGGTCGGTAGCATTCCTAATAATTTGATGAGCCGTTCTTTGAAGGATATAATAATCAGAACAGTTAGTAAGCCATGAAAATCCTGTATTATCTAAAATGTTCGTTATGCTTTCCAAGAAACCTATTTTCGTTTGTTCCGAGCAGATATTTCCCACAGTTGTTTTAAACAAATACTACTCTGATCAAAAAGTTTCGACACTTTGCTCATGAAATCCTGAAAACTCAATATATTTTCTCCCGGTTTGTGGCAAACGCAAGCGTCGCCCTTGGCTTTGAGACCTGCCAATTTTCAAAAATCACGCGCCACAACAGCGCGAGCAGCGGCTGTTCGAAGTGAAGCCATTTTGCCCGTGCTTCGATTTCGTTAGTCACCGAAATGGAGGATCAACGAATTTGCATCAAGCTCTCTGTGAAAAACGGATTCAAGGGTACCGAAATTTTTTGGATGTTGCAAAAATCCTACGGGGATGCCGTAATGAGCCGAAGACGAGTTTTCGAGTGGTACAAGCCCTTCAAGGAGGGTCGGGAAGAGACCGCCGACAACGAGCGTTCCGGGAGGCCGTCCACATCAACCACGCCTGAAAAAGTGCACAAGGTGTTGGAAATGGTGCGTGAAGACCGACGAATAACTGTCATGAAACGCCGAAGAAGCAGGGATATCAATCGGGTCGACTCAATTGATAATGAAGGACATTTTGGGAGTGAGAAGACTCAACGCCGTTCTCATTCCCAAATATTTGAATTTTGATCAAAAGAATGCCCGGAAAGAAACGGCCAGTCTCAATCTCGAAGCGACAACCGACGACCCCGAATTGCTGAAGAGGATCATTACTGGAGAAGAAACATGGATTTACGGCTTAGATTCGGAAACTACCCAACAGAAGATTGGCGCTTCAAAAATGAGCCGAGACCAAAGAAAGCGAGGAAGGCTCCCAGCAAAGTCAAGGTCATGTTGACGGTTATCTTCGACTACCAGGGCATCGTTCATCATGAATTTCAACAAGGCTCTACAATAACTGCTGACTCTAACCTGGGAGTTTTGAGGCGATTGAGGGAAGTGATCAGGCAGAATAGGCCGGAGCTGTGGAGGAGCAAGTCGTGGATCCTCCACCATGATAACGCTCCGGCGCACACAGCCCTCAAAGTCTCGAAGTTCCTGCAGGACCACTCAACCTCTGTGTTCCCCCAACCCCTCTACAGTCCCGATTTGGCCCCCTGCGACTTCTTCCTTTTTGGAAAGCTCAAAAAAAGTTAAAGGGTAGGAAATTTCAGAGCATAGAAGAGATCAAAGTGGAATCGAAGAAAGCCATGAAGGCGATCCCGAAAACAGACTACCAGAGGTGTTTTGCCGACTGGAAAAAAAGATGGCTGAAGTGTATCGCTAAACTGGGAATACTTTGAAGGGGACAATTTGAATTTTGTAGAATAATAAAGTTTTTTTTTAAACTAATGAGCAAAGTCTCGAAACTTTTTGATCAGAGTAGTTGATTGTAATCTTGATTCGTCCATATATATTTAGTATTCTTAGCCAACATTTTGAATTTAATTTCGTTGCTCCAACTGGAAGTGAAACTCTTCCAGATTCAGTTCTGAGAATATACCTAGGAACATATTTTGAGGTATTTAAAAGTATCTGCGGAGAAAATATCAAGGATCTTGTCTAGAATCGTTTACTGCTCATTTGCCCAAATTGATGCGGTGTAGAGTAAAGTTAACAGAACTATGGTATCCAATAGCTTCATTACTGACTAGAAAGAGTTGATCCTTGATTTTGTCAATATCTCCCAGATCGCACCTATCGCTGCCAGTGTATCACAGTAAATAGCAGCTTGGTGATAGCAGTTCGACAGCGGAATTCCTGAAAAAGGCGCGGTCGGAGAAGGTCCGGTGAATAGTAGCTGTTGGCCTGAAGGCGGCAGCTGCCTTAAACTTGGCCAGGCCGGGTTGACGACTGAACTGTACGAAGTCGGCTGCTCTGTGGAAGTGGCCGCCAGAAAAAATTGATGTTAACCAGGCTGAACATGTACAGTGTGAAGTGGAACGCTTCGTAAGAATGACAACTATGGAGCCAAATGTTATTTTGACGACGGAAGTCAAAAGCAAGTTCTATATATTGTATTTCTTCCATTTCGCACCAGAGTAATAAATTCCTAACCTGCATCCCTTTATGAACTTGCGTGCTAACTTTGTACATCCTGGCTAGACAAAAAACACGAACGGCGTCTGGGACTCCGACGAAACAATATATATGCGACACTGTAGGGTTGAATCTTGGTTATAGCATTGTGGGGGCTTAGAGACTACATCCCAGCCTGCTGGATGACGCACTGCGCCGTCAACAAAACAAACAAGCGGCGCCATAAATCAGGAGATGACGACCGCTGCGCCAGGGCGGCACAGCGGTGGAAACCAGAGAGGATCAGAGTGTGCATTCTAGGGTGTTGTGCTTTTGTCTTCCCATAAAAATGTAGCTAATAAGTAATACCAATAAAACGCTAACTTTGAAATACTTTCTGGGCCATCGCTGGACTAATAAATCGACACACCACATTGGTGAGCCGGACGTGATTGAAAAGAAAAATCATACGAAGATTTCAAGAGATAAAGAAATGCAAAAATTGATTCAAGCTTGAAAAGAAGCATCATCCAAGATATCGGGATATCATCTCAAGACTAAGATAAGTTTTTATATTATCTTCCTTATTATTTTATCTCAATATTTTTAACTTTATCTCTAAGCTGTTGTGTCGCATTTAAATTTACGTAAAATGGAAACAGAAAATAAGCCTAGCGATACCTCAGAAATATGAAAGGTTAGTGTTAAAATACCGCCTTTCTGGGTTAAAAAACCTGAAATATGGTTCTTCCAGGTGGAGTCACAGTTCAAAATAGGTGGAATTATTCAGGTAGACACTAAATTTAATTATTTGATCTCCCAATTAGAACCTAAATATATAGAAAACAATTGGGACATAATTAATAGCAAAAGCGACAACAAGTACTCTGAATGTAAATCACGACTACTTGAATTGTTCAGAGAAAGTGAAGGGTTGAGAATTAAAAAGTTAATTTCTGGTATAGAGCTCGGAGACATGAAGCCGAGCCAGTTATTACAAAAGCTCAGATCCCTCGCTACACCAGATATCTCTGACAATTTAATTAAAACTTTATGGCTCGATAAATTGCCCACATCCATAAAGAATATACTTATTGTAAGTGATAAGGACATTAGCAAATTAGCCATAATGGCCGATAAAATAAATGAAATAAACTCTTCCAAATAAATATATGATGCGGTAGTGCCTTCTTCGTCAACAGATCGCTTGATCGCCAAATTGGAAGATCTTGAACGACAGGTGTCCGTATTGAGGCTGGAGAGATCAAGATCTCGTTCCAAAACTAGGAATCAGTCAAGGGCGAGAAGTAATTCTCAAAGATCTTTCAATACAAAAAGAAAATATTGCTATTACCATTTTAGATTTGGTCCTAATTGCTTACAAAATAAATGCAGGCCTCCGTGCAGTTGGAAAGAGTCGGGAAAACTCCAACCGACGGACAGAGTAGCAACAAACTCTTCCACCGGCATTCAGGATTGTCGCAATCTCCGATTATTTGTAACGGACAAAAACACGGGATTGCGCTTTTTGGTGGACAGCGGTGCTGATATATCTATAATACCTCCAAAGGATAAAATTAGGATGCCTAGCTCTGATTAAAAACTTTATGCAGCCAATGGTACAGAAATTGTTACCTATGGAACAAAGGTTAGAAATTTGGATATCGGACTTCGACGTCAATTCCAATGGCCTTTTGTAATCGCCAATACTAACAGAGCAATAATAGGAGCAGACTCTCTGAACAACTTTGGATTGATTATTGATATAAAAAATAAACGCCTAATTGATGGAATAACTAATCTTTCCATAAGAGGCGTCATTCAGTCAATCTCAGACATGGGAAATATTAGCACTCTAAATTCATCATCCAAGGTCAGTGCTATCCTAACCAAATATCCTAACCTATGTAGGCCACCATCAGATTTTATAGAAGCAAAACATAGCGTTAAGCATTATATTCCTACAAGAGGTCAGCCAATTCACTCAAAAGCCCGTCGCCTAGATTCACAGAGATTAACTCTTGCTAAGGCAGAATTTCAATATATGTTGAATAATGGAATAATTAGACCCTCAAATTCTCCTTGGGCGAGTCCACTACATTTAGTTTCAAAAAGGACGAGTCACTAAGACCATGTGATGATTATAGAAGACTCAATGCAGTTACACTTCCAGATCGTTATCCAATCCCTAGACTGGACGATTTCCACCACATCTTAAAAGGTACTCGTGTGTACTCAAAAATAGACCTATGCAAGGCATTCTATCAGATTCCAATTGCTGAAGAGGATAAACCAAAGACTGCCATCATTACTCCTTTTGGGCTATTCGAATTTAATGTAATGAGTTTCGGTCTTAGAAATGCTACTGCTACCTTTCAGAGATTCATGCATGAAGTCTTAAGAAACTTGGACTTTGCATTTGTCTACTTAGATGATATTCTGGTAGCCTCTAAAACGGTAGAAGAGCATTATAGCCACCTTGAAACTTTATTCAGCAGACTAAATTCCTATGGATTAAGAATCAATCTTTCTAAATCTAAATTCCTAGTACAGGAAATTGATTTTCTAGGATACCTAATTACCACTCACGGTGTGAAACCACTCCCAACAAAGGTTAAAGCTATTCTAGAATATAAGAAACCAAAAACAGTTCATGTATTACGCATATTTTTGGGAATGCTAAACTTTTATCGTACCTTTTTGAACAATGCCGCAGAGACTCAGGCAATCCTTCATGAATACTTGAGGGGTGCCAAGAAAAAGGATAGAAGCGAAATAAAATGGACTGAAGAAGCTGAAGTTCAGTTTGAACAATGCAAACAAGCCCTAGCTAATACAGCACTGTTAGCCTACCTCGATACTAAACTGCCTATCTCACTCTGTACAGATGCTTCAGATCGGGCAGTTGGATCAGTTCTCC
Organism: Cordylochernes scorpioides; assembly: GCA_030710605.1. NCBI lineage: Eukaryota > Metazoa > Arthropoda > Arachnida > Pseudoscorpiones > Chernetidae > Cordylochernes > Cordylochernes scorpioides. The sequence continues at coordinate 65,418,116 of CP092871.1, read as the reverse complement.
AACATCTTGACAATAATACATGGAAACCAATAGCATTTTTCTCTAAAAAATTGAATCCTGCTCAATGCAATTATAGTACATATGATAGAGAGCTTCTCGCAATATATTTGTCCATCAAATTCTTCAAGCACCTGCTTGAGGCACATGAATTTGCAATTTTGACTGACCACAAACCTTTAATTTACGCATTCAAACAAAAAATGAGAAGGCTTCTCCTATACAATTAAGGCATCTGCAATACATTTCCCAATTCACTACTGACACCAAGTACATAAAAGGTACTGACAACATAGTCGCCGATGCTCTGTCCAGAGTTGATGCTATCACAACCATCGACTATGAAGAGATCGCCAAAGAACAAACTGGTGATTCAGAACTACAAAACCTAATATCAAAGAATACCTCTCTAAAATTTAAGCAATGCCCACAACAATCAGGCAATTTGTTATGGTGTGACGTGTCTACCAATAATATTAGACCATTCATTCCAATTAAATTCCGAATGATGGTTTTTAGGAACTTCCACGAACTCTCACACACAGGCATCAAAGCCACTACTAAACAATTAACGTCAAGATTTAAATGGCCTAATATGAATAAAGACATTAGGAAATGGGCTCAAGCTTGTGTCAACTGCCAAAAGTGCAAGGTGTCGATACACACGAAATCAGAAATAGGCAAATATCAAGAATTGTATGAAAGATTTAGTGTTGTCCACATCGATCTAATTTGGTCCTTTACCTCCATCGAATGGTAACACCTACTGTCTGACCTGCATCGACAGGTACACCAGCTGGATGGAAGTTGTTCCGCTACCAGATATGAAGTCTGAAACGGTAGCGAGAGCGTTCTACGAAAACTGGATTGTTAGATTTGGAGCACCGCATACAGTGATATCGGACCAAGGAAAGCAGTTTACTTCTCAGCTTTTCAAAGATTTAACAACGCTGTGTGGTATCAAACTTCGCCATTCCACGGCGTACCACCCTCAGTGTAACGGGAAGATCGAAAGGCTTCACAGAACCATCAAAACTGCCATTCGTGCCCACAATAATATTAAATTACAAAACTATTTTAGAGGCGTAATATTCTTTTAAAAATGAAACAATTTCTACTGTCCTTACTGCAATGGAAAAATTAAAGGGAGGGCCTGGCTCATTGCAGTAAGGACAATAGAAATTGTTTTATATTACGCTCTAAAATAGTTTTGTAATTTGATAACAGATGGCGCGCTAGTGCATCGTAACAATAATATTAAGTGGACAGAAACGCTGCCAACAGTTCTCCTAGGCTTGCGTGCTGTGCTATCAACAAAGATAACAACCATTCTTTGTCTCAAAGGGTATATGGCAAAACCATCAGACTACCTGGCGAATTCTTTGATTATTCTAAACATCACCTGCGTGCAGAAGAATTTGTTCACCAGCTTCAAAAGCAAATGGAATTGCTCAAATCCTTGAATGAAAAACATCATTCGAAGACTAAAGTATTTGTCCATAAAGATCTGAAAACATGTTCACATGTATTTATCAGGACAGATAGAGTGAGGAAACCTCTGGAACCACCATATGAGGGACCCTTCCCAGTCCTTGATAGAACAGACAAATTTTTCACACTCAAAGTGAAAGGAAGAAATGTGACCATATCGATTGACCGATTGCGACCTGCTTACTTACTGGCAGATTCGGACAATATAACTTCAGAACACCCTACTGCAACAAGACCCATCGTGTCGGGAGCGCTGCCTTCTACATCGTCCCAACAGAATCCTGACCCACCAGATGTGGAGAAGTACACAGAATTCCAAGGAACAGGATCAGCACCAGACCTGACTAGGACAAGATCGGGGAGAATAATCAAGAAACCCGTGAGATTTAAGGAGCAATAGACTATATTTCTCCTTATTTTATTTTCTTGCCTATATGATGATGTATATAGACAAAAGAATTGCTATAAATTATTAAATAAAAACAAACGATAGCAATGCGTCTCTTTATACATAAAATTTAATATGCTAGCTTTTGGATCTTATCGATCCTTCAACAGGCCAAGCTGTAAATTGAGAGAAAGAATATATATATAAATGTACAATATTATTTATATACAACTAACGAAGATAGAGAATAAAATATAAAATAAAATAAATATAAACACATTTCACGAGTTCACGTTTTCTCGTGGCCAGGCTGATGTTGTTTCATCTTTGTCCAAAGCTCAGTTTGTTTTCTTTTCATAGTCAATTGGTCCTTCCATTCCAATGGCCGGGCTGTTTTTTCCTGAATCAGTGGTACTGAGATGGTAGTTCTATACGCCTGTTGATACTGTTTGAATCTTGAGAGACTCTCAAGATTTAAACAGTATCAACAGGCGTATAGAACTACCATCTCAGTACCACTCATTCAGGAAAAAACAGCCCGGCCATTGGAATGGAAGGACCAATTGACTATGAAAAGAAAACAAACTGAGCTTTGGACAAAGATGAAACAACATCAGCCTGGCCACGAGAAAACGTGAACTCGTGAAATGTGTTTATATTTATTTTATTTTATATTTTATTCTCTATCTTCGTTAGTTGTATATAAATAATATTGTACATTTATATATATATTCTTTCTCTCAATTTACAGCTTGGCCTGTTAAAGGATCGATAAGATCCGAAAGCTAGCATATTAAATTTTATGTATAAAGAGACGCATTGCTATCGTTTGTTTTTATTTAATGATGATGTATATATATTGTAATTAACCACTTTGTGCACAAATCGTGACTTCGCCACTGGAAGGGGAGTACTGTGGGGGCTTAGAGACTACATTCCAGCCTGCTGGATGACGCACCGCGCCGTCAACAAAAACAAACAAGCGGCGCCATAAATCAGGACCAGAGGACCAGAGTGTGTATTCTAGGGTGTTGTGTTTTTTGTCTTTCCATAAAAATGTAACTAATAAGTAATACCAATAAAACGCTAACTTTGAAATACTTTCTGGGCCATCGCTGGACTAATAAATCGACACACCACAGCATCAATATTTAAGAGAACTATGGATATAAGCTTCAAGGACAATAGAATTACATATGAATATTTGCATCAATCAAATATTCTTCGAATAAAAGATAGAGAAATTAGAACGTATTCCATCAATCGAATTTAAAAAACCTTCAGTATACACACAGTTAGCCTAGATCACTAGAATGACATTCCTGTTTAGGAAAAGTAGCAAAAATGCGATGTGTTGAAACGACAAAAATGGGATCAAATCCTGGAGAAAGTATTGATTTTCCAAACGATATATCAATAAACTTGCGACCGCGGTCTCATAAAGCTGGGATTAATTGGAGTGTAATTACGTCATGAAGAGGTCATTTGAATAGCAAACAACGAGACATTCAATTAGAAGTGTTTTCTGGAAAGTTTTTGGAGAAGACAAGTCAAGATCTTTGTGTATTTCTCGGATTTATTCCTCTCTATGTCACTACCGTAGTGTTGGTTTATATACATTCCGTGTAATTAGTGAGAGCTTATTTGCATTTAGTGTAATTAGTGAAAGATTATATAATTACGTTAATTACTCAATCATCCTTCAACATACCCCACATATTAACACAAAGCTATAACGCGCCATCTATACATATAAAATAAAAGGATTTAAAAGCGCGAATGTTTCTTTTATACATAAAACGAACTTCTACTGTCCTTACTGCGATGAAAAATATATTGGGAGGGCTTGGCTCATCAGTGGTGAACCCTCCCAGCGGTTTCGCCAATTTAATCTACCAGACCGCTTCTCGGAGCTCTAATACTGTATTGGATCATTCTGCTTTTATATGCTACACTGAAGGATGGAATCTTAGAAATGGTTTTCAAGTAAACTATGGACATAAGCTTATAGGACAGTAGAATTACATTCAAATATTTGCTTCGAGCAATGCTCTTCAGCAAACTATAAAGACAAGGCCATTAGGAATAAATTAACACAAAGCTATAACGCGCCATCTATACATATAAAATAAAAGGATTTAAAAGCGCGAATGTTTCTATGTATAAAAGAAACATTCGCGCTTTTAAATCCTTTTATTTTATATACCCCACATATACTACACGTGCATCCGTTTGACATTCGGCGAGTTTGGACAGAAAACTGTTAATGTTTATTTTCTGATTCAAATATCATCATATATATTTTATGTGAAAAAATGATTTAAAAAAAAAAAAAATATATATATATATAAAGATGGTCAGGTCAGGCAGAGCGCCATCTAGAAATACTCATGTGAGGACGGTCAGGATATGCCTTTTTTAATTTAAATATTTTTTTCATATAAAATTTTTTCTTATTCTTCTTTTTTTATCCCCAATGAATCATATTAGGGTATCAAGCTTGTAAAGCTTGAGACTTTTGATGGTGTCTGCTGGGGATGAGTCAATACAGTCAATAATGTGTTTTGACAACCATCATGACTGGCTGAGGTATAATGCGTCTGCCTTTGTCATTAAGACTGGGAGCACTACTCAGTGGCAGGACGACTTAGCTCCAAAAGAAATGGCCGCCTCTGACATGAGGAACAGACGCCATGTGCAGCCGCTCCTAACATGGAGTGCAAACGCTGCTCATCCTGTATCCCTGGATTAGGAGCCCTTACAGAGTACTATCAGCCGGGCCAGCAGAGCCCAGGTTTTTTAGTGAGCTTGTCACTGCTCCCCTCCTCCTTTTTCATTCGGGCTTGGGACCGGCAAAGGCGGAGTTAATATAAGGTAATTTTACAACACCAAAAAATATTTATGAGGAAATGTTTGTAACCTTTCAGAGGATATGTCCATAACCTCAATAGTCTGATGGATATTAATAAGAATGTATAAAAGTGAATTTATATATTCAAAAGTACATTTATTTCCTGTTAGATGCCACAAACCATCAGCTGCAACATTCATTCACACGATTATGGAAAACATTTTTTTCTGAATTTTATTTAAATATCTTGTACATTTTCTTCTGGGTTTATTTTCTTATATTTAAGGGTAGGTACACTCTCACACACCTTGAACCTATAATATTGTTGCAAAGTATTTATTATTTAATCAACAGTTTTATTGTTGATGTCTATATTTTGCTACTCTGTAAACTTCCCTCATTGCTTACTTTTTTTATCATTCATAGTTTGTTCTTACCTTAAATAAATTGCTGTGTCAACCTGAAGTTTGTCTTTCTTAAATTTCCACGTAGCAATATCTTTTCCTACATTTTTATGGAGGCTTAATGACCACCTACTTTTGTCTTTGAGGTACAGATTGCTCCACAATGAAGAGGACCATCATCCTCAAAAGTGTGTGTGCTTTGCTTTTCTTGATCAACCAAGGAAATGTTTCGACCAATATTGAAAATTAACAAATAAATTAACTGAATCATAAATGAATATATCTTTAACCTTTTTATATTATATTCCCGACGTTTCGCCGACACGCTGTATAAATAATTTAATGTTTTGTAGCGGTTTCCAAATATTATTTTTTCATATTTTCATTATAAATTTGATTTGTTTAATAACTATTTAATTCAATTATTAAATTTAAATATTCATCTTATAAATATATAATGCTCATATATAAAATATACTTTATTAAAATTATATAAATTAACATTAATATCACATTATTTGTGATCATAATAATATATATAATATATATATAATAAAAATAATTATATATCATTCTAAATATAAATCATAACCCATATATAATATTTATACTATAATATATCAAACACATATATCTAACATTTTATAATATAGAAATGATTTTGACCACGACAGAAGAAAAAAGAACGTCAACATGTAGTATACGACAATTTAAACCCTTCTAATAATTTTTATTAAATAAATTTAATTAAAAGTTGATTTTACAAGAAATAATTTTTTGTCCGACTCCGCTTAGAATTTAATGCCGCTCACAATTTATTTGATATCTATTCCGATAAAGGGCGCAATCCAACAGCAATGTTTAGTTGCGCGAGATCAAGAAAGGGTTAGTATCTCAAATGGACAAAATCATGTGCAGATTCATAATCCACCGATATACGTATATTTAGAATACATTTATAACAAGAAAATGACAATAGTTCGTGACCAAACAACTTCAATTAGTACTTTTGAAAAATAAATTCAGATTTATTAATTGATAAACATTTTTTATTTTTATTTATTCTGTGTGTTTACCACCTGGTATATAAGTAATTTTAATATTTGATAGCCGAATTACCCGATTTCGTCCAGGTTATGTCTAAGTGGATGTTTGCTAACGATTATCGTTTTAATAAATTGTATATTTATATTATACTAGCCGAATGACCCGGGCAACGCCCGGGTTTTACCCGATTAAATGTTGTTAGTCAAATACTATTCGTTACAATTATAAATTGGCGCCGTGGATGTCACTCTTGTGAAACGTCCCGCTCCAAACTTTGTGTCAGAGAAGCGATATTTTTATAAAGAGATGATCTGGCTTTGTGTCTTCTGCTCGAATGAATGTTTTTCTGTTAGAATTTTGTTTCTGCACACTAAAAATGAACTGGCTTCACCCGTGGTCTCAGCTTTTTGGAATTTTTCCCGATATAATTTTGCATCTATAATATCAAACATGATACAGCAATATTGTCATCATCATTTTCTGACTAAAAAAACAACTAGTTTTGCCCAGAACCTGTCAATTTTATTTTTTTACTGGCTAAAAATCCGATAAATATATTTTCCAGATTTTTCTCTATGTCCTGTCAAAACACGTTTTACATGTACATTAGGTCAGCTGATATTACCTCCCATCTTCACCGCTAGAGGCGCTGCTTGCGAGCGAAAAGGCAAATTTGCAACGCAATTTGCAAATAACCCGAAGAATATTCGGGATAGAGACCTGATAATTTCACTATAAGTTTTTCCAGATTCTACTCTATATACTGTTAAAATTTCAGTCAGATTAGTTACGTATTGTGGACGTGTATAGCCGACATAGATACCCACATACATACAAACATAGACTGACTTATATATATATATTGCGGCCTTTACTGTTATATATGTAAATATTTCTTCCTATATCTCGTTTCTTTTATTTTTGTTTTATGCAAAGCAGGCTGTTTTGCATACTTGTTGTTTGTACTGGGCTATTCATTCGATCGCCTCGGCTGAGTGGATCGAGACTCTCTTACTAAGAATAAAACTTTACTTAATTTTAACATCGACTTCTCTTCTTTAATTTATTTTCTACGCGACATTTTTGGTGGAGATTCCGGGTAAATCCAAGACGGCACTTAGAAGGAGCTTCCGATTGCAAGGCCTACAACCCCAATACGGATTTGAAGATCTGCCAAGCAGCACAAGGATGGTGAAAACTGAAGCTTCTGGAACTCCCGAAGTTTTCGGAACAAATGCTGGACCACAATCTTACGCCTGTCATATCCCAAGGAATCCTCCGACTTTCTCTGGCGAGAGTGCTCAAGACCCCCAGAAATGGATCAAAATGTTTGAAAGGGTCACAAAATACAACAAATGGGATGAGACTCAAAGCCTTGCCAATGTTGTATTCTACCTCGAGGGAACAGCTGCCCAGTGGTTCGATAACAACGAGGATATTATTGATTCATGGACTCAATTCAAGACGAATCTTTGTGAAGTGTTTAGGCAAAAAGAAGAGCTTACTCGACGAGTCGAAATGACACTAAAGACCAGAGCTCAAAAGCCTGGAGAGACACCTGAATCTTACAATAAAGAAATCCTCTCATTGTGCTGACGAGTTAACCCCGAAATGGAGGAGGAAGAAAAATTTAAACATTTGATGAAGGGGATTGCCGAAGATTTCTACCAAGCTCTAATTATCAAAGATCCCACTGTTGACGAGCTGGTGAAATTTTGCCGACAGCTAGAGAACATGAAACAACGCCGCATTAAAAGAACACGTTATGAAAGATTACCAAACGTGACTCCGATCTCGTCGGACTTTGAAGAAGATTTGGCCCTAAAGATTCGACGGATTGTCCAGGAGGAGTTGCAAAAGATTATGCCTAAAATGACCGAGGTGGAACCCTTTGGGACAAGTGATGTGAATTCATTGGAGGCCATAGTTAAAGAGGAAGTGCAACAAGTACTCGCCCAATCACAAGGCGAAATATTCAATCTCAAAGAAGGAGAACGTTTGTGCCGAAATTTCGACGAGAAGATGACTACACTCCATATGCCCCCAGAACATCTGACCAATGGCGAACGGTTGATAACCAACCTATCTGTTTCCATTGCGGGAAGCCAGGGCATGTCTTACGTTACTGTCGAGAAAGAAGACGTACTTTTGAGGAAGCCAGATCAAGAAGAACACTTCCATCAGCCGACAATGCAACCACACAAATACCCAACGATTTAAATGACGATTTTCCAACTCTTCCTAGACCCGGAGGTTTTGGCCGCAGTGCATCACCATATCCAGGCAGAGGAAGAATGCTAAGAAGAAGAAGCCAATCACCAGGGGCAGGTCGTTTGTCAAGCCGCTCACCCCGACGCCAAAATGAAGAAAACTAGGATGCGCGACCTATATGGGGGGTGAGGCCGCAGGTTTTGAAAATCTTCTATCATCGACGTCTGCTAAATTAAAACGGAATTGTATAAAAGGGAACATTAATGGACTGGAAACTACAATATTGATAAACTCGGGCGCAGATTATTCGTGATTTCAGAAAAGTTTAGAAGACGTCTGAGAACTCCATTTTTTGTTTAATCTGGACCAGTCGTTAAAGTCGCCAATGAAAAGCTTGTTAAAACTTTGGGAAAATTTTCATTAAAGGTCCATACCAATGATCTCGCCACAACCTTTAAATTCATCGTGATTCCTGATTGCAGCCACGACATAATTTTGGGGTGGGATTTCTTCAAAACAACGAGAGCGGTTATTGATTGTGGTCATCAAGAATTGTATTTGGAAGAAACACTACCAATAAATGATGACCAAATTAACCTTGATGTATACTCTGCTGATAATTATGTAATTCCACCTAAGTCAAGTTGTAAGATATCAGTAGTGGGTACACCACTTCAAGAAAATAGAGATGTTTTAATCTGCCCAAATTGAACTATCAATAAGGAAGTAATTTATTATACCTTCCCTTCTAACAACATTTCAGCAAGGGAAAGCAGATTTGTGGATAGCAAACGGAAACTCGAAACCACTGATGATCCCTTCGCGTATGGCCCTTGGCACCATGAGCGATGTTGATGTTGACTCCATATGCTTCTTGAAATGCGATGAATTAATCCAAGAAGAAGATATTTGGACTACCAAATTGGACCAGAAGATAGAAGCAATGATCGACTCGAATCTTACTGAGGATCAGCAAAATAAGATGATGAATGTTTTTAAGAAGTTTTCGGATGTCTTTGATTTTTCTGGGAAGTCTCAACCTGCCCGAAGTAAAATAAAGCAAAAGATTGACACGGGTGATCACGCTCCAACAAAACAGAGGCCTTACCGAGTGTCTGGAACGGAGAGGAAAGTCATACAGCAGGAAGTTGACAGAATGAAGAAACAAGATATAATTCAATTTTCTGAAAGACCTTGGTCGTCGCCTGTAGTACTTGTGAAGAAAAAGAATGGGTCTTGGAGGTTTTGCGTTGACTTTCGACGACTTAATAAGATCACCAAGAAAGATGTTTATCCATTACCACGGGTTGATGACGCTTTGGATAATTTATCAGGGACCAGGTATTACTCAAGTATGGATCTAAGAACCGGCTATTGGCAAATTGAAGTGGATGAGCATGATAGAGAGAAGACGGCATTCATTACACCTGATGGTCTCTACGAATTTAGGGTAATGCCATTTGGCCTCTGTAACGCCCCAGCTACAATTGAGAGGATGATGGAAACCGTTTTGAAAGGACTAAAATGGAACATCTGTCTTTGCTATTTGGATGATATAGTGGTTTATGGTCCTTCATTTGAAGAACATATAAAAAGGTTAGAAGTTGTTCTAGAATGCCTTCAACAAGCTGGATTGAATGTGAACCATGAAAAATGTCTTTTTGGCTCAAGACAATTGAAGATATTAGGACACGTTGTCAATGAAAATGGAATACATCCAGACCCCGAAAAGGTTGAAGCCATATTTGGATCTACTACTTCAAGAAGAAATATCTGGCTCAACTCCAAACAAGGAACCTGTTCTGAAACAAAGATTCTCCGACCCAGAACCGATATCAGGCCCTGTGACAAGATCAAGAGCTAGACGGATGCAAATTGGTCAATGACCTTCAATTGAACAGCGGGACGCTGTTTCTTTTCAAAGGAGAGAAATGTGCGGTATTTACTGTTATATATGTAAAAATTCATTCCTATATCTCGTTTCTTTCATTTTTGTTTTATGCAAAGCAGGCTGTTTTGCATACTTGTTGTTTGTACTGGGCTATTCATTCGCTCGCCTCGGCTGAGTGGATCGAGACTCTCTTACTAAGAATAAAACTTTACTTAATTTTAACATCGACTTCTCTTCTTTAATTTATTTTCTACGCGACAATATTATTATTAATATAAACGAATTTTATTATTATTATTATTGAAAACAAATATAAAATCAAAACATTACAATGAAGACTCTAAAAGAAAAGCAAATTGAAAATCTAAGAGGAATCTTTAGCTAGAAAAAGATACACAGAACATTCTTCAAAAATGAAGACCAACCGTTATTGGACATGACAGAATCCTCACAATGGCTCAAAACAGGAAACAACAATCCACAAAATGAAGATTTCTATATGTTCATTTAAGATAGTAATGTGTTCCCGAAAGATAAAAGCCTGAAATGCCCTCACTGTGAAACGGTACAGAGGACGGTGGACCACCTTGCTACAAACTGTGGAAGATTACACTGAAAGGCATAATGAAGTGGTGAGATGCGCCCACTTCAATTTGGCAAGAAAATATAATTTCACTGAGAATAATAAGATAAAACTCCACAAAATAACAACGAAAATTGAAAATTCATACGCAAAAATAATAACGGACCTGCTTATAATAAGTGATATCAATATCAGAGCTAACAAACCTGATAAATTAGTATATGACCAAAAAAAGAAAAAGTCATAGAGATAGACGTTAGAGATAGATCATATAGGTAGGCCTTACATCCCAAGACAACATCCAAACTACGGAGCTAACAAAGAAAAGAAAATACCAACTACTGGCGAGGGAAATGGCTCAAATCGAAAAAAATTCCCGTAAAAGAAGTGCCGATAGTCTTAACATGGGATCGAATAGTAACAAAATATAACAAACAATATAGAAAGGAAATAAACATAAAAAGGGACTTTGCATATATTCAATCATTGGTCCTAAAAAAGACTATGGAAATTATCTCAACAGAAAAGAAGAATGAACCTCACGATAAGTTTCAGAAAAATAAATAAATATAAACCAAGGAACGATTGTTGGAACGATGTAGGGAGCTGGCGTGTGAAAACGAGGAAGGTGGAACACCGGACATGGACCACAGGGATACGACGACCATAAAACAGATGATAGGAGACTTGACAGACAAGAATGAATCAAGACCAGAGGACCATTTGATCGAGGAGCCACCAGGAGAGGCCATAGAAAGACTGCTGGAGAGCTGTAGGACATCAGAGGACCATATCTGTGAGGGCCACAGCACTGACCAGGAGTCTAGATAGCAAATGTAAATATCTTTGTTTACTTTTACAGTTATTATTTTTTGGAGTTGTAGATAAAAATATGTAAATAGACTGACCATTCGTTACACTTTTTAGAGAAAAACTTGTAACCTTTTTGAAAAATAAAGTTATTATTATTATTAAATGTAGTAAATAATAGTCGCGTGATTATATAAGTTCATGGAGAAAAATCAACAGCAGCATAATTATCATTTCCTGACTCCAATATATGCAAATTCGTTCTAAGGGATTAAAATATACAAATGCAGAAAAACTGACAATCTGAAAATCATTGCAGTAGTTGAAGCCGGTATCAATGGATCATATAATCAAAAATAAAAAGATTTTAAAAAATAGAAGTGAAATTATAATAACTAACTTAGGCAAAGGATATAAAACCGTAATCATGGACGGCAGAATATCCCAACAAAATGAATATAGTTTTCAATGATAATAACAATTTTAATACTGAAGCATTCATATATGGATTCCCCAAGCTACATAAATTAGGTAATCCATTAAGACACATAGTTGCATACTACTTATCTCCAGCAGTTCCTTCACCCAATTCATAGCTAATTTCCTCATCCCCATACTTAGGGATAATACATGCGAAGCCACCATAACTTTAACTCCCAAATTTATAATTAAAATATTTAACGCTCCCTACAAGCATAGCGATACTATGGTAACGCTTGACGTTGTAAATTTATTCCCTAGTTTACATACCACGCACGTTAATAATATATTCTAGGGAACATTTCTTTCCTACCATAACATAACCACTAACATTTACACCAAAATAATTAAATTGATAATATTATGTGAATAAATAGTACAAATGTGATATTGTACTGGGATAAGGTGCATAAATTAAGAAAAAGGCATCTCCTTATGGTGCAACTGAAAGTTGCAGATGGCTTGCGCCATCTATCGGAATAAATATCAACAATTCTCGTTTATTTTTAATTATTCCAGAATTGGTCAAATACCTGTTTTTGATTAACCAAGAAAAGCTAACCACGTACGCGTTTCGGGCTGTTGGTCCACATCAGCGTGGTGCAAGCTGTCATTCAGATGCCTGAATAACCATTTTTTTTGATCGTTGAGGCACATCAACTTTCAGTTGTACGATAAGGAGATGCCTTTTTCTTTTTCATGATGAAATTATGTTTGCAAAAATGAATATATTTTCTTTTAATAATGAAAATTATAGACAAACCAAAGACTCTCCCTCATGGTAAGCCCCCTATCATCACATTATCAGAAATAGTTTTGAGATACATAGACCAGAATATTAATTGCCATTTTCCAACTGAAATCCAAATATAGGGAAGATACATAGATGATTTATTTTCCATATGCCAAACAGACATGATCAGCACTATTTTAACAAAATTGAAAGGCCTATACGAAGAAATATATTTTACCCTGGAAAAACAGACAGCACCTTACTTTACTTAGAGATAATCTCATAACTAAATAAAACCAACAATACAACACCACAGTTTATACAAGTTTATTATACAAGCCTACATTTTAATCCAATTATATAAACTAATCCTCATGCTATCCCCTGAATCATAAAATAAACACTTGAAACATTAACAAAAATAATGTACACATATTGCTCCCCAATTTCACAGTAAAACAATAGAGACGCAGAAGATGATACAACATCTTACCGTAGCAGGATATCCAAACATTTTCATATTAAGACATTTTTACAGCCATCCGCAATTAAAAACAGCCAAATATACAGTCAACATGTGTCTTACTATACTCTCCCAACAGTGTTAAAATAGCAAGAGAACTAAGAAAACACGGTATCAGAACATACTGTTTCGTTGTTGGTTGACAAAGAATAACTTCCGTGGGTACAAAGGATCTTTAGGACTTTATTTAAGCCTAATCGATAAAATAATTATAGAAGAATGCAAAAATAAAACAACAATAAAGAAAATAGCAGTTACAACTGCAGAACAATGAAGAAAAGCAGGAGCAGAACAGGAGACAGAAGTTCGTAGCACCTTCTAGAATCTTCCAGGAAGTACACCGGCGTCGGCGGTAAGTAGCAGTCCGACCTCTTGAGACAGCAGCGTTTGCTTGGAGTCCTCCACGTAGCTTCGTTATTCTACTTCACTTCTTATCTTTCCTCCCCCGGCATGAGTTTCTCCTCACTAATAACCCGGAGTAGATCTTTCCAGAACGGTCATGGTTGGTTAACCAATCAGAAAGCCGCCAGCACCGAGCATTGCGCAATCGCTATAGATTGGCCAATCAGTTGTCTTCCGCTTTTTCTTCATTATTCTTAAATGTTCTAGAATATTATCTCTCCATTCTGGAATGTGCTTTTCTTTCTATGTAACAATACTATGAAAATACTCCGAGCATTGGTTCAATTGTAAGAAACTCAAAAAAAAAAAATCCTGACTCACAAATTTATAATAGCCAAGTCATTTAGTTCATAGAGTGTAACAATTACGATAGTACATATATTGGTGAAACTGTGAGACAGGTAAAACACAGAATAGAAGAGTACAATAGTATATGTGTCAAATAAAAAGACAAAATATTTCCCACATTCCAACACATAGAAAACATAAGCCATTAATTCAATTTTTAAAAGAACTAAAATATTTTTCCCAAACATGAACAATAAACACAAAAGATGAATTCTCGAGGCCATATGACATCTATAAAACACAATAGTATCAATAGACTCGTAGAAATTTCAGAAGTTTATAGTATATTTGTATATCGCCACAATAAAATTCATTTTTTTACAAAACAACCATTGATAAATAAGTCTATCATTTTTTATACTACATTCATTTGTGTAAGTTACTTAAAATTTATTAGGCTCAACTTGTATTTATATACAGATTTTTTATTATTTTTTGTATTTATATACTATTTTTTCTTCTATAAGAAAGCTCTAAATATTATTTATATTACCTTAAAATATACAATTAACAAATACAAATATTAAATAGTTAATATATAAAATTTATAAAAAATGTAAATGATAGAAATATTAATGATTAAGATTTATTTATTTTTCATATACTCCTTTAGTTTGTGATATACGAAAGCCTGAGAAGAATATATAAAAAAAATAAACTCTCGCCCTCGAAAGCCATTTTGTTTATTATTTATTAGTTGCATATGTTCAGAATAGCCTAATAAACAAAAAAAACTATATTTTAATTTTATTTCTATGAATAGTGGTACAGTAGAACCTCCCTGTAAAGGACACCTAATTGCAGAGTCAAAGTATCCTTTAGGGATAGGTGTCCTCTTACCGGAGAATTGCTAAATAGTAAAAGTAGTCATTTTGTAAAGGAAAACTGTCCTTTATAAAGAGGTGTCCTCTATTGGGAGTGTCTTCTCATGGAGGTTCTACTGTATTTGCAACGATAACAGAAATTCGTGAATATTTTAATATATTATTCTAAATAGAAATATGCAATTTAGCCCGCTAGTGGGTAAATTCTAAATTCTGGGTTCTAAATTATGATAGCGACTTCTAGGCCAAACCCTATATCCTGGTGAACCTTTCATCCAGATAGGTGAAATAGTGTGGATTTTTATACGAATTAAACAAACCCAGGTTTCTATTCTTATAAATATAGTTCTTTATATTAAATTTTTGGTTTGAAAGAATATTCTAAATAATAGTGTAAATACAATAATTTGTTTTGCAAATTGAAATACTAGATCTTGTTTAAAAAATAATATAAACTACACAAACAGGAAGCAAAAAAACATCCAAAATATTTCATCCCCCCTTTCCCTCCCTCGCCCAGAAAAATATTTAAACTTTTGATAAATATGGCTGGTCCCACGGAGGAAGAACAAATATATAACATAGTCTTCTGTAGATAAATTGTCCTCCAATGGGCGTCTCCAGCAATATATGTCAGACGAATCAATAAAAGTCTGAGATAATGCGTTTTCTGACCTTTTAGCTCAGGGTCAAGATCCTTATAAAATATTCATAGAATCAGTTATCTATTCCTTGTAACTCAAAGAGCCGATCAAATTTGGTTTAGCTGGATAATTGGTTTCCAAAGTTGTCTGCTAAATATATTTTGGCATCGCAATTTTATCTTCGGCTTCTAATTTATTTTGTTAATTAATTAGAGGTTTCACATTCCTAAGAGGAAATGTTGATCGAGAATTTAGTTTGCTAAATGAAACATTCTGTTGTAATAGATAAACATAGTGAAATTAATAGATACTTAATATTTAATTAGTTTCTCGAGAAGGTGCGATCATTTTACGTTTTCCCGCAAATTAATGCCACTCATTTAAAACTTTATTTTCATGACGATCCAAAATAATCGTGAAATAGAAACATTTTTTTTTTGCGTGTAAATTTTCGAATAAACAAATATCCCATTTTAAATATTTGAACAATTAAAAAAAGCGCTAATTTATGCGAATTATATTGATTTTATTTCATTTATAAATTTTTAACACCTTGCAAAATGTTTTAATTTTTGTTCGCTCCCGACAAGGACAAAATATTTTTGTCGAAATGTCGAGATAATAAAAAGTTTGCCGTAGTATCTTTAATTTTAAGAACTATGAATGCCGGCCAGGCAGTCTCTGTCTTCACGCGATAAATGGAAATTATTATTATCATTATTATTATACGATATTTACAAATTGTGTGTGTCTCCTTCATGAAAATGATTCTATTTAGCAATAATATACTCTTGAAATAAAAATTACCTTGATCACCTTGATAGACCTGTGATTTTAGAGTGAATTTTCAACTTCTGCAAGTCGCAATGTCTCTTCTGTCTCTCTCAATCTTTCTCCTGGTTCGGGGATTTTCCTATCTCACAGATGGTTTCCCCGGTCTTCTCACCACATGTCAGTAACTGATTGTTCAACGGTCATCTCTCATTAAAATACTGTACCTATGTCAGGATTCCAAAATATAAAGACCCCGTTCTTCGGTTGAAATATTTTTATCATAAGATGAAAAGTATGAATTATTGTATATATAGGCAGCAATACTTATTTATTATAATGATTCTATATTAATAAAATGCAAATTTCATAAGTGTTGTTCACTAAAAACTTTCGTTACAATGCATCAATTTCGACCAAATTTTCAACATTTATATAAAACGAGATGGAGCAGGTTTTGCTTAACATCAAAATATTTTTCCTAACTTTAACATGCGTAACTTCGCTGTTATCGATTAAATACAAAAAAAATCAACAGAGTTAATTTTATTTATATATAAATACAAAACAAAAATCAGCAATTCATTCAACTCAATCTAAAAAAATATTCAAAACAAGCAATTTTAAGATAACACCATATGTAAAACAGTCGGCCAAGAAAACAACAACGATATTACATCTTTCTCACATATTCACACACAATCTTGATTAATAATTAAAACTAATCTTTAACATTGTTTATTATACTTCATAATATATAATATTCGTTAGGCAAACTTTCACTCGGATAAAACCCGGGCGAAGCCGGGTACACATCCGCTAGTATTTATATATATTTAAAATAAAAAAGGCATATTCTGACAACATTCACTCACATGAACTTTTAGATGGCAGAGCGCCATCTAGTGGAACAGAAATCAACTAAACGTTGATTTAACCTGTTCCCTGATATTTGGCCAACCTATTTTCTTGATAAATAAAGAAAAGCCAACCACGAACGGGTTTCGGGCTGTTGGCCCTCGTCAGTGTGGTGCAGACTGTACCTCTACACCCAAAGATATTATTATGACGCTTCTCAGCCGTCGATGTTTGTGTGAAAGATTTCTAAGAAAACAATGTGGGTTCGTTTTGGATACAGCTTAGTAATATAAATTTATTCCCAGAGCTTTAAAAAGGATATTAATAACTATTCAAAAAAGATGCATATATTGGATTTATAATGAATTTATTGTTTCAATATTTCGAGGGGCAACTCGCCTCTCTTTATCGAGGATGTTTGTGTTTTACTATATAGTAGATGAACTTGCCTTCAATGTCCGCCACGGGTAGGTTCCTCCTCCTTCTTCTTTGCACCATCCACCAATTCTTGATACACACGGTCCTGCTCCTCTGGACACTTTCTTGTCGCCAAAATTGACGCGTCCCCCCACCGTAGATCTGTTTTTAACTCTCCTCTCACATAGAAATGCCGTCGTGGCGCATGTCCCCCACACATATGTGGGCTAATCTCCCGTAGCTGGTGTCCATCCATCTTTTTATAACTTCACTCTGGGATCCCTGCCTCTCGGATATCTTGTCATACAATGAGGAGAAAATTATCTATATTATACTGCCCCCCTTCTATTAATTCTTTTCGTCCCAAAATGGACTGACTTCCCCAGCGGTGTTGATCAATGGCTCTTTGAACGGGGCTAGTCTGTTGAAATTAACAACCTTTGGTTTAGAGTGGGATGAGCGTTGTATCCTAAATACGACATCGTTTAACTTCTTCACAATTCGAAATGGGCCTGCCCAGGATCTTTTAGCTTAGGCGAGAGTCCTTTCTTCCTTTTTGGGTTGTACAACCAGACTAGCCCACCCTCTTGAAGGTCGTTCCCGCACGCTTGGGTGTCATACCTTACTTTCATTGCTTCGCTTGCAATCTTTAATTTCTCTCTAGCCCATCGATGCACTTTTTCAAGTCTTGAGTGAAGTCGGTCGACAAATTCATCCGAGCCTTCACCTATACTATTGGGGCATCCAAAGAAAATATCAAAGGGAAGCTTTAATTCCTTTCCAAGGAGCATCTTGGCTGGCGAGTACCCCGTGGTTTCATGTACTGAGGATCGGTAGGCCATCAGAAGAATAGGCAGTTGACTGTCCCAGTCTCTTAGGCTCTGGGCGACGAAGAGACTAAGTTGACTTGCTAAAGTCCTATTAAATTTTTCGACCATGCCGTCGGACTGGGGGTGTAAAGGAGTGGTCCTTGTTTTATGGCTTCCGAGAAGTTTACACATTTGGGCAAAAAGTCTCGATTCGAAATTTCTCCCTTGGTCAGTGTGGATCTGCATGGGAACACCGAACCTACTGAAGAACTGGCTGATTAATGTTTCAGCAACTGTTTCAGCTTCTTGATCAGCAAGTGGAAATGCTTCCGGCCATTTGGTGAAATAATCCATTGCAACTAGGATATAGCGGTTTCCCTTGTCACTTCGCGGCAATTGTCCCATGATGTCGATAGCGATCCTCTCGAACGGGGCTCCCAAGTTGTAAGTCTTGAGTTTGGTTTTCGATCTTGTCCTTGGTCCTTTTCTGGAAGCACATTCCGTACACTGCCGTACCCATTTTTTTAACACTGGCACGGCATCCAGCCCAATAAAAGCGTTCTTTGACTTTTTCAAAGGTCTTTGCAATCCCAAAATGCCCTCCGCTGGGGCTATTATGTAGCTATTTGAGGACGGAAGGTACTCGTGATTGGGGAAGGATCATCTTCTATTCAATGTGTTGACCATCTTCACTCTCCCATTTCCGGTAGAGAGCACCACCTCGAAGTTCCAGCGAGTCCTATAAGGACCATTAGCTCTTGGTGATTGGGCTGCAGGATGCAACATCTTCCCATGGTGGCCTGTTGGTCTCGGAATTGAGCCAATTAATGACAGGCCGAAGATCAGCGTCTTTAAGCTGAGCTTTTCTCATTTCCTCGGGGCTCCATTCGTCTGACTTGAGGTGTTTCGCGAGGGCAAGCTGAGAATATTCAGGTCAGCTTGTGTCTCTGCCTTGGAACAATGCTTGCAGTTCACTGGGCATGGGCGCCTCGATAGAGAATCTGCGTTCCCGTGAGATTTCCCTTTCCGGTGCTAAATCTCCATGTCATACTCTTGAAGTCGCTGAATACATCTAACTAGCTGTCCCTCTGGGCTCTTGAAGTTCAAAAATCATCGTAGAGCTGAATGATCTGTCCTAAGAAGAAACTTCTGCCAGTATAAATAATGGCGGAAATGCTCAATTGATTTGACGATTGCCAGCAACTCTCTGCGGGTTACACAGTAGTTTTTCTCAGGTTTAGACAGTGTCTTACTGAAGTAAGCGATGACACGTTCTACTCCATCTTGGGTTTGAAATAGAACAGCTCCAATCCCAGTGTTGCTGGCATCTTTGTCCAAAATGAATTGTTCGCCTGGATCAGGGTAGACTAGAATCGGCGGAGGAGACAGGGCCTGCTTCAGTTTATCCATTGCCCTTTCGCAGTCAACAGTCCAACTGAAGGGGAGGCCAGACTCCGTTAATCGATGCAAAGGTCTCGCGATGTTGGAAACCCCGGAACAAATCTCCTATAATGGCTGCACAAGCCTAGAAAACTTCTCAATTGGTGTACATCCTTTGGTACAGGCCATTGCCGAACAGTCTCTGTTTGGTCTGGATCAGTCTGTATTCCTTGGCGCTAAATCACATGGCCCAGGTACCGAACTTTCTCTTTGAAGAGTTGGCACTTTCTCGGATTCAACTTCAATCTTGCTCCTCGAATCTTTTGTAGGACTCTTTCAAGATTGATCAGATGCTCTTCAAAACTCTTCCCCATCACAATAATGTCATCAAGATAGACTAGGCATGTCTCCAAAGGAATTCCTTGCAGCACCGTCTCAATCAGACGCTCAAAGGTGGCAGGTGCGTTGCATAGCCCAAAAGGCATTACCTTGGATTGCCAAAGCCCGTTTCTGCCGTGAAGGCTGTCATTTCTCTGTCTTCTGGGTGAATGCTGAATTGACAGTAGCCGCTTTTGAGATCCAAAGTGGAGAACCACTGCGAACCGGATAGGGTGTCGAGCCTAGCATCAATTCGGGGCAGAGGGTAGGAATTCTTTTTGGTCAGATCATTTAGACGTCGGTAATCCACACAGAAACGTGTTGAGCCATCCTTTTTCTTTACAAGCACAACGGGAGATGCCCAAGGACTAGATGAGCGCTCGATGACATCTTGTTCTGTCAGTTCCTCAATCAATTTGTCAACCTCGTTTCTTCTTGTCATGGACAATCTTCTCGGGAGCTGCTTGACAGGACTAGCGCCTCCTGTATCAATCCGATGCTGCGTCACGTTCGTCCGTCCAACATCATTGGGGCTGATAGCGAATACGTTTTCCTCTTGGTAGAGGAGACGTGTAAGCTTCTTTCGTTGTATACAGTTCAGCCCCTCTCGCGTTCATTCTAGAAGCTCCTGCAGTTAACCTGGAATCAAACTGGGACAAGGGCTTTTATTCAAGTTTTCAACAGTTATTCAATGGGCCACTTTTGTAACAGGCTCAGCTAAAGCTATTTCAGCCCTTTTCCGAGAGGTTTTGCGGAGTCGAGAAGATTGACCACTCTAATCGGAAGGTTACTTTGATCAGATCTACACAGAGTCCGAGATAACAGGAGTACTTTTTGACCAAACTCCTGGCCATTTTCTTCCAAAATAAGCAGCTGGGTACTCCGAGAGAAGCAGTCAGACGTCCTTCATGAATGCATTCACTCCTCGGAGGAATTTTAACGTCAGATTTAAGTATTACCTTCAGGACTTTATTGGTCGCCGAACTCCTCGAACCCACTAGGGGAATCTCTTCTCCCGCAATCTTGAGTACATTCTCTTGGAAGTCGATGCTTAATCCAAATTTGCGAAGCACGTCCAAGCCGATGAGGTAGTCGTCTTTGATGTCAGCGAGGTACCCAAGGTGGCTGAACAAGTTGTTTCCGATCTGGAATTTCAGCACTACTGTACCATGGACTTTTGCTTGTTCTCCAGTGTGAAATTCGCCTTGAGATTGACTCCATTCTCTGAGCTAAATCGACACGGACCAAGGTGACGTTGGCGCCGGAATCAATCACCATTCGACAAGACACCCCGTTGACAAGTCCTTCTGTGGCCAGCTCATTGGAGCCTCCCTGGAGACTCGAGACTCTTTTTTTCTGAGGCATCGTCACATCGCATAGCCAACCCAGGCCCCGTAAGGCTGGCTAATGTTCGTTTCCTGAATATTTCGGGATGGTATTGCCCCTCTCCGAAGGTGCCTGCCGTACTCTGAAATTGGCCCTAATGTGACCTGGTTTACCACAGTTCCAGCATATCGTTTTATTTTTGGGTCTGTAGGTGCGCTGGCGATAGGTCCCTGGGGCTGATTCTGAGAAAGACATACTTTTTTCATTTCTTCTACTGTTCTCTGTAACTGAGAAATTGCTCCTTTAATGTCGCCGTCTTCCTGAGATTCGTCGGCCTTCATGAGGCGCAATACTTTCTGATAGCCCCTTGTCGCATCACGGGCTTCCTCGAATTTCAGTGCGTGGATCAACGCCTCCTGCAACGTCCTGGCGTCAGACATTCGCACTGACTGTTGACACTCAGGGTCCTCGATGGCATCCATGAAATTTTGATGTGCCAGCAGATCTTGAACATGGCGGGGGCAATCAGGGAAGGCTAATCTCGCTAGTCTTTCGACATCTGCTGCCAACTCCTGTAGCGTCTTGTCGCGCTTTTGGCGGTTATTCTTTAATTTCACGACATGGTAGGGCTGCAAATTGTCATCTCCGAAGCGCAAAGTCAGGGCATGGACCATGTGCGAGCGTAGGGTCACTTCCCTTTACGTCTCGAAG
Source organism: Cordylochernes scorpioides (assembly GCA_030710605.1). NCBI lineage: Eukaryota > Metazoa > Arthropoda > Arachnida > Pseudoscorpiones > Chernetidae > Cordylochernes > Cordylochernes scorpioides. Next base: position 65,395,839 of record CP092871.1, on the reverse strand, counting down.
CAAAAATTAAAAACAACCGAGAGACTGTTTTTTACTGCTCGCTTATTTTAAAATAATGTTTTAGAACAAAAAGAACGCTACTGCCGGCGCGCGCGCGTGCCTGCCGGCGAGAACACTAGCACGTAACTTCCTGTGAACGCGCCTGCCAGCGAGAGTAGTTTCACGCGACCGCCCGCGAGCGAGAGAAGCTTTTTCTTTATTTCAATGTAAATCCTTAACTATATTTACAGGTTTCTATTTTCAAACTATTTCACATATTCACATTCCGGCCCCCGATTTATGGAGCTGGCCTTCATGAATCTGCCTCTCCTTTCGCCAAATTTCATTCTTAATCCAAGGGGGCGGATCTTTTTCACTGGTCACTTGTAAAAACCGCTTTCCCGTTCTGCTTGGTAATGATCGTAGCGACGCGTACTTGGCCGTCAGGTCCAAAGTGTACATCGGAGACGAAACCGCGCTTCCACATGTTCCTGGGATGTAGCTCATCTACGAGAAAAACTAGATCTTCAGTCCTTATCGGCTCCGTCTGGTGATGCCATTTGCCTCTTGTCATGAGCTTGGGAATGTAATCCCTAGTCCAATTGATCCAGAACTCGTTAGTCAACTGCTGTGCTCTTTTCCATTGCTCTCTCAAGTCGCAATTGTTTGCCTCGATAAACTTCGGAATGGAGGGACCAGCATCGTTATCCCCAAGAAGAAAATGAATCGGAGTGAGTGAGTCTTCCCCGGTAGGATCACTTGAGACGTAGGTTAATGGACGGCTGTTAATGACGTTCTCCGCTGACTTGAGGGCTGTATGTAAAGTTGTATCTTTTGGATTTACCTCATTAAGCGTCGCGCGCAGACATTTCTTCACTGATTTAATGAGACGCTCCCAAGCTCCTCCAAAGTGCGGTGCCGCAGGTGGGTTAAATTTCCATTTGACGGGGCCGAACCTTCCACTGGCAGCCACCACTTCAAAGTCTATTTCACTAGCCGCAAGCTTGCGCTCCTTACTTGCTCCCACGAAGTTGGTCCCGTTGTCGCTATAGATGGTGCCAGGCCTTCCGCGAGTGTCGATAAACCGGGAAAGCCCCATAATGAATTCGTCTGTACTCAAGGCGTGCATCACTTCCAGATGGATGGCTCGAGTGACGAGGCACTTGAAAATGATAACCCATCGCTTCTCATGTCGCCTTCCGACAGTCACAGTAAATGGCCTAAAGGTGTCTAGCCCAGTGAACGTGAATGGGCGCTGGTAGGCGGCAAGTCTGTAGTGTGGGAGTTGGCCCATCTCCGTAATCACAAGTGAAGCCCTAGAAAATCTGCACCTAGGACACTTCCGTATTGTTCGTAGAACCGTCTGCCTTCCATCTATGATCCAGAATCTCCCACGGAGGTTATTCAGCAATGTTTCTGAACCTTGGTGGGCACATCGCTCGTGATCGGCCTGAATGAGTAACTCCGTGACGTGGTGATCGGAAGGGAGAATTGCAGGTGTCTTCTGCTTTGCTGGAATCTTGTTGGCTTGGAGAATGCGACCTTTGAGGCAAATTGTCCCATTAATGAGGCATGGAGAAAGTCGTGCTATTTTCGCTTTCTTCACTATTCTACCCTATGCAAGCTCTGCAATTTCTCTTGGAATGACTCAGTCTGCACCCACTGCACAAGTGTCGTCACTGCTGACCTGTATTCTTCGGGGCTGGCAGTGAAGCTGTGCTGCCGTGCTTTATTATTTTCCATGGCAGCTTTCCATGGTTGATTCAACTCACCGCTTTTGTGGAAGGTCTTCTTGTACCAGAATCGGGCGGCCTTTTGAACTGCCGCGGCTCGACAGACTAATCGGTTGAGGGAATCTTCAAGATTCAAGAGTCGTGTCAAAGGACGGTGGAGTCTTGGCCTCTTCCTTTGCGTCTTGTCCCTCCAGAGTTTGGTTGCTTTCCAAACTACCATTACACAACGTTCGATATCGGGCAAAGTTTCAAACTTATTCTCAGGTAACAGGCGTTGACTAATTTTCTTTATCAGCTTGCCTGAATTCCGTCCGCACTCTACATCTGAAGACGGGCTGACTCTAGAATCGTCCCCAAGCTTTAGCATCCGAGTCGCTAAAATAATTCCTAAGTCTTTGCCTTTTGCTTCCTTGGGCCACTCCTCTTCTGGTCTTTTAAGGAATTCTGGCCCAGTGTACAACATGTCCGTAGGTTCAAATGAAATCTGTGTTTCAAATCTGGTCGCTATATCAGCAGAATTCTCGTTTGTTGGAACCCATCTCCAGTCGGTTCCTTTTGTCGCTTCCTGGATCTCGCAGACTCTGTTAGCCACAAACTCCTTGTAGCGTCCTGCTTCAGAGCCGATCCAGGCCAGAACCGTCTTGGAGTCGCTGCAAAAAACCTTCCTGTCCACTTTTGGAAGTCGCAGTTCGGAGCGAAGAAGGACAGCGAATCTCGTTCCCAGCACGCAGCCTCGCAGATCCAATTTTGGTATGGTAAGCTTCTTCAATGGGGCTACTCTTGCTTCGGCGCCAAAGAGAGTTGTAGTAATATTTCCATTTCTCATTTCCACTCGCAGGTAGGTTACAGCGGAGAAAGCTTCTTGGCTGGCATCAACGAATGTGTGGACCTCCACTTGTCGAATGATACTTCTGCTGAGCAGGTCTGGATGGTAGCACCGTGTCACTTGAACGAGATGAATTTCTTTAAGCTTACTGAGCCAAAGTTTCCACGCTGCATAGATGTCTGGCGTAAGTTCTTCATCCCATCCAATACCAGCAATCCACCTTCGTTGAAGAATAATGATTCCCTTTATTTTGAAATGGTTGACCAAGCCAAGGGTATCATAGACACTCATCACGAGACTGCATGCCTAACGTTATGTAGGTACCGCTCCTTCCAGGATCTCTGGGGGCACCTTATTAAGTCCGAATTTGAATCCAAATATATCCTTCGTTGAATCCCACCACATACCGAGCACGTTTCCCGCGGGAATGACGGACTTCTCGTTCAAAGATTTCATCCCTTTTGCACGAAGCTCTTCTGGGATTGACTCAATGACTGCTCTGGAGTTGCTGTTAAACTTGCATAGGTGAAATCCTCCAGCTGCATTCACCTCAGAGAGTTCCCTTCTCAAGTCCATGCAGTTCTCTTCTGAATCTGCACCCGTCAGACAGTCATCAACGTAGAAGTCGTTCACAATCGTGTGCGCCAATTCATGATTTACCAGCTCATGCTGCATGGCGTTTTCATTCTTCACGTGGATTGCTGAACACGGTGACGAAGTGGCCCCAAAGGTCAAGACTTGCATTTCGTAATGATCCGGTTCTATCGACGTATTCATGTTTCTCCATAGAAATCGCTGACTGCATTGGAGTTCTTTGATGACGCGAACACGATGAAACATGTCCGTAATGTCTCCAGTTAGCGCGATATTGTGAACTCTAAAGTTCCACAGGACTGATGTGAGTGGGCGAATTAAGTCTGGTCCTTTTGAAAGAGCTTCGTTCAAAGACGCGCCATTCGATCTTGCTGCAGCATTAAAGACAAGGCGTAGCTTTCCCGGCTTATTTGGGTTGGTAACGCCAAAATGGGGAATGTACCACGTCCGCTCACTTTCTTTAGTGACTTCAATGCTGTCCAGCTTTCGAATGTACCCTTTCTCCAGATATTGAACAAACTTAGCTTTATACGCCGCTAGAAGTAATATATCTTTTGCAAGCTTTCTTTCCGTATGGCGAAGCCTTCCAAGAGCCATTTGATAGCTCTCGGGTAGCGTACCCTCTGCGTCACGCCAAAGTAGACCGGTCTCCCAACATGCTCCGGTCCTCTTGGTAGTCTTCTGCAGGATGTCCTACGCGCGTCCTTCAACTTGATTCATGCCCTGCCACCTGGTTTTCGGGATGACTTCAAAGTTCTCAGTGGAAAATGATGACTTGATAAATTCATGGAGATCATTATCGTTAACTGGTTCCGAAACTGTGTAGTTGACGCATCCCTGTGTCTCCATTAGGTCATCAAAATTTCCTCCAACAGTCCATCCCAGCGGTGTTCTCCATCCGATTGGAGCGTCGGGAGAACCCAAGGCAAGCTCGCGGTGAAGGATTAGCCTCAGATTGTTTATTCCGATAATCAGCTCAGAAACAACGTTCTTTAGGTCTCGGGCTTTGACCTTGTTTAGATGTGGCCATTTATGACGAATTTTCTCGAATGAAATCGAGTAAGGTTTCATCTTTAGACTACTCACAGTAACTGCGTTTTGCATTGGGAGGTACGGAGCTCCACGGAATGTTCAAGCTACCTCACAGTTGACCAGCACAGCGTTCGGCTCCATTACCGTTTCTCCACTGGCTGTACCGTAGCGATAGTGATGACTTTTCCCTTCCAGGCCAACGCTGTCTGCTAAACCTTTTGAGATGAGGGTTCGGCTGACTCCGGTGTTCAGTAAAGCGTAAGCCCTATGTTTTCCACCGTGAACTTTGATGACAACTGGAATTATCGGCAGTGGCTTCTCGGTTAACAACAGTAATGTTCACTGAACCGCTCGTATAATTAGCTTTCTGGCTTGAGCTGAGTTTTCAGTCTCCTGACTTGAATTTTCTCCCTGTGAGGCGGAGTAGTTGTGAAGCGAACGGTGATGTATCTTCTCGCATCCGTTAATGTCACAGATCTCTTTTTTGAGACACTGCGATGATCGATGGCGTTCTGGCACAGACATGAAGTGCACAACGATGGTCGCGTACGCTTGATGATCTTCCACTTTTGATTCAAATCTAGGTCTTTCCACTTGTCGCACTTGCTTAATGTGTGTCGATCTGAGCATGCTGGACAGGAGTAATGCTTATTCTTTTCTGTACCTTCACCAGCAGCGACGTTAACAACGCACGGCCCCTGCTTGGGGCGATATTTATTCTCTTCGGAAGCTGCCTTCATGGTCTCTGGCTCTACCCATCTGATTACAAGTTTTGCTTTGAATTCTAACCAGTTGGAGAATTCAAATAACGTTTCCTGCCTATTCGATGTTTAAATCCAGGAATACCATTGCTCTTATTTCCGCAGGAAGCTTCATCGTTAAGGTGTCCAGGAGCTCGATGCTGTCCAGGTATTGTGGTTGTGCGAGCGTCATGCAGCTTGAGATTAATCCTTTGACACTAATTTTTAGACCTAGAATAGTATCAGGCTTTTGTACTGAAAGCTGAGGGCAGCCTTGTGCACTTCTGAGAAGGTTCTTGATGATAAACCTGTGCTGTCCAAACCATTAGCCACGTAGGGGATTAAATGCTTGACATGATCGTAGGCTTTCCCCGAGAGAGCCTTCCGAAGTCTAATAAGATTTTGGGAATCACTGATGTGGTACTCGCTAGTGGTTCTATTGAATTATTCCTTAAACTCAATCCACCTTTCTACCGCTCCGTCAAAATGCGGTAAAGTCGTTTCTCCCATTGTTAATTTCACAATTACCTTCTGTTTCTGTTGAAGCACCTTCGTGAATACGTCCACAAGCTTATCGACGCTGTCTGTAGCTGGTGCCCGTGGGTCAGTTGGAACGGGGGAAGGTGAATTGTTAACTCACTCCTGAGCTCGTAATCCTGCTTGCAGTGAGCCATCCACGGCTTCCTCCTCTGAAGACAAGTCTTGATCAGAGCCTTCTTGGATAGCTAGAAGCTTTGAATCCTTTTCATTTTTGAGAAGAGCGAGCTCAAATTCCAGTGTTTCCATGACCCTGATTTCTTGCCTTATTTTCAGCTCAGTTTCTGTGTTCATCACTTCTAGCTCTTCCTTTTGGTGTAGGAGTTCTGGGGTGAGGTCTTCACGTTCTTTGAGTCTGGCGAGCTCCCGCTTTGACCTATCAAGGTTCATGTTGATCTTTTTCCTTCATCTTATTCAGAATCTCACGATTGGCATCAACTTCAGCCTTCTTCTTCATCAGCACCATGAACTTAGTTGAACTTCCGCTTTTGAAAGAACTTGCCTTTCTTGAAGGCGTCTTTTGCTTTGTTGACGCTGCTGGGTTAACCTCCATCTCATCCTTGAGGAATGCGAGCTGTCCTAAGTACGTCTTTGCTTTTGCTCCAGTACTGAATGGACTTCCTAGCTTCTTGTATTCCAGGCGGGATGGTTCATGGCGACTCCTAGCAGCACCAATCTTGGGAATTCCGTTGTTTTCCATAATGAGACAACAATTGTTCTTTTTAAAGTTCAGTAAATCTTTTCAAAATCAGTAAGCCTGGACGTCCATCAAGGAGCGTGTCCAACCGATCAACTCGAATAACTTTCCAAGAATTTAAACTTTAAATTAACCGGTGACCAAAGTGTCATCCGGCTCGAGGGACCAGTGATGTAGGTTTGCGAGCGTAGGGTCACTTCCCTTTACGCCTTGAAGCTAAAATTAAAAACAACCGAAGACTTTTGTTTACCGTTCATTTATTTTTGAAGAATGTTTTAGAACAAAAAGCACGCGACTGCCGGCTAGAACACTAGCACGTGACTTCTTGCGCGCGCGCCTGCCTGCCAGCGAGAGCAGTTTCACGCGACCGCCTGCCAGCGAGAGAAGCTTTTTTTAAATTACAATGCAAATCCTTAACTATTTAAAATACAATATAACGCGGCTGATGATTGTAAAACGAAAATTGCAATTATACCGCGAATGTTTCTTTTACAAAAATCGAAATTTATTTTCAAAGAGAAATAGCGACATTTCTAACTTTAAGGATGAAGTATGGAAAGGTGAAACATGAAGAGTAATGGCGAACGGAAAAATAAAAAGTGTCCAGGGGTTGGACACTTTTTATTTTTCCGTTCGCCATTACTCTTCATGTTTCACCTTTCCATACTTCATCCTTAAAGTTAGAAATGTCGCTATTTCTCTTTGAAAATAAATTTCGATTTTTGTAAAAGAAACATTCGCGGTATAATTGCAATTTTCGTTTTAAAATCCTTAACTATATTTACAGGTTTCTATTTTATAACTATTTCACATATTTACAGACCAGACATTCATAGTCCAATCTTTGTTCTAGTGGCAGGGACTGGAGAACCTCTGTGGCAGAACCTCGAAGCGATGTGGCCAGGTTTATTGCCTTCTCACTGGAGCTCCAGCGATTGCCCAAGGCCACCACTTCGAACTGGGTCTTAAAGCACCTCCACGAAGTCTGTCCGTCGTAGGTAGGAGGCTTGATTTTTGACAAACATTCATTAGTTCCTAACTGAGGAGAATTGGCCGCTATTCTAAAAGACAGGGGTGTGGCTACGGGGACATCATCTTCCCCCTTCTCGAGCCTTCTCAATCGGGACTCCATTGAAGCCAAGTTTCCATTCATCGGTCCAATATCACTCTGTATAGAGCCTATTTTCTTATTAATCTCTTCGAGTACTTTTTTTAAATCTTCCATTTTCTTCCGGGTTAGCATAGGCCAATATTTTCAGAAATTGAAAAGATAACTAAGCTGCAAACCCCACATCTGACACAAGTTGTTACGACGCTTCTCAGCCGTCGATGTTTGTGTGAGAGGTTTCTAAGAAAACAATGTGGGTTCGTTTTGGATACAGCTTAGTAATATAAATTTATTCCCAGAGCTTTAAAAAGGATATTAATAACTATATATAGTAGATGAACTTGCCCTCAATGTCCGCCACGGGTAGGTTCCTCCACCTCCTTCTTTGCACCGTCCACCACTTCTTGATACACACGGTCCCACTCCTCTGGACACTTTCTTGTCGCCAAAATTGACGCGTACCCCCACCGCAGATCTGTTTTAACTCTCCTCCCACATGGGAATGCCGTCGTGGCGCCTGTCCCCCACACACATGTGGGCCATCCTCCCGTAGCTGGTGTCCATCCATCTTTTTATAACTTCACTCTGGGATCCCTGCCTCTCGAATATCTTGTCATACAGTGAGGAGGAAATTATCTTTATCACAATATTTCGATCGCAGATGTTTCCTGAGAAATCAAGAAATGGGTATTTAAGGCCAAACTTGTGTAAATAACTATAATATATAAAAAATATTTAACCTAGAATAATAATAAAAAATGCATTATGTTAATGCATTTATAAAAAGGGAGAGGTATATACTATAGAGTAAATGTGTGAATGTTAATTCCACTTCAAACTATTCAAATGTATTGGAGATTAATTTTGGTGCCTTTACCACGGAAATAAATATTTATATTAAAAATGAAGAAGTGTCTTTTTGTAAATAATAAAATGTATATGGTAATTTAAACCAACAACCCTATATTGTATAATACTTATAACAAGATTGTCATGTTGTATATAGAAACACATCTATAAATAATTATACGCATGATTGGCATGTGTCATTGCATCACCATATGTAATGTACTTTGTACAAACTGAGGATAAATAATTAAAACTATGCAATAGATCAAGAGCTGAGTTAAAACAAGATTGAGAAGTTCAAAAACGTCTAAAATCGAGAGAGAAATCTAACAACCCTAAAGAGAATTTGGCCAGTCGTTGCCATCAAGGTCAAAGGGTGCAGAATGCCGCAGACGTTCAAAGTTCAAATTCTCACATGTCCCCCCCCCCCCTCCTCGGGAATGGTATATAAAAAACCTCGGTTTTAGCCCTAGTTGATCACTTCACCGTCGGCGTGAGCCCTTGTTGGTTGCAGCCAGGTCCACCTCATCGACCATGTAAAACAGTAAGACTCATCTAACTCCATCTTGCTCTTAGCTCGACTCCTATCTGTTCATGGAACTTTCCTACTACAACTGTGTCTCTTCGTTTTTTGTGTGTGGACATTCCCAAGCTTTCCACTCTGCCTCGACCACGACTGCCTGTACTCTGTGAGAACTGTTAAGGGTCCTACAAGGTGCAGAGAGGTACTGGAAAACTTTCCACGCCCTCTGACTGTCCCTCTCGGTTACTACAGGTTTGACCCTCGGTTACCACATGTATATGGTAATTTAAAACAACAACCTCATATTGTGTAGATAACTTATAACAAGATTGCCATGTTGTATATAGAAACACATCTATAAATAATTATGCGCATGATTAATCTGTGTCATCGCATCACCATATGTAATGTAATTTGTACAAAGTGGATAAATAAATAAAATCTGTAATAGATTTAAGAGTTGAGCTAAAGCAGAGATCGAGCATAGTATTGCCAAAACAACAGAGTCTAAAGATGGAAGTCATAAATCAGGTAGATTCACAGTTCCCACGACAGGCCACCCACACTGTCACATGTGGTGGAATGCAGAGACCCCTCTCACACCTGGACAGGTAAAGGCGCCCTTTCTCAAACGCCCCTGTCACATAAGGTCGCCCCGTCTTTTAACCTATAAATACATCACTTTTACAGGGGCTTGACAGCTCAGTTGAGTTCAGTTCAGTACAGTTGAGTTTAGTTCACCCTCAGCGAAGCTCACGTCGGTTGTCACCAAGGTCCTCCTCATTCACCATGTAGACTAGTAAGGACTCTTCTATCTCCATCTTTCGCTCCCGGCTCAACTTTTATCTGTTTACGGAACTTTCTTAGTGCAACTGTGTCTTCGTTTTTTGTGTGGATATCCCCAGCTTTCCACTCTGCCTCGACCACGACTGCCTGTATTTTGTGAGAACTTTTAAAGGTCTTCCAAGGTGCAGAGAGGTACTGGAAAACTCTACATCCTGACTGTTCCTCTTGGTCAACACAGTACAACAAGAGCTACCAGGACTTAAACATTATTTCAGTAGTCGACAGGATATTCTATAAGTCGACAAACATCAAACTCAACAAATCATTACAGTGAGTCGACAAGATCACTTATTACATTAGTCGACAGGATCTCTACAAAAGCTACTGGAATTCTCACTCATCATTACATGAGTCGACAGGATGACCAAAACGAAGGATGACACAACGAAGAGGTAAGAAGACTGTTCAGATAGGAAGCGAGAAAGAGCGAAGATGGAGGAACAAGCCCGACCATTCCAACGAAACGTCCAAGCAATCTCTCCCCAAGATATTTACGGAAGAAACGCCGCCCCAACGGACTTCCGCATACCCGCTAACCGATCGCCAACGCCGGGAGCAAGCTGTCTGACCACCCCAACGACACAGCCGAACTTCCCACACGACATGGAAACCGAGCAGCGATGTGGCCCAAATCCTGTGACAAGTTCCACACCTTCGACTTGACATCGTCGAGACAATGCTCAAGGCAACAAGCCACAACCAACTTCACAGAAGCTACAAGCGTCTACAAGCTCTACATGGAGCGTCTTCAACGTCAGCAGGAATACAAGCCAAGACCAAGTTTCCTGACTGAACTTTCACACAACTGTAAGTTTAAAAAAAATAACCTACCTTAACTTTATCCTCAAGTTCAAAACTTGATTCCCTATAAATTTTGTATTTATATTTTCACTTTAAGCATTTTAAAATCAATTTTTACCTTTTTTTATATTATTTTTAATTCAATTTTTAAAACTTTCACATTCTCATTGATCAAATTTACTTTAATTTTTAATCAGATTATAAATTTCAAGTTATTACTCTCAATTTTACTTAAAAAAATAAAAAAAAAGTTTTTGCCCATCACGCATTTTTACTAATTTACTAATTTTACATGTCTATCCAAAATTTATCTAAAATGGTACTATCCAAATATACAACTTAAAAAAAAAATCATTATTATTATTTAAAAAAAAATCTCATTCATCATAATTCTCAACTTATTTTTGTTTTACTTATTAGTTATCTTTATATCAAAAGACCAATATCTTTATCAATTCTTAAAATTTGGTAATGTTCACCATTTTAAGTAAGCGCCCAATTCAAATTATTTGTAACTCTCACGACATTGCCCTTTTATAAGAATCATTTTAATTATCATAATCAACAATTTAAAAAGTATATTCAAATTTTAAATATAAATTAACATAGGTGAAACGCATTTTTTTAATTGCAAAAATCGGAAGATACAATATCTTCAAAAACACCACTAGGGAAAACAACTATCTTTCCCAAAACAAGTTAGGAATAAAGATTCACTCCACTTCACCGCCAGTAGCTAATTTAAGTCACAGCCTTCCAAAACGATTACAATCGTTAATATTCGAGGATAAATACACTCCCTCGTTTTTTCCTTTTTACATGCATGATTGATCATCAACACATTTCTTTCAAAAAACCTTACAACACCCTCGCATCACTATCTCAAATTGGCAACAATTATTAGTGCGCGACTCAACACACAAATCCAATTTCGAGCTCCACTTAGCTCTATATCGTCGCCACAATAAAATAATTTCACATTAAGCGTGCCACATCCACTAACAGTCAAATATTCTCTCGATGTGTTTCATACAACAACCACCCATGATTTTATTAAATTTGTTATTCATGGTGAAACAGGTTAGATTTGTACCAAACTAAGACTTCACGTGACACCTTTTCATTCACATTTCTCACTTCGTGTCACAGTGCCACACCACAAAACTTTTTCACTTTTCAGGCCAAAGACGCCTTCACGCCTGTGACACCACATCTCAACTCAAAGCGTGTCCACGTTGAAAGTCGAACTTTCACCACACATCTAAACCTGACAACACTGAATAATATTTTTTCTAAACTAACTTCGAAACACAACAACTACGAACACCGAGAAAATCATATCTTTCAATTATAACAGTAAATTGCCAACTCAACAAAAGGAGAAAGTCAGTTTCAAGTAAGACAGAAAATAAACACCCCGCACATGTGACCACCCCACAAATAGAGTTTCCGTGAAAAAAAGGAAGTGGACGCTCTTTATGACGTCGCTCCCCTGGTCACTGTTATCTTTTGAGAATATCTTCTCTCCCCCCTCAAGCAGTCATCTTGACCGCTAGCTTCATGATCGCCATTTTAAACAAATGTTTCAAACCAACCATTTAGATTTCCTCGAGAATCTCACAAATCTCACCAACGAGATATCACAACACAACATACATTAAACATTTTACATGTTAAATTGATAACACCAATTAAAACAATTTGGTTAAGTCTTATATAGACTTTTTAACGCGAAAGAGAAATCATTCTCTACATACCAGCATTGAGGACAAACGAAAAGATCATTTCACATATTCCCAGTTTCAGAGTCATAGAAACACCGATGTTACCAAAGGGATATAATCTAGTCACACACCACAACTGTAACTTTTCGTCAAAAGAGACAATTTTTGTTCAATTTTACACTACTTAAAATTTATCCAATCATTAATAACCTTCAATTATATTATAAATTTTGTATAAAATCTTGAATAATTATTCTTATTCTTACCTTTCAATTATATAAACAAATTTTTTAATCCAACATTAAAAAAAAAAAAAAACCTTTAATCAAATTTACTTTTATTTTTCATGATATTATTTTAGTATTGTAAAACATCTAATTGTTTCAAAAATTATTTTTATTTTATTATTTATTATATATTTTATAGATTACAGGTTTAATTTTGTCCACTTACACTTTTTGTACCCGCAATCATATTTCTATATTTCTATTCACTATATTTTATTTGTTTAAATACCTTTATTATCTGACAAAGTTTATCATCCACTATCGGGCATCTACAACAATCGTTTTCAACAATCATATTCTTTAACCAATTCCCTATATTTTTCATCACTATCTTTGCAGTCATTGCGTCACATCAACGTAGAAAAACGACAGCACTGCTTGACAATTTATTTTTTTTTTTGATTTCGTAATTCAACAAACTCCTTGAACACAGTTCCCCAGACTTACAAATCCAAACTTCTGGTCTGAACAAGCTTCAAGAGTTTATTTCATTTCATCCGCAGAGCAAATCACCAACGCATACACAAAGCGTTCACTTTTTTCAACTTTCAATTTTTTTTTTCAGCTCTAGCGGACCACATTCAACCTTTGATTTCGAGTCAAGTCAGATCACCTACTGTCGCTACAATTCTACTTATCGCATGGCTCTATTTCACTCCTTTCTCAATCATATTAATAAGCAACTTTTCTTCAACAACTTTTAACCCAATAATCCTAAAATTGTGACAAAACACTGTAACCCTTATATAGGATCGCAAGTGAAACATTGCCAAGGAAGACAGCTCAAGTCTATATCCTCGTTTTGCACCTGGATCTGAGTATTTGGTTTACATGGGCACTTCTAACAATTACATATTCTTCAACAACTTTTCAACCCAATAACACTACAATTGTGACAAAGCACTGTTACCCTATACAGGATCACAGGTGAAACATTGCCTAGGAAGACGCTCAAGTCCATATCCTCGCTTTGCACCTGGACCTAAGTATTTGATTGCATGTGTAAATCTCACAATTGCTTATTCTTTAACTACTAACCCTGTCCAACGCCCACCAATATTCTCTTAGAATGTGAATTTTTATGTCATCATTTTATTTTAATCATCTCTTTTGTTAATCAAACACAATGTCATTTTTATTTCACTTTTATATAACCAACAAATATCATCTTGTTATAGCCCTTTTTAACCCTCACAGTTTAAATTAATTAAAAGAAATTTTAATTACTTACCTGTGTTAGAGAGGCTTTACCCGCCTAAACCCGGATAAACCCTTTCACTCCCGGGGCCCATCTATGGTAATTTAAAACAACAACCTCATATTGTGTAGATAACTTATAACAAGATTGCCATGTTGTATATAGAAACACATCTATAAATAATTATGCGCATGATTAATCTGTGTCATCGCATCACCATATGTAATGTAATTTGTACAAGGTGGATAAATAAATAAAATCTGTAATTGATTTAAGAGTTGAGCTAAAGCAGAGATCGAGCATAGTATTGCCAAAACAACAGAGTCTAAAGATGGAAGTCATAAATCAGGTAGATTCACAGTTCCCACGACAGGCCACCCACACTGTCACATGTGGTGGAATGCAGAGACCCCTCTCACACCTGGACAAGTAAAGGCGCCCTTTCTCAAACGCCCCTGTCACATAAGGTCGCCCCGTCTTTTAACCTATAAATACATCACTTTTACAGGGGCTTGACAGCTCAGTTGAGTTCAGTTCAGTACAGTTGAGTTTAGTTCAGCCTCAGCGAAGCTCACGTCGGTTGTCACCAAGGTCCTCCTCATTCACCATGTAGACTAGTAAGGACTCTTCTATCTCCATCTTTCGCTCCCGGCTCAACTTTTATCTGTTTACGGAACTTTCTTAGTGCAACTGTGTCTTCGTTTTTTGTGTGGATATCCCCAGCTTTCCACTCTGCCTCGACCACGACTGCCTGTATTTTGTGAGAACTTTTAAAGGTCTTCCAAGGTGCAGAGAGGTACTGGAAAACTCAACATCCTGACTGTTCCTCTTGGTCAACACAGTACAACAAGAGCTACCAGGACTTAAACATTATTTCAGTAGTCGACAGGATATTCTATAAGTCGACAAACATCAAACTCAACAAATCATTACAGTGAGTCGACAAGATCACTTATTACATTAGTCGACAGGATCTCTACAAAAGCTACTGGAATTCTCACTCATCATTACATGCATATATTGAGATTTACATTTATATAAATTAAGCATTGATGATAAAAATAAATTGTTCTCTGGCGTTGTTACATATCGTTTATTTATATATTTTTTTGCCATTATGAAGGAAAAAAAAAAAACAATAAATAAATAAACAATGATTAAAATGAATGAAACTATTGAATATATTTCCCCCATGGCTTTATCTTCTAACCTCAAGAAAGTTTATTATGAAAATCCATTAGTTATATAATAATATTTTATATTTAAAAATGAAGTTTTAAAACCTCCAGCCACATATCGAACGATGTTTTCAACAATAGACGCCAATAATAATAACTTTAGAGAAGAGTTTAAAAATACCTTTTTTTCTTTGTTAAAATAAATTCCAAATGACAATAAACATATATTTAAACGAGATTTATGCGATTTTCTAAAGATATAAATAATATAAATGTTCTCTCTATATTTGTTTAAAGAAAGCATTCAATCATAAGCAGCAAAATAGAATTGTTTTCCAAGTTGATTGAAGGCTTGATGAAACATGGTGAAAGACGGAGGTGGTGCAACGACGCGACTTGAAACAAAAGTTTTACTGCCTGTTGTAAAATGGGAAGGAAGGAAGGAAGCTCTTAGCTAATAAGAAGCTTTTTTCCTGATTCTGAAGAAACCGTTTTAGAAAGAGGAATTTGTTTGTGATGGAAATACAGCATGGGGTGAAGTTATCAAACTACGATTAGCTTTGTTGAGGTGATTGTGTTTGCACATGGTCCTGCAATGTACGTTTGGTGTTTATTAGTAACAGATTTTTAAACGAGGCAACCTTTTACGAATTGAGAAAAAAGCATCTCGATTAGTTAATGTATATTCTGAAAGATAGCTCAAGTCACCAGCAATTTTAAGTTGCATGATTAGATGAGATGCATTTTTCTTAATTTAATCGCCTGAATTCAGTGCAATTTTTATTTTATACTATTTTCAAGGAATTATTTTATTTTAATTCCCCATCTCTATCTACTATAGGAAGAGATGCTGTCTTGGATGGGTTCCTTGAGTTGGGCCACTATGTTTATGGCTATGGGTGGCATTGTGGTAATCTACGGCGTCGCTCTTCTGTCCAGGTTCCATTCTCTGCGTTGTCTCTGGTATGGAGAATCCTGGCGGCTGATTGATGTGAAAGACAGGTTATTCTGTCTGCTGGAAGATGTAGTATTGCAAGCACTAGCAGTCAGGGAGCCAGAGTGATATCAGACGTCAATGGGTAAATACAAAGGACGAGGCAGGTTGGATGTCACCTCAAACAGAGGCTAGCGCCGAAAACGCGGACGAGGTTCAGAAGGTTGTGATCTATATGAGAGGGAAAGATGATCTGTCATTGTCCGCCCGTTTGTCGGTGTCCAGTGGCGGTCGTAAAACGTAAAACTGGAAGTTTCCTTGGAGGAAATGAATAATCTTGACAAAATTCGACCTCGGGCCCTGCTTGCCTTGGGTGCAGTTTTCTCAATAAAACTTAATTATCTTGTTTGTTATTACCTGATGGCCAAGCTGCGCGGTGAAGTTTATCTACATTTAGGGGCTGTTACACTATTTATAATTATGGTACATATGAAATTCTAGTCTGTATTGAAATATATTACTACACATCACATAAAAGCATAAGGCGCCTCTCCCGTCAAAATAAACGTCACAACTAGACGCCATCTATTGACTGTCACCGCAAACTAGCGGCCTCGGGTAGGTGACAAAGCCACAGCACTAGCTTTGGAAAACTGAGAAGCGTCCACCTGGAGACCAAGGTTTCGGGCTAATGGCCCTGGTCAGCCCAGGACGAACTTTATTCCATGAGATTCCACGGGACCTAATGGAATCTTCACAATCCGCAATAGATGACGTCTAGTTTTAACGTTTATTTTGACGGGCAAGGCTCCCTATGCTTTTATAGATCAATTTCCTCCCGAAAAAAATTTCATCTATATTTTGGCCATAGGTCGTAGCCTAAACACCCTAGCGTTGTCTTCGTGGGTCAGGGCATGGCAGGGGAATCTAGGAGTCAGTGACCGTATAATTGAGTCTAAAGCAACCATTGGCCTCAAGATCTGCTCAGCTATCTTCCCCTTTAAATATGATCATCATAAACTTAACGCTATCTTATGTTAAAAATTAGAAATAATTTTTAAAGCTACTACTATTGTATTAGACTGTATTTCTGATATACCCTGCATTTTTTACAGAATACAGTAAATATATGGGAGTTTTAGGATGACTATTCTAAAATTCATATATCTACACAATTATTTTAAAACGTCCTTTTACTGTATTCTATAAAAAATCAGGGTATATGAGAAAATCAGTCTAATACAAGCTAGTTGTTGTCACGGAAAAAATAAGAAAAGCCATGGACCTAGGCAAAATAACAGGAGCCGTGTTCTTCGATATCGCCAAAGCTATCGACATAGTCTGGCATGAGGCCCTGCTCTACAAAATGTGCAAAAAGTACCTTCCTGGAGACATCATTAAAATAACGCAAAACTTCTTAACGAATAGAACATTCAAGGTACGAATATAAGACGAACTGTCAACAACTAGGAACATCCTTGCTGGGGTCCCCCAAGGATCAGTCACAGGACCAGCCTTATTCGACATAAATATAGACGACTTTCCCTGTATTGAAGACACCTCTTTAACCTAATTGCTGATGATACCGCCATTTTGGCCTCGACATACACCTTCTACAGAATCCACATGAAACTCCAAGAGGCCTGTATCTTTTCCACACTCTAGTGTAAAAGATGGCGAGTCACAATGAACCCCCAAAAAAAGTGATGCAATAAATTTCTCAAAAAAAAAAAGACAAAATCAAGAAACCTTTGGACGAACTCTTCGTCTTCGAAGACAATATTAAATGGAAAGAGAATATCCGATACCTAGGGATGACCCTAGACGAGCACCTAGCCGTCAAAAAATACATTGAAAACAGAATCAATTTGGCGAAAGCTGCCCAACATCGACTATCCCTGCTTCTAGGAACGAAAATAAAATTATCCCTTCATTGCAAAAGAACCATTTACACGTCAATAATAAGACCAATACTCATATACGGCTACCCCATTTTTATTACAGCACATAAGACCATCCTTAAAAAGTTAGAAGTCTTTGAAAATGAAATGATAAGAAAAAAACATGTCTCCACCCTGGTTCGTTCGGAACACAATCCTCAGGAACGATCTGAATATCGAAAACATCAATGACTACATTATTAGACAATCATTTAAATTCTACGAGAAATCCGAAAAATTAGAAAACCCCACCTTCAAGAAAGCCACAAACTACAAATGCGGAAAAAAAGGAAAATAAGAAATTTAAAACCTAGACAAATTCTTCATCAATTGAGCCAGAATAACGAAAAGTAGAAAAAAAAAAAGAAAAAATAAACCCACCTTGAATATCAAGCAAGCCAGACAAAAGAACAATATCCCCAAGGACCTGAGAATCCGGACATCAATATAAATTAATATCTATATATATATATAAATGGATGTTTGCATGTTTGTTTGTTTGTTTGTATGTCCGGTATACAAATTCGCAGTAGTTCACTAATTCAAACCAAAATTTCCATACATAGGTACAAATATACGGGGAAGACGATAGGCTATTTTTAAAATATATAAATCAATTATTAAAACTATATATTCAAATTATTCTACTTATGCTAATGACAAACAATTATAAAAAAAATCTTATCTAAATATATATCACTCGGGTAGATATGCACACGGGTCAATCCCGGGGCGAAGCCCGGGTCGCCCGTCTAGTAAATTATAATTGTAAATTAACCCCTGTACATAACCATCACCCACAGTATATTGTAAATATGATGATCTAGGTTGCTCTTTTTGAGCGGCACCTAATAAAGGTATTTGGAACTAGTCTAATACAATAGTAGACATCGATTCTGGTTAGCAGCCCCGTAAATAAAGATATTTCCATACAATAGTAGAGCGGTCTGAAAATTAAACTGACGAAACCGCTGGGAGGGTTCACTACTGATGAACTTTGCTCTCCCTCTTCAATTTATATACATTGTAATATAAGTGCTGTAGAAGTATCCTTTAATTAGCCGAGTGACTCAGGAAATGCCCCAGGTTTACCTGAAAGTCCTCTGAAGAAACATTACCAGTATAGATGGTGGACTAAAAATTTCAATGGGTATATTCTGATTTATTAGAAGCAGCATTTCCAGTGAGGTTAAATAAAATACTCTTTAGGCAGAGTATACACATTCGGGCAGATACGGAAATACGGATAACTCCCGGGCATTCAGAGTAGAACCCTAAGAAAATTTCAACAGAGTAAAGTAACAAAGTATTTCTGATTATAAGCAGAAAAGTAATTAAAAATCGAATTAGAAACACGAAATATCTACCATTATACATTAATAAAATTCAATAATACAAAAGCACTTATTTAAAAAACAAAGCAATTTGGTGATCATAAATATATAAAGTAAAATTTGAAGCAAAAAATCTACGATTGGAAAATTGAATAAATTTAAAGAATAAATATATATACTAATATATTTATTCGAAAAATAAAAATAAGTGTGACACATGAAGTAAATAATAACGAAAATATTGGTATATAGATCGCTTGGAATAGTTCAGTATCTTTGGAGGAGATTGCTTTAAACTTAACAACTAAAAACTCTGTTAGTATATTATCTATAACAGCCCTGACCAACCTAAATGACGCCACGGGCCTTTTTGATTAGGAGCAATGTAACCGGACCGAATTTTAAGAAAATGTGCTTTAAGAAATGTAAAAGAAATAAAATACGTAATTTACGAATAAACTCTTTATTGTTTCAATTAAATGTTAGTCTTATCTAATGTGAAATTTGTTTTCCTTCTTTTTTTTTCATTTAACTTTTTAAATCTACATTTATGTTTGATATTGCATGCACATCTAAGTTGATTTTATAAATTAATATCTAATTCTAACACATTTTAAATAAAAAAATATTATAATTATTTCAATATATATTTTCTGTTTTTGAATATACAGACGAGAAATGTAAGTTACAAAAGAAATATAAAGTTAAATGGCGAGCCGCAAAATATTTTACGGCGGGCCGCGGGTTGGCCAGGCCTGAACTATAAGGATATGAGTGATGATATTGGATTCTCCGATTACTGAAATATGACAGATAAATTAAAATAATTATTGACTTTTGGCAGCTTTTTGTTTGTAAAAAATGTTTAAAAAGCAAAATTTGTCGATAATAAATAAATAAAGCAAAATTTGCAAGCAAAAAATCTACGATTGGAAAATTTAATAAATAAAAAATACTTTTTTTGGAGAATAAAAATAAGTGTGGCAGATGAGTAAAAAATAAATAAATTTTTGGTATATAGATCGCTATGTATAGTTCAGTTTCTTTGGAGGAGATTGAGCAAAACATTACAACTAAATACTCTGTTAGTGTATTATCTTTATGGATAACATGTACCAAAAAGAGGCACCTCTTCTTTTAAATATGCATTAAAACAATATACTATATTTATCGTTCCAGTAAAAAAATAATTGTGGTGATAAAGAAAGAGCCACAACACCAGTTTTGGAAAATTCAGACGTAAGCTAACAACTTGTATACCATGGTACTGTCTATGGCCATTATTACCATCTTCAAGTTTTTTTTTTTGCTGGAATGATAAAAATTCGTGCTTAAATGCTTCTGTTTCTTATATAAAGATGGGGCATTATCAATTTAAAATAATTATGCCTAACTGGGAGTACTTATTGTTTGTGGAGGAGCATTGCTCGATGCAAATATTTATATGTAATTCTGCTGTCTTAAAAATTTATGTTCATAGTTTTCTTGAAAACCATTTCTAATATTCCACTCTTCATTGCAGCATAAATAAGCAGAATCCTCCAATACAATATTAGAGCTCTAATTAGATTAAATTGGCGAAGCCGCAGGGAGGGTTCACCACTGGTGAGCCAAGCCCTCCCAATATTTTTAAATCTCAGTTAAGACAGTATAAATTTGTTTTATATTTAAAAAGAAAAATTAGTGCTTAATACCTCTATTTTTCAAAATGATAAATTTTTATTGTTTTAATGCATATTCAAACGAAGAGGTGCCGCTTTTGGTACATGAATACCATCCTCCTGAAACTTAAAAAAAATGTATTTTGAAAAGAAAAGTATAACTTGTTGCTAAAATTATTTCTAATATCCGTAGTTTGTCTTCCCCATACTACCCAAGTTTTTATTAAAATGTCAATTAGAAATAGTTTAGAATGCCAGTGCAATTTATTTTTACTAAAACGATCACCTTTTTAACATAAAATAATAGGGATGAAATGAAAGAATTGTGAGATGTGTGAACCAAAATATTAACAAATTAAAAATATAGGGATGAAATAAAGATATTCGCTTACATTTACAGTAAAAACGTAATATCGATAAAAGAATAATTGAAATCTGTTTTTTTTTTTAATAACATTCGATATTTCCACTCAGAACGCGCGGATCTGGTATCTCTCTCTCTCTGATATTTTCCATTTTACCTGATTCCACAAACTGAAATATATTATTTTCTCTTTAAAAACAATTCCTTGTTTATTAGGATTATATATTTTTTTATTTCCCTCTATTTATACCCCCCGAAATTTTAATTTTAGAATGAATATTTAAGATACTTTTGAACATGCGTCTTTTTCTTAAGATCTATATAATTTTTGAAGGGTTATATATAAGGGTGTATTTATTACGTTTATGTATATCCTAATGCTAAGCTGCAAAACATCCCATCTCAACCATTTTTCTTATTATAAATATTTTAAATGTGTCCCTGTGTGCCTCACCCCTTACATATTTCCAATGTAATAACATTCTGTAACAAAGGAATGAACAGAAATTGATATAAAAAAGCCCTTTGACACAAAGGCAAGTAGTAAGTCGGTTAAGTTGCATGGGTGAGAAAAATAGAGGGATGCAAAGTTAAAATAATATACTTATTCCCCATCAAACATGTCAGTCATTTTTCTCTGACGTATCACCTTCTGATTGGTCCCACAAATCAGGTAACCTTCAGGTCCAGCGCAGATTGTACAGAGGCAGCATACAGAAGTCAGATTTTTCACGGACAACAGAGATTAGACAGTTGGCAGATCCAGCAGGAGATGAGAAGGACGCACAGTCTAGTCCCAACTTCACGCTAGTGAATCTCCCATCTCCTTCAGAACTTTTCGCTAACTTCCCGTCAATCCTTGTGCACACCTAAAATCACCCATGGTTTAAGAATCACTTTATTTTCATTGTTTCTTTTCGGGAGCTTCTTGTTTCCGAGATCGATCGTGTATCTTTTCTTATTTAACAAAGGAGAAGCCGTTTGGCCATCGACTGCAAAAACCAAGTGGATATTTTAGATTAACCGCGTAGCTGGGAGGGATATATTTCTCCCTCATTAGAGAACTTTCGAGATCATAATACATCTATCTCTATATATATAAAAGTCAATGTCTGTCTGTTTCGCGATAAACTCAAAAATTACTGAACCAATTGGTACCAAATTTTGCATGTCGCTTTTTATAAACCTGAGGAAAATTTCTTTTTTTCATTTGAAGAACTTTTTTTTTACGCGGAGTAAATACGAGGCTAAGTAACAACACGAGGCCAATTAAGCGACCAATGAGCGTTCTGCATTTCTTTTCAAGTTGCTTGCGTACTTTTTTTTAAATATATTTTTATACGAGTGTCACTCTTTTATACAAAAGTATTGAGAGAGAAATTTATATTACTAAGTTACGGTAAGTGCACACAATGCAATTAAAAAAAAAAACAACTTTACAAAATTAGCGTTACTGTATGTAAACAATGGCTTTCGTATTTTTTATTGATTTTTGTTCTGGCCTTTGTTTTTTTTTTTTTATATAATAAATAAAAGTTACAGTCAATATGATAATTCTTAAAATTAAACAAACAATAGTCAATATGTAAAAAATACAAACTAACTTATAATAAAATATTCTAATATCAAGCAATATGCAAAATCTCTCATAATATTTAAATGTACATATTATTAGCATCTTAACGGCGTTTATTCGTTTTTATGTACTCCTGAATTTCCGGGCGAAGCCGGGTCATTCGTCTAGCATATGTCATAATATATGCTCTTCCAGGATTAATAAAACAAACCAACAGCCAACGAGAGAGAAATGGGCCGCTAAATCGAGACACTTTAGACAACTAACTAACGACCATTTTTTTGGCCACATTCCTGAGGGGGGCGTCACCACCTGGCGACTATCCTGATTAGCCCCCCCCCCCGGTTGTGTACACAGGGAAAACAGTCGTTCAGGAGATAACGTCTCGCTCTCTCTCGGCTGGCTGCCTGGATGATTGCTCTAACAACTCGTCGTGTGATTATTTTTCTCCTCACCACATTTACCACTAAATTGTCACAGAAAAAGTCGACAGGATCATATCACATTAAAAAGTCGACAGGATCATATCTCAGAAGAGTCGACAGGATCATATCACAGAAAAGTCGACAGGATCATATCACAGAAAAGTCGACAGGATCATATCACAGAAAAAGTCGACAGGATAAGACCTGGCCGGGAAGCGAATCCCTCATATACCGGAGTATGAAGAAACAAGAAGCCAAGCCACGATGATCGGCCAAACCCAACTCAACTGTAACCACTCCTCTTCGAGCCCTCAACCCCTTCTTCGCCAACCTTTGAACCGTGATCCCGAAGAAGTATTCACCTACGACGGAGATGGAGCTGCCACACACTTCTTCCAGCACTAGATCTACCCAAGAACGACCACCGTGCCAGAGCAGGACACCTTCCATCATCATGGACAAGACTCCGCCATATCCCTGCCGCTACTGTGATGTACAACACTGGTACGCTCAGTGTCACAGACAGAACTCTCCCGAATCTCAATGAACTTACCTGTTCTCTAAACCAGCATAACCTGTAAGTGAAATTGTTTTACCCCTTCCATTCATTCTTTAAATAAGTCATTCCTTGTAAATTGTCCCAATATTTACAAAATTAGCTCCATTTATTCTCTCCATGCCTATTAACAATAAGTTTATGCTCCATACTATTTATCTAGATATTTGTAACTCATTTAATTAGTTACCTTACCAGTAGAATTTAACAATCGTTATTTTAATTAAATAATTTCCATTTTAACGTAACTCTTTAAAAAAAAATCATAAAAAAAAAAATGGAATTCTACCTATTAACGCTTTACGATTTTTACTATTAACAATAGATTTTTCATAATCAAATTATTTATAAAAATATGTCTCCAGCACCTAAACTTTTGTATAGACCTCTCCTACTTGTAAGCACGGCTCACGAAAAATAATTTCTTTCCCTAATCGATTCAAAATTCACCCTGTAATTCAGACGTCAAAGAATTCCAACCACCACGTGAGCCTTGCTTACAACCAACCCTTGGTGACTCTTATCTATCTTCCCCTTAATGCCCCTCTCATTCTTACAACTTTGTTAACTTTGTACCAGCTCAGGACCTTTATAGAGAATTATTGATTAATCAATTATCGAACTTCTATATTGTCATTTCAAAATCCTAACCTTCGCCCTTCATTTATGATAATTTATTTCGTAGTTCATCTCTAGCCTATCCACCGACCCACACCATCTAGCCAATGGTGTGTTCGTCACAGGGTGCAGATTGACTAACTGCTAGATATTTATCAACCCCTTTTTGTTCTCACTTGAACAATTTGCATCGAGCGACACAGTTCACTCCTTCTTCTTGCGCCACACGGACCCTGTCTTCAAATCTATGTTTGTCCCTTGTTCAAACCAGCACGATATAGCCTACCTCCGATATTTCCCACGGAGGTACGTTAAACATCGTCGCTGATTTTTTCCGGTCCGTCATCATTTCGCGCAGACATGGGTCTTACTTTCAACCCACCGCGAAATCATCGCCTTGCACAAGCTCCCACGACGGTTCAAACACCTCGTGTCCGAGCAGCTTGTCACTTGTAACGGACAACGCAGTCCTCGTCCCAATTTTTGGCACTGTGCGCGCATACTTTCCGCAAATTAAATATAAGTCCGTTCGACTTCCTCACCTACACACGGGACTTTTCCCCTCGGACTCGCTACACAAGTAACTGCATAGATAAGTTAGATTGGCCCAAAGCAAGTTTCCCCTCGCTCTGTTCGCCGAAATTCTAACATTGCATGTAGTTCGATATTTACCTCAGTCCTGAGCTCACACAATTGCCAACCTCAACCTCTCTCATTTCTCGTACTCTACACTTATAGCATAGAAAGCCCATGACAAGTTTCCCCTTGCCATGTCCGCCTGAAAAATATCTTAAAGTGTAGAGTTCCCCAGTCTTAATGATCTTCAGAATTTCACCATATGTATGTGACTCTTCTTCTCGTTGTTCACACTCCTCCATATCACTTCCCTTATAGTACATTCGATTTTGTTCTATATAGCCTTTTATAACCTTGATATTTTCAAAGATTTCCTTAAATGTCAAACTCCCCGGTGTTGTAAAACTGCTTGTAAATAATATTTACTTGTGTACTATACAATATTTTATTTACATAAAACTATGTCACCATTACCTTAACTAATTTTAACTGTAAAATTATTTTCTCTATTCCTGGCTTCACCAGCTTTAAATATACTTAAACTATGTTCAGCCTTCTTCAACGGGGGCCATATGTCATAATATATGCTCTTCCAGGATTAATAAAACAAACCAACAGCCAACGAGAGAGAAATGGGCCGCTAAAGCGAGACACTTTAGATAACTAACTAACGACCATTTTTTTGGCCACATTCCTGAGGGGGGCGTCACCACCTGGCGACTATCCTGATTAGCCCCCCCCCCCGGTTGTGTACACAGGGAAAACAGTCGTTCAGGAGATAACGTCTCGCTCTCTCTCGGCTGGCTGCCTGGATGATTGCTCTAACAACTCGTCGTGTGATTATTTTTCTCCTCACCACATTTACCACTAAATTGTCACAGAAAAAGTCGACAGGATCATATCACATTAAAAAGTCGACAGGATCATATCTCAGAAGAGTCGACAGAATCATATCACAGAAAAGTCGACAGGATCATATCACATATATATATAAAAATGAATGTATGTGTGTGTGTGTCTGTCCTTTATGCCTGACCAAACCACTCATTGGAACGCCATGAAACTTAGGGAAGTTATTTAGTATAGTACTGGGAAGGTTTCTGAAAAATAATTTCTTGAATATCCTTAGAGTTATTTGCGGATTTGTAGATTTAACTCGCAAGCAGCGCCACCATTGCGACGATGATAAAAGGTTTTTATCTATAAGTTTTATTATCACTAAGTTTTTATCTTAAAGATTATTCATCAAAAGTAAGATTATCTCAGGATGACACGGCAATTTATTTGAGACAAGAATAATGATACAATTCCAAGGCAAAGATACTATTCCTTTAACTTCCAATTACCGAGACAACCAATTAATATTGATTTTATTCAACTTATCGAGTATTTTTCAAGGGACCGGGAAAAAATGTTAACTAGATAAAACGATGATTTTGTAATGTAGAAAATTGGGAAAGACAAAATTCAGGATGAAACGGCACACAGGGACCGGGAAAAAATGTTCACTTTATCGAGAGATTCAAATTTACAAGTTTCAAATTATCAAAATATATCTATTACTAGCCGAATGACTCGGGCAACGCCCGGGGTTTTACCCGATTAAATGCTTTTATTAAAATACTATTCGTTACAATTATAAATTGGCGCCGTGGATGACATTCTTGTATCTACTTATATATTTGCCTTATTCTGTCTGTTTGTTTGTCTGTTTGTCTGAAGCTCACGGATGGGATTTTTTATAACCATCGGTGGTTCAGTGGTATAATGCTCGCCTGCCACGCGGGCGGCCCGGGTTCGATTCCCGACCGATGCATTTTTTTTTTTACAATTTTTAAAACTCATTTATATATTATACAAGAATGACATCCACGGCCCCAATTTATAATTGTAACGAATAGTATTTGAACAAAAGCATTTAATCGGGTAAAACCCGGGCGTTGCCTGGGTCATTCGTATGTAATAATTGTATAAACGAATGCAAGACAAAATCACCGCGAATGTTTCTTTTTTTTAAGGCAATTATCGTTATTTATCGTTAATTTTTGTTTCGATTTTATTGAAAAAAAAACGATATGGTGCCTTTAAAAAATAATCTTTATTACTACGCAGTTTTCTATTTAGTCAATATACCTAAGTTCATGTTGCAAATGTAATTATCTCTATCGATTTAGTAGGTGAAATGCAAAAAAAAAAAAAAATCGACATGATATAATCTTTATGAAAATTCACATTTTTATTTTTATATTTTCAAGACACACACAGTTTGGGGCGGGACGTTTCACAAGAGAGACGTTTTAAAACGCCAATTTATAATTGTAACGAATAGTATTTTAATTAAAACGTTTTAAAAACACACAGTTTGGAACGCGACGTTTCACAAGAGTAACATCCATGGCGCCAATTTATAATTGTAACGAATAGTATTTGAATTAAAACGTTTTTAAAATATATACACACTCGGGTAAAACCCGGGCGTTGCCCGGGCCATTCGTCTAGTAATATATAAATGAGTTTTGAAAATTGTAAAAAAAAATAAATGCATCGGCCGGGAATCGAACCCGGGCCGCCCGCGTGGCAGGCGAGCATTCTACCACTGAACCACCGATGGTTATGAGAAATGGCCATATTTGGGTATTTATTCCATTCACAAAAGCAAACGTTGACAGAATTGATTAAGAAAGGGCAATGCCGGGGTTTTACCCGATTAAATGCTTTTATTCAAATACTATTCGTTACAATTATAAATTGGCGCCGTGGATGTCATTCTTGTGAAACGTCCCGCTCCAAACTTTGTGTCTGAGAAGCGATATTTTTATAAATAGATGATCTGGCTTTGTGTCTTCTGCTCGAATGAATGTTTTTCTGTTAGAATTTTGTTCCTGCATACTGAAAATGAACTGGCTTCATCCGTGGTCTCTGCTTTTTGGAATTTTTCACTATGTATTTTTAGACGTTTTGCTCCAGCATCTCGTTGAAGTCTTGCAGCATGTTGTTCTGCTGTTTCACTATCTAGTTTTAGACGTTTAGCTTCAGCATCTCGTTGAAGTCTTGCAGCATGTTGTTCTGCTGTTTCATTGTCAATACGAATTCTATAAGTTCCAGCATTACGCAGAAGTCTTGCAGCACGTTGTTCTGCTGTTTCACTATCTATAGTTTTAGACGTTTAGCTTCAGCATCTCGTTGGAGTCGTCAGCGCGTTGATCAGCTGTTTCTTGTTGCCTTGCATTTCGCCTTCTTTCGGCAGCTGCGGCCTTTCTTTCCCCTTCAGAGTTATATTTTTTAGGACGCATGTTTTTTTTCTGTATCAGCTGTTATTAATACAATGATTATTTTATGACTGCAAAAAGTAAACAGTGCTAATAGCTGTATTTTTGTAATTTGTCAATAAACTGTACATAGACAGGTAAAGCAAATAGGCTGTAAATCGGTACATAGACCATAAAACGGTACATAGACAGATAAAGCCCATAGGCTATTATTCGGTACATAGACCATAAATCTGTACATAGACAGGAAAAGCACATATATTTTAATAATATAAATGAGTTTTAAAAATTGTAAAAAAAAAAAATGCATTGACCGGGAATCGAACCCGGGGCGCCCACGTGGCAGGCGAGCATTCTACCACCGATGGTTATGAGAAATGGCCATATTTGGGTATTTATTCCATTCACAAAAGCAAACGGTGACAAAATTAAGAAATAATTGATTATGACGCTGATAACTGTATATATATGGCTTCACCCGTGGTCTCTGCTTTTTGGAATTTTTCCGGATATAATTTTGTATCTGATAATCAAATATGATACAGCAATATTGTCATCATCATTTTCTGGAAAAAAAACTACTACTTATTTTCCCAGAACCTGTCAATTTATTTTTCTTGCCTAAAAATCCGAAAAATATATTTTCCAGATTTTTCTCTATGTCCTGTTAAAACATGTTTTACATGTCCATTAGGTCAGCTGATAATACCTCCCATCTTCACCGCTAGAGGCGCTGCTTGCGAGCGAAAGGGCAAATTTGCCACGCAATTTGCAAATAACTTGTATACATACTTGTATACTTGTGTATATAGACCATATATCTGTAAATAGACAGTAAAAGCACATATATTTTAATAATATAAATGAGTTTTAAAAATTGTAAAAAAATATATATATATACATCGGCCGGGAATCGAACCCGGGGCGCCCGCGTGGCAGGCAAGCATTCTACCACTGAACCAGAAGCAAACGATGACAGAATTAAGAAATAATTGTGCATGACGCTGATAACTGTATATATTAATGGCTTCACCCGTGGTCTCTGCTTTTTGGAAATTTTCCGGTATAATTTTGTATCTGATAATCAATATTGTCATCATCATATTGTCATCATCATTTTCTGAATAAAAAACAACTTCTTTTTTTCCCAGAACCTGTCAATCTATTTTTCTTGACTAAAAATCCGAAAAAATACATTTTCCAGATTTTTCTTTATGTCCTGTTAAACACGTTTTACATGTCCATTAGGTCAGCTGATATTACCTCCCATCTTCACCGCTAGAGGCGCTGCTTGCGAGCGAAAGGGCAAATTTGCCACGCAATTTGCAAATAACTTGTATACATACTTGTATACTTGTGTATATAGACCATATATCTGTAAATAGACAGGAAAAGCACATATATTTTAATAATATAAATGAGTTTTAAAAATTGTAAAAAAAAAAAAAAATACATCGGCCGGGAATCGAACCCGGGGCGCCCGCGTGGCAGGCAAGCATTCTACCACTGAACCAGAAGCAAACGATGACAGAATTAAGAAATAATTGTGCATGACGCTGATAACTGTAAATATTAATGGCTTCACCCGTGGTCTCTGCTTTTTGGAATTTTTCCGGTATAATTTTGTATCTGATAATCAATATTTTCATCATCATATTGTCATCATTATTTTCTGAATAAAAAACAACTTCTTTTTTTTTTCCCAGAACCTGTCAATCTATTTTTCTTGACTAAAAATCCGAAAAAATAAAATTTCCAGATTTTTCTTTATGTCCTGTTAAACACGTTTTACATGTCCATTAGGTCAGCTGATATTACCTCCCATCTTCACCGCTAGAGGCGCTGCTTGCGAGCGAAAGGGCAAATTTGCCACGCAATTTGCAAATAACTTGTATACATACTTGTATACTTGTGTACATAGACCATAAATCTGTACCTAGACAGGAAAAGCACATATATTTTAATAATATAAATGAGTTTTAAAAATTGTAAAAAAAAAATGCATCGGCCGGGAATCGAACCCGGGGCGCCCGCGTGGCAGGCGAGCATTCTACCACTGAACCAAAAGCAAACGGTGACACAATTAAGAAAGAATTGTGCATGACGCTGATAACTGTATATATACTTTTTTTTATAAGTTTAGAGAGAATTGTTTTAACAAATGTTCGTTAGACAAACCTTTACTCGGGTAAAACCCGGGCGAAGCCGGGTACATCCTCTAGTATATAATAAAGTTGCGGGAGGAAGGTAATAATTTATCAAAAGAAGTACCTCTTCTTTTAAAAATATATTTTGTTCGTCACCCGAGTACAAACATAAGGACGGTAAAGAAGAATGGGCCACAGCACCACTTTAATGTTCTTTACTCGGGTAATGAACCACAATTCCTTTTAAATACCTTTTTAACGGGAAAGGTGCCACTTGAGAATGAGAGTATGAGTATGAGAATTTAACTATATATCACCTTCAAGTGTCCAACAAAGCACGCTAGAGTAAAGGAGATAAGGAAATAGACGGAGAACTTGAGTCCAAAGACAGAAACCAAGATGTACTTCCTGCAGTATCAGCGTTGCACTCAGAGTAATGAGCGCGTACACCCATTTTAAGAATATTAAAATGTCAGATCAGGGGAGTTCTAGTTGAAGCAGGAATTCTGTTGCGCGCGCGGACTTGTCCCTGTGTGTGGACCAGCAATGTCGTTAAAACGGTCACCAGCTAGGAGCCGATTCTAGCTCTTCGAATGACCAACTTTCCTCTCTCTTTTCTCGATCTGAAAGGATGTAGGGCACGCGCCTCTTCTAAAACTCTGAGAGATAAATAAAAAAAAAACTTGTTTTAACGGGGAATCCTCCACCTATCCTTCTTCAAATACCCATGGCTGAGAGCCAATCGCCATTTTCACCTATTGACGTTACCAGCGCCTTTCAAGCCCGTGTGGTATCTGAAAGGAAAACAAAGAAACCCGGTTATGGAAAAGGAAAGGCATCATCGAGAGGGCTCCTGCTCGTTGACGAGGAGAAACAACTCCCAA
Source organism: Cordylochernes scorpioides (assembly GCA_030710605.1). Classification (NCBI taxonomy): domain Eukaryota; kingdom Metazoa; phylum Arthropoda; class Arachnida; order Pseudoscorpiones; family Chernetidae; genus Cordylochernes; species Cordylochernes scorpioides. The sequence continues at coordinate 65,364,903 of CP092871.1, read as the reverse complement.
TGGAGGAAGACAATGGTGGATAACATTAAGGTCGGTGCAGGCTGAAAAGACCTTCCGACTCTGAGGCTGTGGGCCGAAAGAAAAAGAGGAGTATGTCCAAACAGCGGCCTCTTTGTAACAAGAATGACCTTAAGCCTCAGTCTTTAAAGGCAGGAAATCTCAGAAATTAGTGGAACTGGAGGACCTCAACCAACTTCATCCCTGCTTGGCTGATGTCTGACGTGGAGCGTTCATCAAACTACACGGCGGCATGAAGTTGCCTCACATACAAGCTCACCAGGAGGTTAAGCCAAGGGAATTGACGCTCCATTTACGTGCCATATGGAGTACGCAGTTCTCTTTATCATAAGATGGGTCAATAAAGGAGCTATTTACCCACGAAGGACTGGTATTCATGAGGACAAACTTCTGCCAGGCAGAAAAAATGAGCTTCCGAATTGCGACCCAGAATGCGCGTAGAATCGCCAATCTTCACCGGAGAGAGAATCCAACTATGCTGCTTTCTTAAGGAGCATGACATTGACGCAGGTCATGTTCTTGAACGATGCAGGAAACAGACGTTTACAGCACTGGCGTTGCGCCTGCAACGACTATCGTCGAGTCGGGCTTCGCCTGATCTTTGCAGCCGAGGTCGTCGTTCACCGGCAGCAAATCCTATGGCCAAGTAAGGTTGCTGTCGTCGATCTTACCGTCCGGGGAGTTTCCATGACGTGCGTCTCCATGCCCATGCTCCTGATGAACGGTTCCTCCAGCTGCAGATCATGGCAGCTCTGGCGTGTGAAGAAGGTGCGTGGTTCCTCGGTGACCTGAACTTTTCTGAGGAGTCACCTAAGGACTTGGCATCGGGTCGGTAGAAGCTCTCGCGGAGTTCTTCAACCAAGCCGGCTTCTGCGACCGCGTCGTTCAATACCAAGCCATCGATTATGCCTAATCAGGCCATCGTGCGTCCTTATCCAAGTTGGAGACCCAGATCCTACAAGACTTCCCTGCATTTAGGGTCAGACCTGTTCGTCGATTAAATCCCAAGCACTCATCGATAAAATCTGAGAAGGCTTAACAAATCTTCATTCCGATGTTATCGGAATATTGTCCCGGAATCAAAGCATATCTTACGGTTACACTTGAGTCTGCTGTCACCGAGTCCCGAGGTGGATACATCGGTGGAACATCGACTTGATGATTTGGAGGCGAAGTCCTCACTGCGATGAGAGAGAAAAAAAGAATCAAACTTTGGTAGAAACTATCAACAATCAGCTATTTACAGTCTTGGTGGAGAGGCATAGCAAATACTACGTGTCTTCTAGACATATTTTCATTTTAATTAAATAATGCAGCAGGTTTCTAAAGATGATATTATTTTCATTTTTATTGCATTCTGGATATTTTCTGAAGCACTATAATATCAAGAAATTAGATCAGTATCAATAGAAAAATAAATCTGCCAGGAATTTGACATATTACAAATATATTACAATATATAAAACTATTTTAGAGGCGTAATATTCTTTTTAAAATAAAACAATTTCTACTGTCCTTACTGCGATGGAAAAATTGAAGGGAGGGCCTGGCTCATCAGTGGTGAACCCTCCCAGCGGTTTCGCCAGTTTAATCTACCATACCGCTGTTATATTGCATTTTTGGAACTTCCTTTTATAGGTGACTGTTGTAAGACTCTTGGAATGGGTATTTTAGAAGAAGTATGGACATAAGCTTTTAGAACAGCAGAATTAAATATAATTATAAATATATAATATGCTTCGAGCAATCGCTCTTCCGCAAATATCAAATTGTGTCTTTTATTAGAACAATAATGTTACGATGAACTAGAGCGCCATCTGTTATCAACTTATAAAACTATTTTAGAGGCGTAATATTCTTTTTAAAATAAAACAATTTCTACTGTCCTTACTGCGATGGAAAAATTAAAGGGAGGGCCTGGCTCATCAGTGGTGAACCCTCCCAGCGGTTTCGCCAGTTTAATTTCTCTAAAATAGTTTTATAATTTGATAACAGATGGCGCTCTAGTTCATCGTAACATTATTGTTCTAATAAAAGACACAATTTGATATTTGCGGAAGAGCGATTGCTCGAAGCATATTATATATTTATAATTATATTTAATTCTGCTGTCCTAAAAGCTTATGTCCATACTTCTTCTAAAATACCCATTCCAAGAGTTTTACAACAGTCACCTATAAAAGGAAGTTCCAAAAATGCAATATAACAGCGGTATGGTAGATTAAACTGGCGAAACCGCTGGGAGGGTTCACCACTGATGAGCTAGGCCCTCCCTTTAATTTTTCCATCGCAGTAAGGACAGTAGAAATTGTTCTATTTTAAAAAGAATATTACGCCTCTAAAATAGTTTTATAATTTGATAACAGATGGCGCTCTAGTTCATAGTAATATTACAATATACTTTAATATTCCAATATATAATAGAATACAGTTCCAATAACACTTTATGAATAATAGATACACAACATATATATAATATAAATTCAAAAGAATATATCAAACCTTAGCGCCAATATGATAATGAATAAGATAAAATAAGCAAGAGTTATTTTAAAAATACAAATTACCTCAATAAAATAATTTAACATCAAGTAATATGCAAAATATAGCCCAAATTATTCATGTATATGTGAGAATCGGTGTGAATCCTGTCGACTCTCTGTCGGATCCTTGTGTTGAGTTGTGTAAGATCCTATCGACTCACTGTAGGATTGTTGTTTACCTTGTCGGATTGCTGTTGACTATCTGTAACAACCTGTTTGAATCCTGGTGAGTCCTGGTAAATTGTGTGGTTGGGTGGATTTAATTGGATTGGTGATTGGAGGCGCAGTCTTGGTCGAATGGTGGTTTTACACAGGGGAATAACGAGCACACCTGGATGGGATAGAAAATAGACTTTGTGAAAGGGAGAGAGTGATGAGACTGGAGGAGGTACTTTGACTTTCACATGGTGGAGCGGACATTACCTTGGTTGGAGCCTAAGTTGAGCACACCTTGCTTCTAGCACGGTCACCTACCTTCTTTTTAACTTCTTGTCCGAGATCATCGTCATTATCTCTCTCGGCTTCTCATTGGTGGAGATCCTTCCACGTGCTTGCTGCTGATTCGCTATTAGTTGGTTATGCTTAAAGGTGATTTGTTGTTGATTTGTCATGCTTAACTGTGATTGGCTTAGTACCTCCATTGTCGCCATGATTGCAATCTTCCAGGAAGAAGAAGGTCTTTGAACTTAAGTTTTATGGGTCCTGGGCAGTGGCCTTTACTTCCTGGATGATGCAATCCTGTTAATTGTTATTCCCTTTTTCGCGAAACCTAACTTTTATTAAATCTTTTGACGATACATTGCATAGATTGTGGTGGGGTTACATATTGCTATGTACAGATTATCACAGATGCGTCCCATAAATGTGGAGAATTTAAAAAGGGGTAGCCTGAATTGAATTCTGTGAGAGAAAAGAAATTTTGTGAGGAAAATTCATTAGGGAGCACTGTGAGGCTATATACTCGTACAAGTATCATAGGTGAAATAAAGAGGTTAAAAGCGAATTGTGCTGGTGAAATAATTGTTGAGTTAAATAAAGAAAAAAAATGATGTCTATACAATTGGTGTACTTGGTGTATGGAGAACTACATCAAGGGAATTTTCAGTTAGGGCTTTGTGAAATAAAAAATAATATTTATTAAAAGAAATCAAAGTGAATTCGCGTTGGTGGAATTGTTGAGTGTTTTTTTTTTTAAATAGCGCCTGTACAATTATTCAGACTCGATGTATGGAGAACTACATCAAGGGACTTTTCTGTTAGGGCTTTGGGAAATCAAAATTTAAAAAAATAATTAAAAGAAATCAAAGTGAGTGTCCGTTGAAAAAAAATGTTAGGTGGTTGAAAATATAAAATTGGTTAATAAAAAATAAATAAAAAAGGAGTTGTTATATAAATGGTTAATATTTTGATTGAGCATTGATTAATTAAAAAAAATGTAAATATATGGGGTGAGAAAGAAGAAAAAAATGTATGTAGAGAGATACACAAAAGTATCTTAATGGTAAAAGTTGCATGACAGGGTGTATCTAGGTCACGCGGAGGCACTTCCCCTCTAATTATATCGCCCGCGATTTAGAAATGTCCTTTGGTTGTCAAAGTTTGATTCTCTTTTAGATTTTTTGTCTCTTGTGCGAATTTTGTTGGTAGAAACATGATCCTTCCCAAAGTCGCATTTATATTATGTGTACAGGAGACACGGGAATCTAATTAACCATAAGGTTGATTTTTATTTGTTGTAATGTTTTTGGGGTTGTAGTGTCGTTAAAGATCTTAAGGCCGAGTGTTTTGTATTAATTTGTCCCGAGCCTTAATGCGTTCTAGGGGTTTTTATGCGGTCCCCTAGGGCACTTAAGTTATGCTCGCCCGATATTCACTTCGTTTTAACAGGAGGTCGTGACCGGAATCGAATCTTTTAATACAGGGCTCGAGGAGAGTCCTCGACCCTTTTAAGTGGTCGTTCCTTCCTTTCGGAAGAAACGTAATCTCGAAGGCTTTACTTTTTTCTTTTATCCTATCTTGGAAGTGGTAATGTGCGTGCTTTTGTTCGTATTTGGCCTTTAGATCTGAATTTCCGTATTGGTCGTGAGTGTTGGATGCGTGTTTTATGAGGGTAAATGTAGTAAGTTGTTTTTGAGTGTGGGGAAATAATCGATATTTTTATACTTCATTTGGATGGCGGTGTTTTGAGAATTAAATTTTGAATTTGAGAATGTTTTTGGAAACAAATCTAGATCTGAATTCATTGTGAAATTACTTAGTGTTTTAGAAAATAAAGGTGTGAATTTGTTAGTGGAAGAATCGAGGTGTGAATTCATTGTGGAACTTGGGATTTCTAAGCTGTGGGGATGGTATGGACGACATTCGGTGACAGCCAAGATGACGAACGTTTTGTAAGTAGAGAGGCCAAGAGGTGACCTCAATCAAACTGGAGTCGTTATGCTCTGACCGGAAGCGCGGGATGGAGGGGCCCGTGCGGTGGAACTTCCTAAATTAGTTCTGACTCCCCCCCTCAGCTGCTTTGGGGCGATCTAAATGTACGCTGGAAGTTTTCTCCCAGGATGTCCAGGACGAGAGTTACAAACGTATGGAAAGTACTACCTATCTTGAAGATGGCTTCCTGTAATTGGTAAAGCCTTTGGGGCTGTTGGGCATAAAGTCCAAGGTAGATTACTATGGTTAATGGGGCGAGGGAGTATGGCAGAGTCAGAAGACAGACAAAAAGTATTAAGTGGAATATGAGGAATCTGCACATGTTTTCCAATATTTTCTCCATGAGTAGAGTTCTCTGTGGGTCGTTTTGCAATTCGATTTCTTGTGGCGGACTGGGTGGAGAATTAGTTATGATTGGATCTATCGGTGAATGAGCGATGTCGTGTGTTTTGTTATGGGTGAAAGGTATAAATCGGGTTTTGGTAAAAATGGCGGGATCCAAATGAATGAAAGGGTTGCTGTTCGTCCGTTTGATGGTCATTGGATCTGTTGGAAAAATGTCGGGTGTAAGATGTTTGAATGGAAACGTGTAATTATGTCGTAGATTGTGTGTTTTTGTTGTGGGTGGTGTTATGTATTGGATGTTTTTGTGTACGGGTTTAGTTTGTTTACGTGGACTGTATCAATGTCTTTATGGAGATATTGGTTGGATCTATCGATACGCTTTGTCAATTGGCAGGTTGGACAGGTTTTGACCTTTTGTGCAATATCTTGTGACATGCCCTGCCAATAATATAGAGCGGAGAAGCGTCTCGTCACCTGTGAGATGCCTAGATGGTTTAATTGTGTGTGTATTGATTGAAGTAGTTCGTTGGTGAGTGTTTATGGGATTATTATTTTGGTTACACCTTTGCGGGAAATGGTATGAAGTCTGTTGTGATCAATGGTCAGTTTAGAATCTCCAGATGGGAAAGGCTGATGGCTCTTAATGAGGGGGCGTCTAAGAAGCCACAGAACGGATTACGAGATAGGATGTCCGCTTCATATTCTTGTGCTCCTTTTATGTAACGAACCTCATATTCGTAGCTCGATAGCCGTAATCCCCATCGGAATAATCTGCCTGACGGGTTTTTGATCGTCTTCAGCCATTGCAATGCGTGATGGTCCGAAAATATAATAAATTTTCTGCCCATCAAATAGACGCGGAATTTATCCACACTCTCAACGATTGCTAGGCATTCTAATTCAGAAATGGAGTAATTCTGTTCGTGTGAACGTAGGGCGCGGCTGAAGTATTGGACTGGGTAGGTCTTCCCATCAGGGTGGACCTGTTTGAGGATGCCTGCTATGCCGAGTGTTGAGGCGTCACAGTACATCTGGCATGGCAGACCTTCCTGGTAAAGGTGTAAAATGGGCTGAGGCTTTCCTTCAGGCTAGTGAACGCTTTCTGGCATTTGTCATCCCAAACCCACGTGACATCCTTTTCGAGAAGGTTGTTAAGTGGCGTCCGCAAGCGGGGGTAGTCTGGAATGATTTTGTTATAGGCCTTCACCGCGCCTAAGAAGGATCGCAATGTTTTGCGATTGTGTGGTGGTTGAATAGCGTGAATGGTTTCTATGTTTCGTGTCAGTGGTGTGGTGGTACCAGCAGTGATGATGCATGTGTCTTTGAGGTGTTTCTGTTGTGTTCGGTGTGAGTGTTGCGCTTGTTGTGATGTTTACGCGTGTGACGGTGCTGTAGTGGTGTGTGGTCACGTGTTTACCTAATGTGAGGGTTGTCCAGTTGAACTGGCAATGTTTGGACATTTGTGTGGTTATTTGGGCCATAGTGGCCTTGTGCATAGAGGGCGTATAATAAGGGCAATTAGCCCCGGTGAAGAAGTTGTGTGCGTGCGCGTGACGTGATCTAGATTGGCATGGTGGCAAATGGTTTTTGACCAATGGATGCGCGTATTGGGTTCCGTGTGCGGAAGGCTTGTGTGCCATGTGAGCCCTTTGTGACTCCGCTTAGCATTCCCAATAGGCGCATTTATTTGGTATATGAGCAAAATGGTAGGTGGTAAGGTGCAATGGGGCGGCGAGTTGGAACATAGTTCCTCGGTTAAAGTCTATTGTAATTTTAAAGTTTCGGAGGATATTTATTCCGAGAATTCCTGAAGATAGAGGTGCTTCCAACACATGGAAATTCTCGTTTTTGGTTATTTTACCTATTGTTAGGGGGAGGGTTATTCGACCTAAGGTCGGTACAGGGCCGTTTATGGCCTGTAGGTTTATGGGTTGCTTTTTAAGTTGCAATTGAGGGAGGTTATTTTTTAACTTTTTATAGAGGTTATGGGGCACTATGTTCAAACTTGCGCCTGTGTCAATAAGGAAAGGAGGTGAGAGTTCATGGGTGATGGACAGTTTTATCGCCAGCTGGATGACAAAAAGTTGGTGCCTTCCTACCTGGTTGGCGAAAGGCTGGGGCGTCTCGGGCGGCTTGGGCTTGGTCTTGTTGTGGATGTTGGGCTGGGCGCACTGCCCGCGCGCTCGCGCGTGGAGCGGGTTTGTGACGGCACTCAGAATGCCAGTGGTGGGCGACGCTGAATTTGCAGTTCGACGGTGGTGCAGGTGCAGTCCACGCACCTGTTCTTCTTGGTGTGCTGGTGTATGGGCCCGACATGTTGGGCGGTTGTTCCTCGTGGTGACGCGAAGTTGGTGCGCTAATTCCGCGGATCCATTGCACCAGTTGGTACCACTCTCCCAAGCTCTCAGGAGGTACCACGCAGATAAGGCGCTGGTCGGAGAGCGGCAATTCCTCCGTCAGCGTCTCGAGGATTACCTCCTGTGAGAGACCTAGTTGTATGCCCAGCGCTGTCTTCCCTCGGTAGTACTCCTCCAGGCTTGCCTGCCCAGCAAGCTTCAGGGCGAAGTACTTGGCGAAGGACGCCTCGTTGGATTCCGGGTAGAGATCCAGGTGGGTTTGCCTCACCTGGAAGTAGTTCTGGGTGGCCTAACGGAGTTTCCTGAAGAGCTCCAGGGGTTGGCGCGTCAGGTAGCTAGGCAACCTGAGCAACTTTTCGGGGGTGGTCAGGAGGGCTTCGTCCATCTTTCGGTCGTAGGCCTGGAAGAATTGATGGGCGGCGTAGGTACCATCGAAGGGAGGGATGTCCACTTCCGCGTGTTGTGACGGCCGCACTTGCGTCAGCACCGCGGTCAACTGAAGGAGAATCTCCGCCAGGGTGCGTGTGGGTTCTATTTCGGGCACGGAAGTGCTCTCCATTTTCGCGTCTTGTTCTCGCTCGTTTCCCATCATATCCTGTCGACTTACTGTGAGAATCGGTGTGAATCCTGCCCACTCTCTGTCGGATCCTTGTGTTGAGTTGTGTAAGATCCTATCGACTCACTGTAGGATTGGTGTTTACCTTGTCGGATTTCTGTTGACTCTCTATAACAATCCGCTTGATTCCTGGTGAGTCCTGGTGAATTGTGTGGTTGAGTGGATTTGATTGGATTGGTGATTGGTGGCGCAGTCTTGGTCGAATGGTGGTTTTCCACAGGGGAATAACGAGCACACCTGGATGGGATAGAAAATATACTTTGCTAAAGGGAGAGAGTGATGAGACTGGAGGAGGTACTTTGCCTTTCACATGATGGAGCGGACACTACCTTGGTTGGAGACAAAGTTGAGCACACCTTGCTTCTAGCACGGTCACCTACCTTATTTTTAACTTCTTTTCCGAGATCATCGTCATTAACTCTCTCGGCTTCTCATTGGTGGTGATCCTTCCACGTGCTTGCTGCTGATTCGCTATTAGTTGGTCATGCTTAAAGGTGATTGGTTGTTGATTTGTCATGCTTAACTGTGATTGGCATAGTACCTCCATTGTCGCCATGATTGCAATCTTCCAGGAAGAAGAAGATCTTTGAACTTAAGTTTTATAGGTCTTGGGCAGTGACCTTTACTTCCTGGATGATGCAATCCTGTTAATTGTTATTCCCTTTTTCGCGAAGCCTAACTTTTATTAAATCTTTTGACGATACATTGCATAGATTGTGGTGGGGTTACATATTGCTATATACAGATTATCACATATATTATGTATATATATATTTAGGTAGTATCTAACGTCGCTTTATTATTGTTCATTTTGTACTCCTGTAGAAGAGCGGAAATGTCAGAAAACTTGAGAAGGCAATCAAAAAATTAAATAAAACCATCTCCAGAAACCTGTTGCATCATTTAATTAAAATATACAGTAATGATTAACAACTATTCTATATTCTCAGATTTTTTGCCGAACTATAAAAACTGGTTCTAAACGATTTAGAAAGAATCTTGTTATTTTTTACTTGTTTCGAGTTAGACATGTCGAACAAATTATTTTGTATTTTTCTTCTGAATACAATAATACAATGAGATGCCCTATCATCATTTTTAGCTCTCTCTGCCTGTTGCAATACTAATATAATTTTTTCTGACCTAAATATGTGCGAATTAGTTCGTTTTTGGTAGATTTGCATATCCCGAGGTCGAAACTAAGAGAGTGACTCCTTCCAGACCTGTTAATATTTCTTTCGGGTAGATCAAATTCATTCATACAGCCGGTTGTACTTTTTATCATGTATATCGAGATTTAGACAACAACTCTGAAAAGTATTCAATACACAGTGACCTTTATTGAAGACACGAGATAAACAAGTGTGAACAAAATTGCCTCTATCTCATATTAAAAAATCGACGAATGGCGACATCAAAATATTAAACTACCTCAAGTTTTGTATATGAGTGTAAAGTTTTAAATGGAGGGAAGCCTTTTTACCTAATTCAGATTCACTATCAAAACCCAAATTTATTTATGAAACTATAGTTTAGAGACTCTTTTACATATTATCCATCTAAATAATAAATTTCGTTCAGCATTCTACATGTGATGAGTGCTATTCACCAAGATTATCAGACAATATATGAATACTGAAGAAAGGTTTTGTCTATGTATTGTGTTTTGTGTATAACATTGGTATAACATTATATATATATGTCGTATCCGTCGTGATCGAATGGAAGAGCGAAGCCGTTGTGCATGTATGCTTCGAAAAAGAACTTGTTCCACACTCGTGAGCGCGCGCGCACGCAACGGCGTGCCGTAGCTTTCGTCCGCGCGCGCTGGCTCCTACGTTTATTTTGTACAGATTTATTGATGGATGAATTTGTATTTACATTTTTACATATTAATTATGGCGAAAATAAATTATACCTCTTGGGCATTAGTCAGATTATGACAGATGGAACCTGTGTGGGATAAATAAATTTGAAACGATTTTAAAATTATTTAGTTGAGATTGGGAGGCAATTTTACAAATTGAATTCTGATACTAGGGTACAAAAATTAAAATAGTTGTTTGATATAATACTAAAATATATACAAGTATAGATGAAAACAACATTAAATATGATATATAATACTGTTACGACTCTTCTCAGGCGTCGATGTTTGTGTGCAAGGTTTATGAGTAAACTGCTGAACTGTGTGCTTCCTTCAAATACGCAATAACTTCCAGAGCGCCTACGTCACGGAACGACGTGGCATTGAGGAGCTTCCAACCACTACCACTAGAGGCGCTGCACCTTTCCCTTTACTTCCTGTTTGTCTTCCCTTGTTCTGGCTGCTTGCTATGTCGTGAGAGAGATATATTAAAACTTATATATTTCAATATATTCTGCATCTGATTGAACCACCGATCTAACAAGTGGTAGCAGAGCGTGGTTCCCTAGCTCTGTGGTTCAAGTTCTGCATATCCTCGTGAGAAAAATTCCTTCAGCGAAGCTACATCCGCTTGCCCTCGTCGAAAAGTTGCTGCGTCACAATGGCGGCCATTGGTGCAATAACGGCCAAAATTACCGCTCATGGAAGTACAACATCAAGATGCTACTAATAGAGAAGGGCTTGTGGGATGTGATGATTAAAGATGAAGATATCCAAGATGCTCAACTTAAAGCTCAAAAGGATAGAGCTTTGGCTGTCATTGCGTTGTCGATAAATACAGAACACCAAATTCACATCATCGACTGTACATCGCCACAGGATGCGTGGAAAAATCTGGAACAGGTTTTTGAGCCAAAATCTCGGTCGAGGATACTACAGTTAAATAATCAGTTTGTGAACATCAAGCGTCAATGTTAGACTACTTGAATAGATTGAAAATTTGCACGGACCATTTAAAAGGGGCAGGTGCGGAAGCCGACGATCAAGATATAGCATACAGCATGCTATCAGGGTTACCTGACAGTTTTAATACCCTGGTGATGTCGTTCGGAAATGTCGAGGACTCTGACTTCACATCGAACAAGGTTAGAAATACTCTACTCACAGAGTATGAAAGAAGATCTGACCGAGAAGGAGCAAGTTCAGGTCTCGGCAAAGCACTCAAATTTTCAAAGGACGACACTAGGAAGACTTCCAGAAAACAAGAAGTCAAGTGCTATCGATTTTCGAAAATCGGCCATATCACCAAGGATTGCAGGTCGTCCATCAACCGAGACTACAAGGCTGATAAAAGCTACAGCAGAAAGAAAGACTCTTTTAAATCTCAGTCGGAGAATATGCTCATGGCCTTCAATGCAGTCTCTTCGGAAGATGAATTCATCTTGGACAGCGGCGCAACACATCACGTCTGTAAGAACCGACAATGGTTTACAAGTTTCCAGCTTACTACGTGTGAGCCCATCCAGACTGCGAGCGGCAACCTACAAGTAGAGGGAGTTAGAAATATCCACATGAAGATGTACCTAGATACTGGAACGCAAGATGTCACCTTGAACGACGTGCTTTTTGTGCCCCAAGCAAGAAAAAAATTGTTTTCTGTGTCGCAAACAGAGGATAAAGGCAAGCACATCAAGATTTGTAACAACAAGGCAAGAGTGTTCAGTGACAACAGAGTGATATGTGTGGCAAGGAACCTAAACGGATTGTACATCGTTAGAGGTAAGCCTATCTTACAAAATGTGCACTTAGCTAGTTCAAGTCCGCCTACACTAGAACTTTGGCATAAACGCTTTATGCATATCAATGCAGACACTTTGAACAAAGTTAGCTAAAAATAGCGTTGTTAATGGTCTTGAAATTTCCAAAGGAGAAATGTCAATATGCGATGATTGCTGTATGACAAAGTCAACAATGTCGCCACATAAAAGCTCTCCATATAAAATAAAAACTAAAATTTGTTAGAGTTAGTACATAGCGATCTGTGTGGACCATTTCCAGTTGATTATTTTTATGGGTCACGCTATTTTCTAACATTTACAGACGATTTCTCCCGCAGAGTTTCTGTTTATTTCTTAAAGCATAAAGATCAAGTTATTGAATACTTTGACATCTTTAGGGCTAGAGCCGAAAGAGAAACAGGTCATAAGATTAAACGTTTGCGGACAGATAACGGGTTAAAATATAATAATAAAAACTTTAAACAAAAACTTGAGAGCCTTGGAATAAAACACGGATTAACGAATTCTTACAGCCCTCAGCAAAATGGCGTCTCGGAGCGTTTAAATCGTTCGTTACTTGACATGGCTAGAGCGTCAATGCACAACGCTGATTTGCCACAGAAATCCTGGGCTGAAAGCGTTAATTGTGCCGCATACATTAAAATAGAAGCCTTTGTAGCGCTCTTGAAAACAAAGTTCCAGAGGAAATTAGGCTTTCAAGAAAAGTGAGCGTACGTCATTTTAAAATATTTGGAGCTTTAGCTTATGCTCATATTCCAAAGCAAAAACGAAAGAAATTCGACCGTCGAGCTAAAAGATGTATCTTAGTCGGATATTCAACACAATCCAAAGGTTATAGACTCTGGGATAATGATTCTAAACAAGTGTTCATAACTAAACATGCTAGATTCGACGAAAATAAAGTCGGTTTAAACCAGCTTAAAGATGACGTAACGGAAGGTAGCGAGGCTAAAAATAGTTTCGTTTGGTTGCCGGAACAAGGCAAAGTTCTCCCGCCACGTGATCCTGACCTTCAACCAGGTTACGACAGTCAACTAGGAGTTCCGTCGTCTTCAGAAGTTAGAGATATAGTGGGGGTAGTTATGATAATACTTTGAGCCTCCGTAGTCGAGAAATTGAAAGAAAAACACTGAATCTTGCAAATGTTGAACTAAATTTATGCGAGGTGTCTGAACCTCAAACTTTTGAAGAAGCTGTTTGCTCACCCGAATCGGATCTTTGGAAAAATGCGATGCAAGAAGAGTTAAATTGTTTAGAAGAAAGACAAACATGGGTTATCACTAATACACCTAAAAATAAGAAAGTAATCGGTAATCGTTGGGTTTTTTAATAAAAGGAGATTCTAAAGGAAAGGTTAGTAAATTTAAAGCTAGGCTCGTAGCCAAAGGTTACAGCCAGACACCCGACATTGACTTTAATCAAACATATGCCCCTGTTGCCAATTTCGGTATAATCCGAATGCTTTTAGTTTTGACCCAAAATGCTCGCTGGGTAAATAGGCATTTAGGCATAAATAATGCATATTTATATGGAGAACTTCATGAAGAATTGTACATGGCTTTGCCACCAGGAGTAAAGCTTCAGGATTCTAAAGATAATGTTCTTAGACTTTTAAAACCTATCTATGAGCTTAAACAAGCAGCTTTTTGTTGGAATACCACGCTGAGTCAATTTCTTGAAAAAGTGGGCTTTTCTAAAATTTCATCGTGCAATTGCATTTTTGTGCTTGATGATAGGGCAATCATAGCAATTTATGTAGACGACTTAGCGATATTTGCTGTTGACCAGAATACACTTGACGAAATCGAGGATAAGATTATACAAGAGTTTCAAATTAAAAGTCTGGGGCCCATTACATTTTTTTAGGTGTCGAGATAAATTACGGCAAATAGAGTTTGTATCTTAATCAAAGACATTATATACAAACTTTACTTGAAAGATATAATATGTTCGAAGTTCGCAAAGTATGTACGCCTTCAGACCCAGCTATCATACTATCTAAAATAGATTGTCCCCATACACAAGCTGAAATAGACCAAATGTCTAATATACCATACAAAGAGCTTATTGGCGCATTGTTGCATTTGTCCAATTGTACTAGACCAGATATCTCTTTTGCTACTTCGAAACTTTCCCAATTTTGTGCAAACCCAGGAAAGAAGCATTGGGAAGCTGAAAAACATGTTTTGAGATATCTATCGGGTACCATTTACTTAGAACTCTCCTATGTCAAAGGAAACAACAATAAAGTCGCAATGTTCACAGACGCCGATTATGGGAGTGACACAGATGATCGAAGATCCTACTCCGGAATGGTTGCAGTTATTGATGGGAATGTCATCAATTGGCAATCTAAAAAGCAGCAATGTGTTTCGTTGTCCACCATGGAATCGGAGTATATAGCATTATGTCAGAGTGCTAAAGAGGCCATCTGGCTCGGTCAAACCCTGTCTGATCTAGGATTTATCTCGCACTTTGCCAAACCACTCACAATCTACTGTGACAATCGATCAGCCATAGACTTTTCTAAGAATACCATTGAGAATAATCGTTCCAAACACATCTCAGTTCAGTTTCACTACACAAGAGATAAGATAAACTCTGGTGAAATCGTTGTCCAGTTTGTCAACACCAAGGAAAAACTGGCCGATATCCAAACCAAGATTTTAAAGAAGTTGATGCACAGAGATGCATGTTTTCAGATGAATTTGAAGTCGCCAGTGGGGAAATGCTGAACTGTGTGCTTCCTTCAAATACGCAGTAACTTCCAGCGCGCCTACGTCACGGGACGACGTGGCATTGAGGAGCTTCCAACCACTACCACTAGAGGCGCTGCACCTTTCCCTTTACTTCCTGTTTGTATTCCTTTGTTCTGGCTGCTTGCTATGTCGTGATATATTAAAACTTGTATATTTCAATCTATTCTGCATCTGATTGAACCACCGTTCCAACAAAAACAACGTGGGTTCGTTTTGGATACAGCTTAGTTTTATAAATTTATTCCCAGAGCTTCAAAAAGGATATTAATAACTAGACATAGTAGATGAACTTGCCTTCAATGACCGCCCCGGGTAGGTTCCTCCTCGTCCTTCTTTGAACCGTCCTCCTCTTGTTGATCCACCCGGTCCCGGAGCCCACTTCCCGTAGCCAACTTGCCGCGTCTGTCGTCACCGCCGTTCTCCCTCACTCTCTCACTCCTCCCACATTGGAATATCGTCTCGTCCTTGTCTACCCCCAGACACACGTGGGCCATCCTCCCGCAGCTGGAATCCATTCACCTTTCCACAACTTCACCCTGGGATCTCGGATATCTTGTCATACAGTGAGGAGAGAATTACCCATATTACACTGCCCCCCTTCCATTAATTCTTTTCGTCCCGAAAAGGACTGACTTCCCCAGAGGAGCTGATCAATGGCTCTTCGAACGGGGCTAGCCTGTTGAAATTAACAACCTTTAGTTTAGAGTGGGATGAGCGTTGTATCCTAAATACGACATCGTTTAACTTCTTCACAATTCGAAATGGGCCTTCCCGGGATTTTTGTAGCTTAGGCGAGAGACCTTTCTTCCTTTTCGGGTTGTACAACCAAACTAGTCCTCCCTCTTGAAGGTCGTTCCCGCACGCGTGGGGGTCATATCTTACTTTGATTGCTTCGCTTGCAATATCTAATTTCTCTCTGGCCCATCGATGCACTTTTCAAGTCTTGAATGGAGTCGGTCAACAAATTCAGTCGAACCTTCCCCAATACCTTTGGGGCATCCAAAGATCAGATCACAGGGAAGCTTTAATTCCCTTCAAAAGAGCATCTTGGCCGGCGAGTAACCCGTGGTTTCATTGACTGAGGATCGGTAGGCCATCAGAAGAATAGGCAGTTGATTGTCCCAGTCTCTTTGGTCCTGGGCGACGAAGAGGCTAAGTTGACTTGCCAAGGTCCTATTAAATCTTTCGACCATGCCGTCGGACTGGGAGGGTAAGGGAGTGGTCCTTGTTTTATGGCTTCCGAGAAGTTTACAGATTTGGGCAAAAAGTCTCACTCGAAATTTCTCCCTTGGTCAGTGTGGATCTGCATGTGGACACCGAACCTACTGAAGAACTGGCTGATTAAGGTTTCAGCTACTGTTTCAGCTTCTTGATCAGAAAGCGGAAATTCTTCCGGCCATTTGGTGAAATAATCCATTTCAACTAGGATATAGCGGTTCCCCTTGTCACTTCGCGGCAATGGTCCCATGATGTCGATATCGATCCTCTCGAACGGGGCTTCCACGTTGTAAGTCTTGAGTTTGACTTTCGAAATTGTCTTTGGTTCTTTTCTGGAAGCACATTCAGTACACTGTCGTACCCATTTTTCAACACTGGCACGGCATCCAGTCCGGTAAAAGCGCTCTTCCACTTTTCCAAATGTCTTTGCAATCCCTAAATGTCATCCACTGGGGCTATTGTGCAACTATTTGAGGACGGAAGGTACTCGTGATTGGTGAAGGATCATCTTACATCAAAATGTTGACCATCTTCACTCTATCATTTCCGGTAGAGAACACCACCTCGAAGTTCCAGCGAGTCCCATGAGGACCAATAGCTCTTGGTGATTGGGCTGCAGGATGCAACATCTTCCCATGCTGGCCTGTTGGTCCTGGAATTGACCCAATTCATGACAGGCCGAAGATCAGCGTCTTCAAGTTGAGCTTTTCTCATTTCCTCGGGGCTCCATTCGTCTGACTTGAGTTCTTCCGCGAGGGCAAGCTGACGAATATTGAGCTCAGCTTGTGTCTCTGCCTTGGAACAATGCTTGCAGGTCACTGGGTATGGGCGCCTCGATAGAGCATCTCCGTTTCCGTGAGATTTCCCTTTCCGGTGCTGAATCTCCATGTCATACTCTTGAAGTCGCTGAATCCATCTAGCTAGCTGTCCCTCTGGGCTCTTGAAATTTAACCACCATCGTAGAGCTGCATGGTCTGTTCTAAGAAGAAACTTCTGCCCGTATAAATAATGGCGGAAATGCTCAATCGATTTGACGATTGCTAGCAACTCTCTGCGGGTTACACGTTCTACCCCATCTTGGGGTTGAGATAGAACGGCTCCAATCCCATGTTGCTGGCATCTGTGTCAAAAATGAATTGCTCGCCTGGATCAGGGTAGGCTAGCATCAACGGAGAAGAAAGGGCCTGCCTCAGTTATCCATCGCTCTTTCGCAGTCAACAGTTCAACTGAAAGGGCGTCCAGACTCCGTTAGTCGGTGCAAAGGTCTCGCGATGTTTGAAAACCCCGGAACAAATCTTCTATAATAGCTGCACAAACCTAGAAAACTTCTCAATTGGTGTACATCCCATGGTACAGGCAATTGCTGAACAGTCTCAGTTCGGTCTGGATCAGTCTGTATTAGTGGAGCGAAATCACATTGCCCAGGTAACGAACTTTCTCTTTGAAGAGTTTGCTTTTCTCGGATACAACTTCAATCTTGCTCCTCGAATCTTTTGTAGGACTATTTCAAGATTGATTAGATGCTCTTCAAAAAACTTCCCCATCACAATATTGTCATCAAGATAGACTAGGCATGTCTCCAAAGGAATTCCTTGCAGCACCGTCTCCATCAGACGCTCAAAGGTGGCAGGGGCGTTGCATAACCCAAAATGGCATTACCTTGAACTGCCAAAGCCCGTTTCCAGCCGTGAAGGCTGTCTTTTCTCTGTCTTATGGGTGAATGCTGACTTTCCAGTAGCCGCTTTTGAGATCCAAAGTGCTGAACCACTGTGATCCGGAAAGGGTGTCGAGCGTAGCATCAATTCGGGGCAGAGGGTAGGAATCCTTTTTGATCAGATCATTTAGACTTCGGTAATCCACACAGAAACGTGTGGATTCATCCTTTTTCTTCACAAGCACAACGAGAGATGCCCAAAAGGACTATATGAAGGGTCGATGACATCTTGTTCTGCCATTTCCTCAATCAGTTTGTCAACCTCCTGTTTCAATCCGATGTTGCGTCACGCTCGTCCGCCCAACATCATTGGGGCTGGTAGCAAATACGTCTTCATATTGGCAGAGTAGACGTTTAAGCTTATTTTGCTGTATCCAGTTCAGTCCCTTTCGCGTTCCTTCTAATAGCTCCTGTAGATGGCCTGGAATAAAACTAGAACAAGGGCTTTTATCCAAGTTTTCGACAGTTGTGCAATGGGCCACATTCGCAACAGGTTCAGCTAGAGCTATTTCAGTCCCATTTCCGAGAGTTTTTGCGGAGTCGAGAAGATTGATCACTCTGATCGGGATGCTACTTTGATCAGATCTACACTGAGTCCGAGCTAACAAGAGTCCTTTTTGACCAAACTCCTGTCCATTCTCTTCCACAATTAGCAGCTGGGGTACCCCGAGAGAAGCAGTCAGACGTCCTTCAAGAATGCATTCGCTCCTCGGAGGAATTTTAACGTCAGATTTGAGTATTACCTTCAGGAATTTATTGGTCGCCGAACTCCTCGAACCCACTAGGGGAATCTCTTCTCCCGAAACCTTGAGTACATTCTCTTGGAAGTCGATGCTTAATCCAATTTTGCGAAATACGTCCAAGCCGATGAGGCATTCGTCTTTAATGTCAGCGAGGTTCTCAAGGTGGCTGAACAAGTTGTTTCCGATCTGGAATTTCAGCACTACTTTACTATAGACTTTTTCTTGTTCTCCAGTGGCTGTTTGCAACACCAGCTTGTCGAAACAGGAATCCACCTTGATATTGACTTAATTCTCTGAGCTAAATCGACACGGAGCAAGGTGACGTTGGCGCCGGAATCAATCACCATTTGACAACGCAACCCGTTGACAAGTCCTTCTGTGGCCAGCTCAATAGAGCCTTCCTGGAGACTTGAGACTCTGATAATTTTTCTGAGGCATCGACACATCGAATAGCCAGCCCAAGCCCCGTAAGGCTGGCTAATTTTCGTTTCCTGAATATTCCGGAATGGTATTGCCTCTCTCCGAAGGTGTCTGCCCTACTCTGCAATTAGCCCTAATGTGCCCTGGTTTACCACAGTTCCAGCAGATAGTTTTTTTCATTGGGTCTGTAGGTGCGCTGGCGATAGGTCCCCGGGGCTGATTCTGAGAAACACATACTTTTTTCATTTCTTGTACTATCCTCTGTAACTGAGAAATTGCTTCTTTAATTTCGCCGTCTTCCTGAGATTCGTCGGCCTTCATGAGGCGCACTACCTTCTGATAGCCCCTTGTCGCATCACGGGCTGCCTCGAATTTCAGTGCGTGGATCAACGCCTCCTGCAACGTCTTGGCCTCAGACATACGCACTGATTGTTGACCCTCAGGGTCCTCGATGGCATCCAACATGAACATGGCGGGGGCAATTAGGGAAGGCTAACCTTGCTAGTCCTTCGACATCTGCTGCCAACTCCCGCAGCGTCTCGTCGCGCTCCTGGAGGCGAATCTTCAATTTCACGACATGGTAAGGCTGAAAATTGTCATCTTCGAAGCGTATAGTCAGGTCATGGACCAGGCATTCATAGTCCAATGATTGTTCTAGTGGCAGGGATTGGAGAACCTCAGTGGCTGAACCTCGGAGCGATGCGGCCAGGTTTATTGCCTTCTCACTGGAGCTCCAGCGATTGCCCAAGGCCACTACTTCGAACTGGGTCTTAAAGCACTTCCACGAAGTCTGCCCGTCGTAGGTAGGAGGCTTGATTTTTGAAAAACATTCAGTAGTTTCTAACTGAGGAGAACTGGCCGCTCTTCTAAAAGACAGAGGTGTGGCTACAGGGACATCAGCTTCAATATTCTCGAGCCTTCTCAATCGGGATGCCAAATTTCCATTCGGTCCAATATCACTCTGTATAGAGCCTATTTTAGTATTAATCTCCTCGAGTATTCTATTGAAATCTTCTATTTTCTTTCGGGTTAGCATAGGCCAATATATACAGAAATTGAAAAGATAACTAAGCTGTATCCCCACTTCTGACACCAGTTTTTACGACTCTTCTCAGCCGTTGATGTTTGTGTGCAAGGTTTCTGAGAAAACAATGTGGGTTCGTTTTGGCTACAGCTTAGTACTATAAATTTATTCCCAGAGCTTTAAAAAGGATTTTAATAACTAGATATAGTAAATGAACTTGCCTTCAATGTCCGCCCCGGGTAGGTTTTTCCTCGTCCTTCTTTGAACCGTCCTCCTCTTGTTGATCCACCCGGTCCCAGAGCCCACTTCCCGTAGCCAACTTGCCGCGTCTGTCGTCACCGCCGTTCTCCCTCACTCTCTCGCTTCCCCCACATTGAATGTCGTCTCGTCCTTGTCTACCCCCAGACACACGTGCATCCTCCCGCAGCTGGAATCCATTCACCTTTTCACAACTTCACCCTGGGATCTCTGCCTCTCGGATATCTTGTCATACACTGAGGAGAGAATTACCCATATTACAATTCATTATATGATTAAGTTTTAAATGTTCTAAATGTAGCAGGATACGAACCTGTGTGATGTGGCTACGACTGTGTATCTATCTGTTTGTGGGAGTGTTCTGTGCTTGAGAGGATCTCCTGCGCTGGAATGTTGGTGGATTGGTGCTGGGCTGAGAATCCTCCTCTTTCCCGTACTTTCCATAGGAAACGTAAGGAAAGGGGTGTTAAAAGGTGCTCAGAGATGAAAAGGAATGGAGACTTGGGTCGTGGCGAACAATTCGGTAGGATGGTCCAAATTGGGCCACTGGAGTCCTCGGAAGGTTTCTCGTTTGGGGTAGAGAGAAAAGGGGACGGTTGTAATCTCAATGAAGTAGCGCAAGGAGAATATCTCTGAGTGATTAATGGAGTCCTTGAAGGTGTTCGAAAGGACCATCGAATGCTTTTCAAGACAATGAATCAAGATTGATTGAAATTGTCTTAATCGGGACGACGGCAATAAATAAATCAGCAAATGTATAATCGTCATGGAGACGTTTGGGTTAATACACGCCATTGTAAGGAGGGATAGAAAAAATATTGGAAATTGTTTTATCCTCTTAAAATATTTAGCTATAGGCAACGGTACTAATGTTTTTTTGCTTATAACTGACCTATTTTCTAATTTCGCTTTGTCACAGTTAATAAGGATAGTACTTAATTGAGGGTTAATTTGCGGAGTATGATCATGTGAGGATGGGAGCATTCCTTATCTTCGTTGTAGGGAGAGGTTCTTATTGGATATCAATCTTTGGTATGGTGTCAGGAGTAGAAATGTATCTGGTTGTTAATGTTGTTTCGTCATTATCTAAGAAAATATCGGGTTCGTGTGATTAAATTGGTTACTTAATGTAGATGCAAAATTATCATCATCATCATGAAATATTTCAGGTGGGAAATGAGGGTAATTAAATATGATTTTAGCGCGCTATTGTTGTTTGTTGAGTGAGGTGTGAAGATGTACTTAGTGTCTTCGGAATAGTGTTTCAATTTGTTTACATGGATAATTTCTGTGTCTAAGTTTCGAACTTGATTAGGTCTATTGATTCTAACTGTATAGAGGGATATCACCTCAATTATCTCATATGGTCCACTGAAGTAAGGTACTAATTTGCCCGTATAGGGGTGTTGGTAAATTTTGCTAAGGATTAGATCGCCTACCTCAAAGTCGGGGGATATGTGATTTTATCGAATCTGATCTTATTTAGCTTATGACGTTCTTTCGTTTTCTGTAACGCTAGGCGTCTAGATTCAGTGACCGATTAATAAGGATCTAGATGTTGTAACAGTTCTTTCGGCAGGGAACCATTCATAAGGTATGATGGGAGAAATCCCGTGACAGAATGAGGGGTATCGTTATATGCCTTAGCTACTTTGGATTGGAGCATAGTCCAACTAGCTCTAGGATGTTGAAAATGAAGGAGCCTTAGTTTTCCGGTAAGGGTTGCGTTCAAACGTTCAGATAAACCGTTTGCATGTGGATGGTTGCTCGTGGTGAACATTGTTTGGATGATATAGGAGATTAGAAATCTCCTAAACCTCGGTGATGTAAAGGCAGGGGCTCTATCTGTAAGGAGACGCCTCGGAAACCACTTTGTAGCACCCTTTTTATTACTTGGATATATGTGGTCGTACTGATGGATTGAGATGGAAATATCCATGCGACATTCCGCTCCAAAAGTATTGGGCGGGGATGATCTTAGTCAATTGAGAAATTCCTAGATGGTTGAATTTCTGGTGGGCTTCTCTAAGTATGGGGGGTCGTAACGATGGCGGAACAACTATTTTGCTCACACCACGTCTGGTGACGGTAGACAGGCCTGAGGTTTGGTGAACATACTTGGAATTATTCTGAAGCTCACATTGGTACATTTTCAATTACGTGGCGTCAAGAAGGCCACAAAACGGATTTCGACATAACAGGTCAGCCTCTAGTTGTTTGCTTCCTTTGATGAACTTCACCTGATAGTCGTAGACTGACAATCTCAAACTCCATCGAAAGAGTCTTCTTTTCGGATTTTTGATGTTTTTCAGCCACTGTAAGGCGCAGTGATCGGTGAAAATAGTAAAACAATTTTCCGCCCGATAGACCTTGAAACGACCTACTGTTTCAATTATGGCCAGACACTCTCTAATTCAGTGATGGTGTTTCAGTACTCCTCCTATCCCTTTCAAAGGTGCATCAGAGTTCACTTGACAGGGCAAATCTGATTTATAAATATGGAGAATGGGACCTGATGAAAGTAGTTGTTTTAGTTTGTTAAACGCCTTTTGACAGTCTGACGTCCATTCATATTTAACGTTCTTTTTCAAAAGTTGATTTAGAAGATTTATAATGCGCGCATAATCTAGAATGAATTTGTTGTAAACATTAATGGCGCCTAGGGGGGGGGGGTGATTACAAGGTTTTTACGTTAGTAGGGGGTTTTATGGCATTAATTACATCTATATTACTAACATATGGAGTGCAGGTACCTGAACTAATCTTATATCCCAGGTAGTCAATAGATGTCCTGAAAAACTGGCATTTATTAATATTTAATTTAATATTTTCTAATTTACAAAAATGAAAAAATTCTGTAAGTGTCCTAAGTGTTCCTCTAAACTGTTAGAATGGATTATGAAGTCATCAAAATATTGATTAGTAAATTTTAATTTGGGTTTCTGTATCAATTGATTTAACTGCCTTTCGAATATTTGAAGACTTTATTTGAGTCCAAATGGTAGTCTATTGAAATGGTATTGCCCCAGGTGGGTTACAAATGAAAGTAGGGGCCTAGATTCGGGATGGATAGGAATTTGACAGAAGGCGGAGGTTATATCTATGGTGGAAAAAGTATTTGGAATTAGATAATTGATCTGGTACTGTTTCTATTAGTGGTATGGGATAATTATCTACAGACATTAATTCGTTAAGTTTTCTAAAATCTACACAACAACGTTTCGAGCCATCTTTTTTTCTAGCAAGTGTTACGGGAGCGACATATGGGCTATTCGAAGGTTCTATTATTTAATTTTCTAACATTTTCTCTATTTGATATTTTATTTCAAGGTAATCGCTATATGGTATTCTATATGGTCTTAGTGTTATAATCTTATCACTGTTAGATATAATCTTAACTGGTTCGATATTTAAAGCAGGTACTGAAAACTTATCGATAGGAAACAAACCAATGTTTTCTCTAATAAGATTTTTACATTCATTTATCAGATGAGGATGTGCAACTATATAATTTTCTACATTTATGGTACTATTAAGGTTGTCATGAGGAAAAGATTGAGTAGTGTGCGGCATGGTATGGTTCATAGGGTCGGGTTGAATTGTAAAGTTTTTTAATGATGGCGTAAAATAATCGTTAAAACAATATTGTGACTGTGCTAGCATGATATTATCCTGATATATTCTTTTTGAAAAAAAAATCAATAGTTAATCGAAATATCCCTAATGAATTTAAAGATAATATGCCAAATGGTAGATCATTATATATTATATAAAATAACAAGTGTTCCTTAATGGATCCTGTAGTAACCAAAATAAGTGCATATACCACAGGCTGGATATTATGAGACAAAGTCCTAATAGTAACATCATTATTTAAAGGTAACATTTTAGTTCCTAATGTTTTCTAATTGTTTTAAATAAAAATATTATTTATGTTAGCGCCAGTATCTATTAGAAATGAAAACAAATGGTTGGCTAGAAGCAACTTGAGAGTCAGGGTACTTACGCCGTTAATGGCGTGTGTGTTGTACTTCTGGTTACTTAGTAGCGCTGTTTCTTGGGTCACGAAAATACCGCGGCGGTGTCGCTAGTCGAGGATGATCGGCAGGCGATCCAGGCAAGGTGGACCGTCGTGGGCATTGATTGTTCCAGTGGGACCCTTGGCAGTACTTGCATGGTGTAGGCGGGGTGATGGGAGACTCTCCTGGTCGCTTCTGAGTATGAGGCACATCTTCGGAGCGAATTAACGGATTGATTGTTTGTGTCCCGGATTGGCGCGGAGTTGGGCGTTCTGTGGGAGAGGAAATGCCGGCATGACTCGGGTATCCGCCGATCCCATAGATTCACCTTGCCAGAGTGAACCATTTCGACGGGCTGCTGGATTTTGAAATCAGTAGGAGATTGCGACTGTAGGAGGGCATTCCTTGAGTGAGAGCATTGGCCATTTCCTTGCGGTCGATGTTGAGCTGCGTACCCATGCATACCTTCTGTATATAGTAGGCTTGTAAGACTTGAGGCCCTCAACGTAGTTGATAGAACTCTTGGTGGGTCAGTGTCTCGGGTGGGGGTATAGATCCTCAAAGACCTGTTTTATCCTCCAGTAGGGTTCGTGGAGGTAGTCCATGGATTGGAGTGTCCTCCGGGTCTGCTTTGCATATAAAAAAATAAATAGAAAAATAAGGAAATATTTACATATATAAAAGTAAATGCCGCAATATATATATGTGATTATTTAAGACCATGGAATTGTTGTAAATAATCCAGATATCTACTACCACATGTTCCACCACGTGACTGTATATAACTTGTTATTTACTGCAAATATAAAGCATCACATAATATCATTCTGTACCGCGTAAGACTTTAATAAAGTAGAGCAACTGTACAGATAGAAGGAATGGAGTTTAACAGGAGAAAATTATGGTTAAAACTAATCAGGTTCAGGTGAGAATAGAAAAGAAGGCCTAGCAAACCAAGTCCAACTTTTACGAGGTCGTGGCCCTCCTGGATAATATAACTTTCCCCCCCTGTTTACGCCAGAAAAGGGCAGTGACCTGCATGGACCCAGCTCAGCTATAAAAGGAGGCCCCGATCCTCAGTTAGTCAATCCTTAGTTAGTCTTTGTTTCAGCCCCAGTCTCCGCCGGACGCTCCGATAGAGGTAAATCCTTTCCTGTCAGAAATCTCCTCGTCCCATTCCTTCTTGACGTTCAGACGCTTCTAAGTGGAATCTCTGTTTTCTTATTTCACCTTTGGCCCAGCTGTGTCGCCTTCCACCACGACTGCACGGTAAAGTTGACATCGAGGTTCGTCTAGCATCAAGTAACACTGGTCCCAGAGGTCCCAAGATATCACAGACTCCCCCGTCCGAAGAGCCGACAGGATTGTGGACGCCAAAGTACAAGTAAGAAAGTAGACCACTGTCTTTACAGAAAGATGGAACAGGGAAGAGGGGAGGATTCAAAGGAGTCCATGGAGTCCGATCCCGGCTACGAAAGTGGCGAAAACACCACTTCGCCAAAGATGGAAAACACTCTGGGTAGGACGCAGGAAGTCGCCCCCAGCCAGGAGGACGCCACGCCCCCGCCGGCGGTATCAGATGTCCTAAGGAGTTTGACCAGGACGCTACATCAGCTTTCTGCCGTGACCGGACTATCGCGAGATGTGGAACTACCGCGTTACGATGGTTCGTACGAGGCGCAGAGCTTCTTCGACAACTACGACGCCCAGGCTGATCTGGCCCAACTACAATACACCGAAAGACTGAGAAGGCTACCCAACCTCCTACAAGGTAAGGCCCTGCACTACTTCCGCAGCCTAAAGTTAGATAAATTATATTACGTTGACGCAAGGCAGGCCCTGATAGACCTCTTTCCTGAAACCCCAAAGGCGTCATTTGCCCGATTCTTGGCCATTAAGTTGACAGATCGCTCCTCGTTAGAGGAGTATTATCAAAAAAAGACGGTGTGTAGTCTACAGCTGAACTTTCCCCACAAAATCCTATTAGAATCCTTGACTGATGGGTTACCCGTCGCTGGTCAACGCATTCTCGCTGCGTGCAACCGAACACCCTCCAAGAGTGGTATAGGGTAGTGTCGCGCGTGAGAGGAACCCACAGTGCGTCACAAGTGTATCAACAGACGACCAGAACAGCTCCCAACCCTTCCTTCGCACCGTCACCTAGGTACAGTGCTCCGCGACCGTGATCAGCGCGACCCAACTACGCTGCCAATCCACCCCCTTCAACCTGCAAGTATTGTGGCGCCATGCACTGGCACGCCCAGTGCCCCAAACGGCCTGCACAGAGCCGTCCAAGACCTGTGTACCGAGCCACAACTTATCCACAGCACGAAAGAACTGTGTTGTCCTCTCCCGTACCCTTCCGAGTTAACAAAACGCGAGCGCATGTTACCCGCTCCCCTGATCCTCTCTACACCACGAGCCCAGCGCAAGCAGTGAACCCTAGCTGTCCCATGGGTACTTCGACCACGGCACCAAAACAGGCCTGTTCCGATCCAGTAGACAGCACAACAGTAGGTTCCTCTTCACATAACTTTCGTTGAGCAATTGCTCGTTCGAGCTGAACTGTCCAATAATGTAAACCTACCGTTCCTACTTGATACAGGAGCATCTATCGATATAATTAGTCGGAATACTTTTAAAATAATAGAAACCAGTTTGCAAAAGAAAATACCTGTCCACCATTTAACTTAACTATTAACGCCATAGCTAACAATATTTTCACCATAGGTTATATCTTTTCAAACTTAAAAATAGGTAACATAAGGCAGAACCTAAAATTGCATATTATAGATACCCCCTTGCCTTTTGGCATATTATCCCTTAACTCCATAAAAATATTTCCACTGATTATAAACTGTCCTCAGCTACTCCTGTATCAATATAATGTACCCCTATCAACTACCTTGTACCAATTCACCTCGTGCAAGCAACACGTGTCCCATGGACAGGTTAATACAACTGTCCCATTTACTAAATCTTCCCCTCCTGGAACGGGTTGCTTACACGTGGTGAACTACAACACTCTTATTTGGCCTCATTGTAATGTTCCTGATCCTATTTTCAAAGCTTCTATGTCCTCTTCTTGCATATCTTTAGACACAAGTAACCTAGGTCACTGTCCCTATAATTTACACAAGGTACTGCATCAATTTGCAACGGTTTCGCCGCTAATAAATACGACGTCCCTAGGCTTAAAATACTTTCCGTAAAAATCAATACTTCTTCGGACAAGGTAATTGCCTCACGTCCTTATCGCGTACCCCCAAATGACCAACTTGAAATACAAACAAAAATCGAACAAATGCTTGAACACGGTATAATTACAACCTCTGTATCTCCCTATGCCAGTCCCATCACGCTTGTCACCAAGCGTGATAAATCAAAACGCTTTTGTGTTGGCTATCGTGGGATTAATGAAATCATTGAACCAGACGTCCATCCTCTCCCCTTGATCGAGAATATACTCGAAAAACTCTCGCGCGCCAAGTATTTCTCCTCAGCCGACATATCTTCTGCCTACTGGCAGGTCGAAATATATCCCAGTTCCCGTCACCTTTTAGCTTTCGTGACCTTAGACGGGCAATACGAATTTTGTAGGCTTCCCTTTGGGATGCGCAACTCACCACAGATTTTTAAACGCGCAATAAACCAAATATTCCAAAAATATAAGTTAAACTTCACAGCCCACTATTTCGATGAATTCATTATCTTTTCGGATACCTAAGAAGAGCATATTCAACACGTAGAACAATTCCTAGAGATCTGCCAACAGGAAAACATTAAACTAAACTATAAAAAAAATTGAATTTTTGAAGACATCAATAGAATTTCTAGGATACATTGTTAAGAACGGAACCTACACACCGCAGACTCGTAACCTCGATATTATTAACGCTATCAAACCTCCCTTCAACCAAAAAAACGTTACAGTCCTTTTTAGGAGCCGTCAACGTGTATAACAAGTTTATACCAGATTATGCCCGTCTCATAGCACCACTCAACAATTTACTTAAAAAAGACACTAAATCGCAATGGGACGACAAATGTCAACAGGCATTCACGGCTCTCAAGGAGAGCTTAACACGTAAGCCCGTATTACATCTGTATCAGGATGGCTTACCCTGCCGCTTGTACTGTGACGCCTCCACCCAGGGAATCGCAGGAATTCTCAAACAAGTACATCCGGATGGAAAAATTCATACCGCACAGTATTTCAGTAGAGCACTGCTCCCTCACGAACGCAACTATACCATTTCAGAGTTAGAATGCTTAGCGATCGTAGAAAGCATCGAAATATTCCGCATCTATCTATCCTGTACCAAATTCACTGTCTACTCCGACCACCAAGCCCTACAAGGGCTTAAAACTATCAAAAACCCCTAAGGACGACTTTTAAGGTAGAGTTTAAGACTATATCCACTTACGACTATGAAATACAGGATCTCAGGGGTGCACAGCAACACGAGGCCGACTTACTTTCTCGCAATCCATTTTGTGGATTTATCAGTGCTCGTACTATTAAGAAACACCAAGCGAATCTCACGGATATCAGTGTCGCTGGGTCGACTTACCTTCTCGCAATCCATTTTGTGGATTTATCAGTGCTCGTACTATTAAGAAACACCAAGCGAATCTCACGGATATCAGTGTCGCTGTAGACGTCAACGGTCTACACACCATTCTGCGTAAAGGTGTAAATTGAATGATAATACCCGAAGCTCTTCAACACTCGCTTATGAACCAGGTTCACAGCGAATACAACCATCCCGGTATCTCCCAAATGGCTCGCCTAATCTGTACTCAGTATTATTGGAAAGGTATGGCCAAATCCATACAAAAATTTGTAAATTCCTGTCATACCAGCCAAATCATCAAAATACCCAAAGGTAAGCCTTATGGCACCTTAGGACAAATTCCTCCACCACAACAACCATTCGATTTAATTATCAATAGATACAATATCCGGATTTTCGAAATACGGACACTCCAAGACGTATCACCATGTTATAGTGGATCACTTGACCAGATACGCTTGGGCATTCCCATCGAAATCTACCAGTACCTTAACGTACATCCAAACCCTAAAAAAAGTACTACAAAAAGGGTTTCCAAACGTCTACTTTCGGATAGAGCGCCCGCATTCACCTCCGAACAATTCGGCAAATTTCTGCTATCTCGCGGTATACAACCACTACTTACCACCAGTAACAATCCGCGAGCTAACGGATTGATAGAACGATTGAACGCCACCATCACTGGAAAGCTAAGGTTACTATATCTCGAAAACCCAAAGACATCCTGGACCAAATTAATTAAACAAGTGGTCCAAATCTATGACCAATCCGCGCACACCGTCACAGGTTTCCCACCGATATTTTTGATGTTTAATAGCATCCCACCAGAACTAAAAAACCATTACAACCCGTTCCCCGACGTACAGAAGGCTAGGCAACTTGCCTCCAGCAGAACACAGCGAAAGCCTGAAAGGGACAAACAAAGATATGATAAAGGTCATCAAGCCCCGTATTTCGAGATTGGTGACCTCTGAACTTTGCAGTTGAGAACTACAAAATTTACCACTCACCGGCTTTAAAGACATTAAAAGGAGGGAGAAGTTCAGGTGGTATTATTATGGGAGTCAGTAAAAGAATCCAACCATCAATTGAAAAAGTCGAAGTGGAATCTCAATGGATTTCAGCAATCTTTAAATTAGTTCCAACTGCAGATTTACTACTAGGTTGTATGCTTTTTGTCTATTTACCACCAAATCAAACACAGCTAGAGAATCTTAAAAAACTATTTAATCACATTGAGAATAAAATCCAGGAGGGTTTGAGATAGTTCTATACGGTGATCTAAATGTTCGCACCAGTGACCTTGGAGATTTTCATAACTTGCTAGATACCCCGACTCTGCTTTCTGCCAGCCGTGCTTCTAGCGATCCGGTCTCATCATCTCTTTCTGAAACTCTTGTTGATTTCTCTGATGATAATTCCCTCACTATACTGAATGGTAGATCTACCAGTGTCAGAAATGGAAACTTTACTTTTATCTCAAGTCAAGGATCCTCAGTTATAGACCTTGCTGTTGTCTCACCGGCATTACTGGAACTCATTGTTGATCTAAGTGTTGAATGCATGCCATATTCGGATCACCTACCACTTGTTTTAAAACTCAAGGGCTTAAATAACATGAAGTCAAAAGTTTCTACGAAGTTTTGTCCTGGAACAAAGTATTCCTGGGTTGCAGACAAGGCTATATCTTTAAAAGGAAACTTTAAAGATTTAGCTATTTTACCATTGACGGGCTCCACATTAAACTCACAAGTCGAAAGGCTTACAATTGAAATTCAAACGGCAATGTCAAGAGCAGGGATGAGACGTGAGATAAGATCTGGTGGTTTGAGGTCTAAACCGTGGTACGATGAGGAATGTTATACGGCTAAGAAAAAAATGAAAGAAAGTCTCAAACTAACATTTATAATACAATATAACGTGGCTGATGATTGTAAAACGAAAATTAAAATTATACCGCGAAGATTTCTTTTATAAAAATCGAAATTTATTTTCAAAGAGAAATAGCGACATTTCTAACTTTGAGGATGAGGTATGGAAAGGTGAAACATGAAGAGTAATGGCGAACGGAAAAATAAAAAGTGTCCAGGGGCGGGAATCGAACCCACACCCTTCTGCTTACCGGGCAGGTGCCTTGTCCACTCGGCTACCCTGGACGTATTTTTCCGTTCGTAACTAATACTTAAAGTAACATTCAAAATACAATATAACGTGGCTGATGATTGTAAAACGAAAATTAAAATTATACCGCGAAGATTTCTTTTATAAAAATCGAAATTTATTTTCAAAGAGAAATAGCGACATTTCTAACTTTGAGGATGAGGTATGGAAAGGTGAAACATGAAGAGTAATGGCGAACGGAAAAATAAAAAGTGTCCAGGGGCGGGAATCGAACCCACACCCTTCTGCTTACCGGGCAGGTGCCTTGTCCACTCGGCTACCCTGGACGTATTTTTCCGTTCGTAACTAATACTTAAAGTAACATTTAAAATACAATATAACGTGGCTGATGATTGTAAAACGAAAATTAAAATTATACCGCGAAGATTTCTTTTATAAAAATCGAAATTTATTTTCAAAGAGAAATAGCGACATTTCTAACTTTGAGGATGAGGTATGGAAAGGTGAAACATGAAGAGTAATGGCGAACGGAAAAATAAAATTCGTTTTACAATCATCAGCCACGTTATTTTGTATTTTAAATGTTACTTTAAGTATTAGTTACGAACGGAAAAATACGTCCAGGGTAGCCGAGTGGACAAGGCACCTGCCCGGTAAGCAGAAGGGTGTGGGTTCGATTCCCGCCCCTGGACACTTTTTATTTTTCCGTTCGCCATTACTCTTCATGTTTCACCTTTCCATACCTCATCCTCAAAGTTAGAAATGTCGCTATTTCTCTTTGAAAATAAATTTCGATTTTTATAAAAGAAATCTTCGCGGTATAATTTTAATTTTCGTTTTACAATCATCAGCCACGTTATATTGTATTTTAAATGTTACTTTAAGTATTAGTTACGAACGGAAAAATACGTCCAGGGTAGCCGAGTGGACAAGGCACCTGTCCGGTAAGCAGAAGGGTGTGGGTTCGATTCCCGCCCCTGGACACTTTTTATTTTTCCGTTCGCCATTACTCTTCATGTTTCACCTTTCCATACCTCATCCTCAAAGTTAGAAATGTCGCTATTTCTCTTTGAAAATAAATTTCGATTTTTATAAAAGAAATCTTCGCGGTATAATTTTAATTTTCGTTTTACAATCATCAGCCACGTTATATTGTATTTTAAATGTTACTTTAAGTATTAGTTACGAACGGAAAAATACGTCCAGGGTAGCCGAGTGGACAAGGCACCTGCCCGGTAAGCAGAAGGGTGTGGGTTCGATTCCCGCCCCTGGACACTTTTTATTTTTCCGTTCGCCATTACTCTTCATGTTTCACCTTTCCATACCTCATCCTCAAAGTTAGAAATGTCGCTATTTCTCTTTGAAAATAAATTTCGATTTTTATAAAAGAAATCTTCGCGGTATAATTTTAATTTTCGTTTTACAATCATCAGCCACGTTATATTGTATTTTAAATGTTACTTTAAGTATTAGTTACGAACGGAAAACTACGTCCAGGGTAGCCGAGTGGACAAGGCACCTGCCCGGTAAGCAGAAGGGTGTGGGTTCGATTCCCGCACCTGGACACTTTTTATTTTTCCGTTCGCCATTACTCTTCATGTTTCACCTTTCCATACCTCATCCTCAAAGTTAGAAATGTCGCTATTTCTCTTTGAAAATAAATTTCGATTTTTATAAAAGAAATCTTCGCGGTATAATTTTAATTTTCGTTTTACAATCATCAGCCACGTTATATTGTATTTTAAATGTTACTTTAAGTATTATTTACGAACGGAAAAATACGTCCAGGGTAGCCGAGTGGACAAGGCACCTGCCCGGTAAGCAGAAGGGTGTGGGTTCGATTCCCGCCCCTGGACACTTTTTATTTTTCCGTTCGCCATTACTCTTCATGTTTCACCTTTCCATACCTCATCCTCAAAGTTAGAAATGTCGCTATTTCTCTTTGAAAATAAATTTCGATTTTTATAAAAGAAATCTTCGCGGTATAATTTTAATTTTCGTTTTACAATCATCAGCCACGTTATATTGTATTTTAAATGTTACTTTAAGTATTAGTTACGAACGGAAAAATACGTCCAGGGTAGCCGAGTGGACAAGGCACCTGCCCGGTAAGCAGAAGGGTGTGGGTTCGATTCCCGCCCCTGGACACTTTTTATTTTCCCGTTCGCCATTACTCTCAAACTGTATTTATTACAAAATAATGTAGTTAACAAAGATTTGTTTATCACAAGCAAGAAAGAATATTTATCATTAATTAAACTTAAAAAGAATAAATACTTTGATGATATACAGAATGTCCTCTGTAATGCTAGAAACGCTTCTCAATTTTGGAAGATAATAAAATATTTAAAGCAAAGAACCACAATTAAAGGCAATATCTCGATGTGTGATTGGGAGGATTTTTATCGAAGATTGCTGGCTTCCGCACCTATAATGGATGCGTATATATCACCGGCGCTAACATATATGGACCCGGATCTGGATGCTGAAATTTTGCCTATGGAGGTCACCACGGAAATATCCAATCTGGGGAATGATAAAGCAACGGGACTGGATAACATACCAAATGAAGCAATCAAAGTTTTACCTGACGAATATTTGATTCTATTAACAAATATATATAACAAAATATTGACGACATCCTCGGTTCCATCAGTGTGGACTAGAGAGAACAATTATTCATCCTATTTTCAAAAATGGTGACACAAATATACCATCAAACTATAGAGGAATATCATTGTTATCCAATTTATCAAAGCTCTTTACATCCATATTAAAGACAAGATTGAATAATTGGATTGAAAAAAGGGGAATCTTAGCGGAAAACCAAGCGAGCTTCAGAAGTGGATATTCCTGTCAAGACCATATTTTTACCCTTACCTCACTGATACAGATGACGCTGAGCCGCAAAAGGAGGAAGTTATATGCCTTCTTCGTAGATGTCAAAAAGGCCTTTGATACAGTAACCCACCCTGCTTTGGAAGAAGTTGACAGTTTACGGTTTAAGTACCCGATTTATCAGCCTTATACAAAGCTATTATAATCAAATGTCAGCAACAATAAGATGGAACGGATCACTTACAGAATTTATAAAAATACAAGCTGGTGTTCTACAAGGTGAACCCCTGTCACCTTATCTATTTACCCTTTTTCTAAACGACTTGGTTTCTCTGTACGATGACGCTGATTTGCCAAGTATTTATTTACCGAATTATGGAAATATACATCTCCTTCTGTTCGCAGACGACATCGTACTTCTCGGAGAATCCAATATAAATTTACAAAAAAGATCAATGTACTCAGAAAATACTTCGAAGACAATTTTTAACGCTGAACCATAGCAAATCAAAGGTTATGGTGTTTAGAAATGGAGGTCGAAAGGCCCGATCGGATGTTTGGTTCTGGGGACAATTGCCTCTCACTATAACATCTAAATACACGTATCTGGGTTACCAGCTGACAGCGTCAAACTCACTCAACAGGCGGCAAAGCATTTTAAAAACAAGGCGCTAAATGCTATTGATGCGGTCTGGGCAATATCGACTAAAACAAGAATCAACTCTATCAGATCCTCACTCAAGCTCCTAGACTCAATGGCTCTGTCAACCTTGCTCCATGCAGCTCCAATTTGGGCAAACAACCAAAAAAACTTGGTTGACAGGGTACAAGGCAATTTTTTACGGAGACTTTTAAATTTACCCAGATATACTCCTGGTTTTATTCTACGTATGGAGTGCGGAAGAACGTCACTGGGAGTTATGGTGCTGAAACTTACACTCAAGTTCTGGCTTAGAATTCTAAAAATGAACAGCAGCCGACTCCCCCATATATGCTTAGCTCAACTATATGATATATCAAGAAATATAAATATATATATATTGGACTTGCGGAAAGTTTGGCCAACATACTCAACTCAACAGGATTTTCTTGGTTAATTAACTGCAACGATGCAAGGATTATCCGGCAAGAAATACCATTAATAACTAAAATTGCAATAGAACAATCTATTCAAAGTGACCAGGCAAAAATAAAGAATTCTAAATTCTACCCTCACTATAAGTATTTACACAGTTCATTCCGAATTGAAAACTATTTACTTTGCAACTTTCCATTCCCAGTAAAACGCTATATCGCACAACAGAGAATACTATATTCGTTTTTCAAGGAAAACCATACAAAAATTTCAGGGAGGGTGATAAGATTTGTGATCTCTGCAAAGAAAATATGGAAACTGAACTATCTCATTATATCTATGTATGCCAAGATATTAGCAAGGAGAGAAGGACATTCTTTTCAACGGTAGACACCAGCCAATTTAGGTCAATCCAAACGATGTTAACCAGTGCCCAAACAAGTAGACTAGTTGCTCAGGCCCTATATAATTTTTACAAGGCAGTAGGTGTAAAGAGGGAGAAAAGATAACTTGGAAGCTATTGTTCTTACACCCCAGAATGATGACGAAACATCGAGGGGTCATCGTGTTGGTCTTCGATGAGATTGCGGAGCTGGTGATATGGATGGCTGTGCTGGAGTAAACCTCCTTTTTGTGTCTGGATGCTATATTTATGGCGAACTAAATAACTTAGTCCCTATTTCTGCTCCGCGCTTATGGAATTGAGGACTTGAGGCGATGGCGTCGACCTTTCATATTAATTCTTACTTTTTCCTTATTACTAATAATTGTATATAGTTGCGGAACTACAGGTTTCCTGTGCAGCTCTTTTCCTGTTATTGCACCTTGTACGGAGAATCTGTATAAGACCAACGTCTTAATAAAGGCTTTGTGTGTGTGACCTAGTCCTCGTAAAAAATTATAAACATCCCGATACGGGAAAACTGGCACCATACTTCACAGGTCCGTTTACAATTATAGAAATAATATCCCCTAACATAGTCCGAATTAACAGACCCAATCGACCCCCGAATAAAGAAGATGATACAGTTCATGTGAACAAACTTAAATACTATACAGAAAATATATTATTCCTTGCGCCCCAGCCTCTAATTCAAACACCTCGCGTAACACCTGATGTACACTTAGTAAAATTTAACCATTTATGTCCCACGATATTTGACGCTCAGAAATCCCGTCCTATACCTCCGACTATTCAGCCCCTTTTCTACACCTTACTGCAGAGATTTTCCAATAAATTGGAGGGAAGCAAGCTGCCCCCGAAAGGAGCCTCTGACCTAGATAGCCAACCCCCCTCCACTTCTGGGATACGATAAAAATATCCCCCCCCCTTCGTCCATTTGACACCGAGCTAACAAACAGCCGGCATTTTCTTGTCACGGCCACCGCCGAGTGTCTTGAATGAATTTTTCGCCACCTATTGATTTAAATATTAGTGCGTACCTTTTACTATATACCGTTCTAATCCCTAATGAATTAAAATATCTATTCTTTCATTAATAAACCAAAACCAAGTCACCAGGTCTAGATTCTCAAGCCCTCAATTAACTTGTCCACTTAACATCGACACTTAGATCCAAGGACAACATTTTACCTACAAAAATCACACACACCCACATATGTTAAAAAAGAAAAAACAAAAACAACCCTTGATCGGTTAGAATAGATCGCCGTGTTTCTCCTGCACACACAATATAAATGCCGCTTTAGGAAGAATCACGTTTTCACCGAAACGTGGCGCTGGGAACAAAAAATCGACAACATTAGGACTCAGTGAGTTTCACAGTTGGAAACAATGTGATCCACGAGCCGCGTCAAACATATAACAAATTCGATAGGTTAGAAAAACTTATGCCAACAAGACCAAAGATATCGCATCCGAGGACAATTTAAAGCTCTCTCTCCACCCATCCTAAAAAACAGGAACATACATTGGGCCTACTACTTTCCATTCTTTCCCGATATACAAACTTTCTTTATATAATCTGACTTGCTCTTCTTTCTCGATGAACATTTTTTTTAAATTTTCATTTTAATATCTTGTATATAATCATTATATAGTTCTTATAATTGTTTTTTTATTTACGTCAACCAATCAGTTTATATTAGTGTCATTTTATTTTTGTCGTGTTCTCTACCTAACAAAATAGCAGTTGACGAACACTATACGGTATAAGATATTTATTTCTATAAAATGGGATTTCTTCACTCTCCTCTTACACTCTATATATATCCAATCATTTTTACATAATTAATTTTCTATCAGAAAATTAATACATATTTACATATATGCTGCACTTTTTTCTCCAAGAATAAACTCTGCATATGGAATCATTACAGCACCCGCCACCGAAGACCCATCATCACTCCTGAGATGATTTTATTTCCACGGTGGTTCCCTTTGTCCGGATGTTGAAAGGCTGGACATTGGATATGTGAGCGGTTCTGGTCTGACGATTATTGAAATGGTATGCTATGTACTTAACCAGACCGTCCATTTCAGTTACACGACAGACTTCATGTGGTCCAGTCTGGTGCCATTCTTTTCCTTTCCTTTATGACGTACCAGCACATAATCTCCAACTTTTAGCTGAGGTGGTGATAATCTTTGTTTTCTATTATGGTAAAATTTGTTTTTTGTCGATATTGGTGTTGTCGTTCTTCGTCTCTCTCCTTTTCTTCAAGTTGGCAACTTATACCAAGCTCATCATCAGCAGGTAAGCGTGGAGATTGCTTTGTATATTTAAATATAGGCGAGCAACCCAAATAAGAATTGTAGGAGCGGTTATGATACCGAATAGACAGGACTTCCATCCTCCTTTGAAATGAGGGTAACAGGCGAGGAAGGTCTTTATTTCTCTTATGGTTCTTTCCGCCAGACCATATCCAGCTGGATGATAGGGAGTTGTCGTGATCAGTCTTATGTTTTTAGATTTTGCCCATTCCGGGAATTTTCCGTGAACAAAGGACTTTCCTTGATCTGTAATTATAGTGTGCACTTTCTTAATATTTTCATGTTGTTCGAAATAATTTATCAATGATCGCCCATCTTGTTTTATAGCTTTAGCCTGGGCTAATCTTGTTGCTTCATCTATTACTATTAAAAAGGTTGATCTAGCATCTCCCTTAGTTGGAGCTTCGGCATAATCTAAATGCACAGTATGGAAGGGCTCCTGTGATTGTGGCGGCAAGCTCATATGATTTGGTCTGTACTTGTATTTAAACTTGACCTGTTGACAAACAGGGCAAGAGGCTATGTAACTGCGTATATCATTTTTCATCTTATACCAGTAGAATCGCTGTCTTAATTTATGATAGGTTCTCAAAAACCCAGAGTGGCCACCTGAGAGAGGATCATCGTGATATAAGTGCAAGATAGAATCTCTATCCTCGGGAGGAACCAAGTACTTGTTGTTATCTCCGAGCTTCAGATCAATGCTCCGGTGATTCGTCCATAATATGGATTCAGTTGGATCTGTAGGTAGAATCAATGGCCAATCTCGACAAAGCGTCGGCATCTTGTAATTCCTTTCCGGATCGGTGATTAATATTCATTTCAAATGAACTAAGGAACAGTTGCCATCTGGCAAGTCTGTCTCTGAGATTTCCGCAGGAAAGCAGCTGAGTCAACGCGCGGTGATCGGTGTGGACTGTAAAAGGTTTACATTCCAAATATGCGCGGAAATGTTTAACTGCTTTCAACACAGCAAGACATTCCTTTTCGGTAACAGAATAATTCTGTTCCGCTCTTGTAAACGTATATGAATAATAACTTATTACTCGTAATTGTTGGTTTTTCTTTTCGGTAATATCTCGTTGGTGTAATACTACTCCCGTTCCATAGTAAGAAGCGTCGGTAGACAACTCGAATTGAAGGGAACCATCGGGAATCCTTAAAATCGGGTTGGATGTAATCAGGGTAAGTAATTTTAAATACGACTCCTCACATTCTTCTGTCCATGTAAAAATGGAGTCTTTTCTTTTCAAGGCATCCAATGGTCTTATTATCATAGCATAATTCGGTATATACGGCCTGAAATGCCCAGTTAAGCCAGTGAAACATTGTAGGGATTTCAAATTGTAAGGCCTCCTCATATTCTTCACCTTTTCAATCACCTGATCCCTCATATGTTTGAAATCGCCGTTTATTATTCTTCCTAGTAACTCCACTTGAGGAACGCAAAACTGACATTTCCCCAGGTTAATGGTCATATAAAATTTGGCCAGTCTAGTGAAAATCTTGTAGGATAGGGCTGCACATTCTTCTTTAGTGGGTGCACTACAACAAATGTCATCAATATAGACAACTACTCTTTGATCTAGCAGATCCCCCAATATTTCAGTCACTATGCGTTGGAATTTGGGAGGAGAATTTTTCCAACCAAACGGTAACCTTGTGAATTCGTACAGACCTTCTTGTGTTACAAACGCAGACATTTTTTTGGATTCTTTAGTTAGTCCTATTTGCCAAAATCCGTCTCGTAAATCAATTTTTTTAAAATAATGGCAACCCCCAAATCGGTCTATAATCCTATCAATGCTGGGAAAAGGAAAAGGATCCAAATGAGTTTCCCGAGTGAGCCTTCGATAGTCCTGACAGAGTCTAAAGGAGGAATCCTTTTTTGGAACAAGTACGCATGGTGATGCAAACTCTGAGGTAGATGGAACAATGATTCCCCGGTCAAGCATTTCTTTAATTTTATTAGATATCCATTTTCTTTTGTATTCAGACGTTGAATATGGTTTAGACCGAATAACATTGCAATCAGGTTTCAATAAAAAGTCCACCTCAAATTTTGGGACCCTAATCCGAGAAAATTCACAAAGACCCGGGAAGTTTTCCTGAACATCATTAATCGTAAATGCATATTCATTAGCATTCAAGGCCAAACATTTGATGTTATCAGAATGAAAATCCCATTGGATTTTGAAATTTTTCATGGTTGGCTTTCCTAGCAGAATCTCGAAAGGCATCTCTCTTCAAGAATTACTGCAGTTACCTCGATTCTACGATTATCTGCTTCAATCTCAAGGTCAATACATTCAGATGCAAAAATACTATTATGATTTATGGTTGTTAATTTTGCCTTTGCCGGATAACTTTTCCAGCCATACTTTTCTAGAGTGATTTTTCGAATCAAATCAATAGATGAGCCAGGATCCAAAAATGCATTTACTTTTACTCCTTTAACATTAACCGAAAACATTGAGTTAGGGGAAAAATAGGAAAAGTATAATACCCATTCTGACGGAGGGAAAGGCCAATCCTCATTTTATAGTTTTTTGGAAGTGTGCTTTTCTAATGGGCGAATGGAAGGCCTACATCTCTAAAGAACCTTTCTTAATTCCATAGTGGTGGAGAATGGGATCACAGCCAAACGTTGTTGCATTTCTTCTGGTAGGCCGTGCAAGATGCCGGTTATCAAGATTCTCTCTGAAGCTCCTGGCAAGCCCAGCTGAAGTAGCCTCAGTTTTTTTATAAAAATAGTCCACATAGGAGCCACTGCGATATTGCCATTTAACAGCTTTATCAAAAGTGGAGATGGGATCCTCGCGAAACGCCTCAATGAAATCATTCTTCCATTCCTCCCAATCTCCTTCTGCTACTTTTTTTATCTTGGCAGTCATACCAAAGCAAGGCAGTATCTTCTAAGAATGCACGCATTCCATTTACTTTAGTTTGAGAAGATTTCCAGTTATTATTCTGGCAGATAATTTCATAATTTTGGATCCAAATCAACGGATCAACATTCTTTCCATTAAACCTTTCAACTTCCATTTTAGCCATCCTCTCCTGTCCCGTGGCCAGATGCATCTCTACAAGTTTATTAAGCAACTGCTGTTGGTTATTTAGTACAGTAACGAGTGCAGCGACGTTGGGCTCGAGTTGAGAACTCCCAGGAGCTATGTCTGGCTTCTCATCCTTAAGTAGATTTTATTTACTTGAATCAGTTTCTGTTTGATCTTTGCTGTCACTTTTTTCTCCGTCCACAATTCCAAGTTCCTCCTTCAGTGCTATCTTGGCTCCGCTTCTAAGAGAATATCCTGCCGGCTGCGCCATGTTGTCGTGTTCTCTACCTAACAAAATAGCAGTTGACGAACACTATACGGTATAAGATATTTATTTCTATAAA
Organism: Cordylochernes scorpioides; assembly: GCA_030710605.1. Classification (NCBI taxonomy): domain Eukaryota; kingdom Metazoa; phylum Arthropoda; class Arachnida; order Pseudoscorpiones; family Chernetidae; genus Cordylochernes; species Cordylochernes scorpioides. The sequence goes on along the minus strand of CP092871.1, from coordinate 65,324,028 downwards.
ATGGGATTCCTTCACTCTCCTCTTACACTCTATATAAATCCAATCATTTTTACATAATTAATTTTCTATCAGAAAATTAATACATATTTACATATATGCTGCACCTTTTTCTCCAAGAATAAAATCTGCATATGGAATCATTACAATTTTATTTTTCTTTATCAAAACTTATTAACTTTTGCTTTATGACTCTATGTTATAATCAACTTTATATTTTATCTTTCATATCTAATAATCTCAAGTTTATATTTCATATTTATATCACTAATTTGCATTTGTCATTTTATATTTCATCTCACTTTATAAATTATATGTTATTTACATTGTTTGATCTTCCGCTACCATGTCAATGCTATCAAGTATATTATTGCTCATTATTAATTTTCATTCAATATTTTCACTTTCTATTACCCCTTATATAATGCTATAATGTGTTAATCTTTGTATTATGCCATCACAATTTTAACCCTTTTTTTTAAAAGATTACTTTGCATTTAACTTCGCAATTCTATTTTCGATTTTTCAAATCCTTTAACGCTATATGCAAAGCCTTAATTTCGCAACTTCATATCTCAATGATATATTCTTTTATAATCAAACTAAAAATCATGATCTAAAAACAGGGCAATCTTCAATAACCTCTTAATCAACCACTTCAAAGGTTACTTCTTAATAAATACTAACATCCCTTTTACGCAGGAATTTTTAACAATCCTTCGCAGGCTAGACTTGACCTACTTTGATTTCGTAATTAACAATATTGACACACCGTCCCCCAGATTTACCTATCCCAACTTCTGGCTTGGACACGTGCAAATTGTATTTTTTTATATATTCCAGGGCACTCTCATGCCACACGCTGGCACATTTTTTTAATTTTACTCTTTTTCTCGTTAAGCCCCTGACGACTCCAATTAAAACTTTGATTTCTGGTCACTGATCTTCGCCCTCATTTATCCTGCATGCGTACGTCTAAACGACTAATTCATAAAACCCATAACAATCACCCTTATCTTACTATTCGATTGTGGTACTGTAACTTTATTCGGTCCTTAAATTTACATGTGAAACATGGCCTAGGTATTCCGCGCCGTGCACATCAAATGGTTTGGGACTTGAGTCACGGTGACATTGCCTCAACTTACTCATAACTAACCCCTCAACCCTTTCTAACGCCCATCACGAAGAGATCATGATTGACCCATCCAATCATTTATATTTTTACCTATCATCATTATATGTTCTCTATTAATTATTTTATTCCTATTTTTATGTTTACTTGTATGATTAGTATTAGCTGTTTATACTTTATTATCTCTCATGGATATACAGAAATCAACCCCATGTTATATACCAACTCATTTCAATTAATTTTTAAAAAATTACTTTTTTAATAACAGTCTTCCTATTCCGCTCTCTTAAATCCCTCCATATGAACCCTCTCACATCCGGGGCCATCTGAGCCATTTAAGACCATGGAATTGTTGTAAATAACCCATATATATATACTACCACATGTTCCACCACGTGACTGTATATAACTTGTTATTTACTGCAAATATAAAGCATCACATAATATCCTTCTGTACCGCGTAAGACTAATAAAGTATAGCAACTGTACAGATAGGAAACTATAAAGACAAGGCCATTAGAAATAAATCAACACAAAGCAATAACGCGTCATATATACATATAAAATGAAAGGATTTAAAAGCGCGAATGTTTTTTTTTTTATACATAAAACGAACTTCTACTGTCCTTACTGCGATGAAAAAATATATTGGAAGGGCTTGGCTCATCAGTGGTGAACCCTCCCAGCGGTTTCGCCAATTTAATCCACCAGATCGCTTCTCAGAGTTCTAATACTGTATTGGATCATTCTGCTTTCATATGCTACACTGAAGGATGGAATCTTAGAAATGGTTTTCAAGTAAACTATGGGCATAAGCTTATAGGACAGTAGAATTACATTCAAATATTTGCTTCGAGCAATGCTCTTCAGCAAACTATAAAGACAAGGCCATTAGAAATAAATCAACACAAAGCAATAACGCGCCATCTATACCTATAAAATAAAAGGATTTAAAAGCGCGAATGTTTTTTTATACATAAAACGAACTTCTACTGTCCTTTCTGCGATGAAAAAATATATTGGGAGGGCTTGGCTCATCAGTGGTGAACCCTCCCAGCGGTTTCGCCAATTTAATCCACCAGACCGCTTCTCAGAGCTCTAATACTGTATTGGATCATTCTGCTTTTATATTCTACACTGAAGGATGGAATCTTAGAAATGGTTTTCAAGTAAACTATGGACATAAGCTTATAGGACAGTAGAATTACATTCAAATATTTGCTTCGAGCAATGCTTAGCAAACTATAAAGACAAGGCCATTAGAAATAAATCAACACAAAGCAATAACGCGCCATCTATACATATAAAATAAAAGGATTTAAAAGCGCGAATGTTTTTTTTTTATACATAAAACGAACTTCTACTGTCCTTACTGCGATGAAAAATATATTGGGAGGGCTTGGCTCATCAGTATAACTAAGTATAACTAACTAAGCAAAAAAAAAACAATATTTATATTTACATCCGCGCCGTCTGGATTTCTCGGCTTCACAGAGTTCATCTATGAAATAAATAATAAAATATTAATAAAAATACAATTTATATATATGTAGAAAATAATATTACAAAATTCATTTGAGAAAGATAAACAGTTGCTTATTGTCTTTTGACACATATTTATGTAAATTGTTATTCTTAGATCACATTGTCTTTTTTTTGGGTATGATCATTACCTTCACTTAATTTTCTTGATTTAAATAAGCATTCCTTGTTTGCATACTTTTTCTTAATATATTTGTTTATTCTTTGTGACAAAAAAATGCATATTTTTCTTGCTTATATTTAAACTAGTGTTGCCACCTGTCAATTACAAATGTAACTTTTTGTTCTCATTTTTTATATATAAATTCCTTTTCATTTCGAAATATAGAGTTTAGGTTATTATACAAAAAGGTGAAAGTGACAAATAAGAGAGTTACATATTTAAAAAAAATCAAGAAATAGCAAGAAAGATATGTGGCATGTGATTGTCCTTGATCATATTAGATTTGTAATCTTAATAGATAGGGCAATGACAATGCTAAATTAAGATAATTAACAATCAAAATGAAAAGGAATAGCTAATATGCAAGGTATTTATATATAAAAAATTGAGAAAAAAGTTACATTTGTAATTGACAGGTGGCAACACTAGTTTAAATATAAGCAAAAAAATATGCATTTTTGTCAACAACGAATAAACAAATATATTAAGAAAAATTATGCAAACAAGGAATGCTTATTTAAATCAAGAAAATTAAGTGAAGGTAATGATCATACCCAAAAAAAGACAATGTGATCTAAGAATAACAATTTACATAAATATGTGTTAAAAGACAATAAGCAACTGTTTATCTTTCTCAATTGAAGCAGGTTTTAATAACTTATAACTATTGTAATAAGGGTTATCCTGATCTAAAATGGAAACACAATCGCTTATAGATGGCTCACCACTACCAAAGTGTTATTAAATCTACATTTTTGTTAATTTGATTGATTGTCGAACTGCTTTGCATATGATGTGGTATTTTAAAGTTGTCTGAAGGACAATATTATTCACAACATATATCTATATTAATAAAATGGAAATTTCATAAGTGGACATCACTAAAAACTTTCGTTACAATGCATCAATTTCAACCAAATTTTCAACATTTATGTAAAACGAGATGGAGCAGGTTTTGCTTAACATCAAAATATATTTCCTAACATTAACATGCGTAACTTCGCTGTTATCGATTAAATACAAAAAAATCAACAGAGTTAATTTTATTTATATATAAATACAAAATTAAATTTCAACAGAGTTAATTTTTTTACTTACTAGCTAATAATCTCAATCTAAAAAATATTCAAAACAAGCAATTTTAAGATAACACCATATGTAAAACAGTCGGCCAAGAAAACAACAACGATATTACATCTTTCTCACATATTCACACACAATCTTGAATAATAATTAAAACTAATCTTTAACATTGTTTATTATACTTCAACTTTTATTTCTACATTTGTTTTTAAATACCCAATTGTTTTATCATGTTTCTAATTTCGCCTAACAAATATACAAATTTATAGTGACCAACATATGCAAATTTTATATTTGTTTTTATTTAACTTGATATCGTAAACATAACATCCATTGTAAGCATTTTTCTGTTCACCTTCCGTGGTTTCTCTTTTCTCTGATAGTTTTTAGGTGTAGTATATTTTCTTATTACTAGACTACAAACATTCCCTCGAGAAAAACCTGGGCGAAGCCGAGTACATCCGCTAGTATATATAGAAAATTCAAAGATTAAATTGGAAACAACAAAAGGATCTATATATTTGGTTGTAACTCGAAAATCGAACGACCAACTATTGACTTATTGTATTCTTGAAGTCATTCAAACTTGAAGCCCTCTTTACAACTGATTCCAATATATTTATATTTGGTGGAATCTCCAGAGATGGACTGAAATCATGGATTCCCCAGGTCTCTCCTGGAGGGGTATGGTCTCTCAATGTAGGTTGGGTTATAAGTCTTCTTATTTTATCTCCGTGGGTAGTTAGCGACAACTTATACTCTAAGTGTACCACATGTATACCCAGTTGAGAATTAGTTTAACTTTTGCACTACAAGTGGGCCAGAGCCCTGTTCAGCTTTTCACACTAACAAGAATTACCCTTCAAGAATTCGGGGGCCGTTTAAGTAATTATTTCTTCAAAAAATGTTCCCAGTGCGGGATTCTATCCCGGGTTGTGATTATTGAAAATCAAAGATACACCACTCCTTAACCGACCATTTAAATAAAATATGAACATTTATATGAGAGGCTTCGTCGTTATATTATCTTTTGAAAAGTTAATTTTTTTCTTTATGAGCAGTAAAAAACAAAGTGGTAATAATGAAAGAGCCACAAAATCAGTTTTAGCAAATTCAGACAAAAGCCAGCCTGAATTCCATGTTTTCGGACTACTTATATCAAAACCTCCTACTGAAATCAGTCTAATGTTGGTTTTGTGGCTCATTCTTTATCATCACCATTATGATTTGTACTAGCGCGATAAACCAAATATATTTCTTAATGCATGCTTAAAGAGAGAGGTGCCACTTTTGATACATTAATATCATCCTCCCTCAACTTTGTATGTTGCATATATATGTGATAATGTAAATAGTGAAGAAAATAAACACTCTAGAGGGGTTAGTGGAAACAAAAAGGCTACGTTCCTAGAAAGAGGCGTGCTGGCATGGCTCCAGCAATGAGACTGCCCATTGCCCGGCTCTATTTTTTACCCGGAGTGCCCTTCCATCTATCGGGGACAAAGGTCGGACTTTTCCTATTCCCTTTTTTCCTGTTGTGAAATTATATGGCGCCAGGTTGTCACGGCTATATCCCTGGAGTACTTTAACTTTAATTTTTTCAAGAAAATTAAAATAATTGGGGATATTTTTATATATGTTATAAAGATAATTATTTGCATTGAATTGTTTACTTCACACTTTTTAAAAATATGAATTCTTATTCAACATCACCAACATTATAATATTCTGTACATTTTTACATCTAAATTTATTTAAATTCATTATACAACTCTTTGTTATCAGTTTTTAATTAAAATAATTATATTTTAATAGAATAATTGTAAATAAAGCAAATTTTCTCGATAATGTTCGAGACTAATCTAGACTAATGACGACATCTCGCGACTTTTATGGCACTTGGGTTGTCATATCGGTTTTTTTTTTGCGAAGGTGGTTAATTTGAAATTTGTATAAAAATATCTCTTTGTTGTTATCTTTATAATAAAATTTCAATATACTGAAGAGCACAAAGTAAAAATCGAAGAACTGAATGAAGACACCAACTAATGAAAGTAGAAACGTACTTGGCAAAGAAATAAAACGTCCAAAAACGAAGTTTTTTGAGCAGATTAACTTATTCTAAGTAAATAAGTACTAAATTAGCCATATGAAGAAGATGATAAAAAGGATGTGCAGGTCTCATTAGTAAAAAAAAACGTATTTTTGGGCATTGAAAATTTAAAGATTATTTTGCTCTCAATAGGATTTTTCAATAGTTTTTCATTTCGGTAGAAAATAACAGGATGTGTAATATTTTCTCTAGTAAAGTATACTAATTTTGAGTTATAGGACAGTGTGTACTGAATGACATTCCTGAAGGATACGTTTTTGGATGCCAGGAGGTGTGTGTGTGTGTGTAATCATCATAAAGGTCAATTTCCGTCCAAATAGACACAAAACCTAATCGCCATCTATTGACTGCCATTGAAATTTAGCAGACTCGTGCCAGGACCAACTGACAAAATCAGAACACTCACCTGGAGACCATGGTTTCGGGCTATGGTCCTCGTCAGTCTAGGGCGAGGTTTTGGTTTCATGAGATCCCCATTGATTCTTGAATCCTTCTGAATTGACCAAAGAGGTGTTTAGCTGGTTTGGCCTATTCTTAGGATTGACAGGAAAAAAGTGTCCTTTTTCATTTTTTAAAATATAAGAGTGAAGAGAGAGATAGAGAGCGCGCGAGATGGTTACACATGGGAAATTCATGTTCTTTCAATCACTGTTTCCTCCTATAATAGCAGAGTATATGGCGAAATTTCACCTAAACAATATTACCACTATGTCTTCCTATCATCAGTATACATATCTCGTGTGTTAACAGTCTAGGAAACCCTCAATTATGAATCAAATTATTTCGTTAAAATTTGATTATTTTAGTAAATATTTAAATGATCAAAGAAATTACATCTATCTCAAAGTTAAGACTTACCAAGATATCAGATTATAGAATTACCAAAGATTGAGGCAATCACTACTATATCTATTATTTCTTGTATTACATAGAGAGCTTCGTTTATCTTAATAGTGCTTTTGAATAGGTAAAAAAATGTCCTAATCAGACTGTTAAAAATAGATAATTTATAATTGTATGCTTTATAGATTTTCCCCTATTATTATTATGTATATATATTTTTATTTTATTTTTGTTGCCTCTTTCTCTTAATGGGTGGAAAGGAATAAAGAATGGAAAGAGCAAGATTTGTAAACAAACAAGACATCGCCCCCCCATCCCATGCGCGAGCACCTATGCGCGGTGACGGGGAGAAAAAAGAAGAAAAGGACAACCGGCAGCGCTGGTGTTTAGGCTCGGGGAAATATGAGCTCCCGGGAAATATGAGCTCCCGCCAAATATGAGCTCCCGCCTCAGAAGGAATGAGTAACCACGTGTGAATGAAACAAAGAAGATAACGAGAAGAGAGTTGTTATAGAATTGCGCACCAATTAAGGGGGTTGCGATATAGTTTCCTGTTAAGGAACAGAAGAATTAATCTGGAAAATTATCTCAAGTGTGAAGAATTATTTCAAGTGAATTCACGATCAAATTTATCGACAGAATTGAAAACAAGATTTGTTTTTTATAAAACGGAAGCTTAGATAAGTATTTGCAAACTTTGTTTGAAAAAGATTTTGCCTTTCCACCCCTAGTTATTTTGCTCTCTACATTATTTGTTTGTATGTATATTTAACTTGTATCACTTGTTTTGTTTATTCTAATTTTAAATATATCTAACCTTTTGGCCAATTTGATTATCACCCTTTTTATCTGTTTATTTATTTTTATTGCCCAGTCATTTTTGATAAGCAAAATAAAATATATATTTAGGCCATTTTTGTTAAATTTTATTTCTACAACTTGTGCAAACACAACTGGTGAATCTCTATTTTCAATCTGGATAAGATTGACCTTCCCCATATTATTTTTTTTTTCAAATTCAACACAGACCTTCTCATTCTAAAATAAACTAATAAGGTCACGAGAAGTGAAGATGAACAAACAAGTATTAATAAATAGCAAAAATTATTTTTAATTCATTATATTATTTTCACACTTGTTGTCCTATTACTTTAAACGGTTCGGGTGCAAAAATAACTGTTACAACGCGCCTACTAAAATAATATTTGTAAAGCAATTCATCAATCGTCTGCAATAACAGCAATTTCAACAGTATATTTACATCAAACAATCGCCCGCAATAATAAAATTTTCAAAAGAACATTCAATAAAAAAATCATCTGCAATAATAACAAATTTAACAGCTCATTCCATCAAACAATAATCTGCAATAATGATCATTTTAACGGCACATTTCATCAACAATCATCTGCAATAATGACAATTTTTACAGCCCATTCCATCAAACAATCGTCTTCAATAACGACAATTTTAACAGCCCATTCCATCAAACAATCGCCCGCAATAATGACAATTTAACAGCACATCTCATCAAACAATCGTTTGCAATAGTGAAAATTGTAACAGCACATTCCATAAAATAATCTTCGGCAATAATGACAACTTTAACAGCATATTTAAACAACCAATCGTTTTCAATAATGACAATTTTAACAGAACATTCCATCAAACAATCGCCCACAATAATGACAATTTTAACAGTCCATCCCATCAAACAATCGCCCACAATAATGACAATTTTAACAGCACATTTCATCAAACAATCGTTTGTAATAATGAAAATCGTAACAGCACATTTCATAAAATAAACGTCTGCAATAATGAAAATTGTAACATCACATTCCATCAAATAATCGCCCGCAATAATGACAATTTTAACAGAACATTTCATCAAACAATCGTTTGCAATATTGAAAATGGTAACAGCACATTACATCAAATAATCGCCTGCAATAATAAAAATTTTAACACCACATTCCATCAAACAATCGTTTGCAAAAATGACATTTTTAACAGCACATTCCAACAACAATCATCTGCAATAATGATATTTTAAAAGCACATTCCATCAAAAAATAGTATGCAATAATGACAATTTTAACAGTACATTTCATCAAACATGGAAAGAAGTATGGTAGATAGTTTGTTTCCATCACCCAAAGAAACTGGCAGAAAACCTGGTGTCTGTGGAGTAAGGAGAAGAGATGAAAGAAAATGCATATTATGGCATCAAATATTTCCTATTATTGCTAAAATAAATCACTTGGTCAATAGCTGAACAAAATGGAGAAATATTTTCCACTGTTTACAGGACTAGCATCAATGAGAAAATATAGAAGAAGAATATGTTTTTTGACTGGGGGGGGTAAGCACGTTATTTATACACTATAGACGAATGGCACATGGTTTCGTACTGGTGTTGCCCAAGTAAAGGTTCTACCAAAATTTATTTTCATAATAATATGTATCATTACTATTTTTGGTAGTAGTAAAGATAATCATGGGGATTTATTAATCTACCATTATCATAATTATTTTCCGGTAACGGGAAAATACACATTGTCTTGGGTTGAAATTTTGATAATAAATTTTCAATCCCCTAACTCTTTGGCGTGGTAAAGTTTCATCCGGCAAGAACAAATATTGTGATAATATATGTTAATCTGATATGCAAAATACAAAAGAAAAACATCTCCTGATAGAGCAACAGAAATTTTCTGATGGCTTGCGTCATTTAACAGATAAACATCAAACAATAGGTGATTTTTTAAATTTTTCCAGAATATTTGCCAACTATGCTTTCTTAATAGATCAAGGAAAATCAGCCAGGTACGCACTTCAAGATGTTGGCTTTCGTCAGCGTGGTGCAAGCTGACCTTAACGACAAATATTCTGGAGAATAATTTAAAAATCGACGTTTGGTTGTTGTTTATTCCGATAGAAGGCGCAAGTCATCAGCAACTTTCAGTGTTACGAGAAGGAGCTGACCTTTTCCTAATTTAACCACCTGATCCAAGCATCATTTACTTCTTAACTATTTTTCTTATATATTATAAATATCTGTATATATTTCTACAACTAATTATATATTTAATACCAATTAGAAAGTTAATTAAATGACCTTTTCCAATGTTTACATTGTGTAAAAAAATAATTATTCATAGTGGTGTAAAGTTGATAAAAATCTAATTAAGCTTCGACACTGCTAACCAGCGGCAAATTAATTATCTATTGATTATTCCAAAAATTTTTTCTCAATTTTTTAATTTTTACTTCATCAAAATATTTGTCGTGGGGGCGGCGCTTTCTTTCAAGTGTTACTTGTTCAAGTTGGTGACAGCGCTGTGAAGATGGTTTTGTCAACAGATATTGTGATGAAATAGTATTTTAGCTTACAGACTTACCCTAGGTACACTGACAGGTTTGGCAGCCACAATCCAGGATCCAATCCATAATTAAGCACTTATTATTTAAAATGAAAAATAAATATAAAAGTGCTTTGTCCTTCACGAGGAACTATGACCAATGACAGGTGTGAGAATGCCTCGAGACTCTTGGTCATTCTCTCTACATACTACGCTAGAAATACACGGCACAGAGGATCTTTCTCTGCGTCGCCTGGAATATTGTCTACTTCTTGTATGTTTAGCGTCTATTTTCCTACTTCTTGGCTCTTTGCTGTCTATTTCATGTATGTTTATTGCCTACTTCCATACTTCTTTCCTATGTGTGTCTACTTCTTGTTTGTTTATTGTCAATTTACAAACTTCTAGGTGATTTGTTGTCTACTTCTTGTATATATATTTATTGCACTTCTAATCAATTATTGATGTCGAATCTTTCGATTCAATATTTATCATATTTTAGTATTCATTTTTAGCCTTTCAGTGGTTTTGATTGAGAGGCACGGTACATGAATTGAAGATAAAACATATTTTAAATATTTTATATTTACATATCTATCATAACTTGTAAAGGGAAATCCTTTTATAGAGAAATATATGTCGTATTCTACATGTTGTACATATACAATGTTGTACAGAGGAATGTTTTACATAGAAACGCCAAACCTGATGGATTGCCTTTCAACTCAAACCAAGCCTGATGTAACATTAAAATGCCGTTCAACAAAAATACATCCTGAAAAGGAAAAGCGCGGCAGCCAGAAAGGTCGAATAACAGGTCGTTGACATTGTGCAAGCAACTCATGGAGGAACTAAACATATTGGCGATGCCAGTCCTTGATCGGAAAACAAAGTCCGCCCTCTCTGACGTCATCATCAGCATATAAGCTGGGTTCTTTCTGAGCCCAAAGTGGACAGGTAGACTAGCCAGCAGCAGCTGTACAGAGTAATCAATAATTACGTAGTTAGGTCCACTCTAACCTCCCGGGTGCTGCCCCCTTCAAACCGAGGTCAACATTCAGGTTAGTGCGCTACCACCCATGACCGGATCAGGAATAACGGTGTTTTTTTGCAGCAAGTATTGCTCGTTCACTAAGCCACTAATGATTTTGTAGTTTTGGGGTATATTTGGGAAAACTTTCTGAATCAGTTCTTATTTTCTTGATGTTATCGTTCAAATGCTTGTTGGCAATGTAATACATTGCTGAGACGAGTCGATTGCCATTTTACCTTTTCCAATATCAAGTTTGGCGAAACGTTTTGCGGATACATCATTTTGCAGAAAAACACGCATATTGGTTTTAAACGTCAACTTCTTTACCTGTGGCCATTTTTGAAACAAGCATTCAATTCATTCGCTTGTCGTTGAGCATGGTATACCAGTTAAGGATTACCGAAAGTACATAGAATGTAGACAGTAGAATGAGTAGTGCTCAAGCAAAATGTTTTTTTATTTGTTTTCACTTTTTTTTCGGTTGGTCTTGAGAGGTAGATCGACCAATCGATTGATGTTTAGGATAAATAATTATCAAAGATTCTTCTGGTAAACAAGGGGATAAAATTGTAACAATAAATTTCTGGCAATGTGTTTATTTTTTATATGAATTATAAAATATTATCACTACAGACCTTGCTGCAATGATAAACGTTATCGAATGAGATCGTTTGACTCATCAGTGGTGAACCCTCTCAACGGTACTGCCAAATTAATCTCCAGACTGCTCTACTATTGCATTTGATTTGTTTTCTTATATACCCTGCATTTACTAAAAAAGGCAGCTCATGTCCATAGGTTCCCTAAACACCCCTAAACTGCCTTCCTTAGAAAATTCAGAGCATATAGGTAAACCAATCCAATACTATAGTAGAGCGGTCTGGAGATTAATTTGGCGAAACTGCTAAGCCAAGCCCTTTCATTCAATAACTTTTATCATTGCAGTAAGGTCTGTAATATTTTATTCTTATATATATCAATATTAATAAAATGCAAATTTCATAAGAGGACATCACTAAAAACTTTCGTTACAATGCATCAATTTCGACCAAATTTTCAACATTTATGTAAAACGAGATGGAGCAGGTTTTGCTTAACGTCAAAATATTTTTCCCTAACATTAACATGCGTAACTTCGCTGTTATCGATTAAATACAAAATAATCAACAGAGTTAATTTTATTTATATATAAATACAAAATTAAATTTCAACAGAGTTAATATTTTTACATACACTAGCTAATAATCTCAATCTAAAAATCTATATTAATAAAATGCAAATTTCGTAAGTGGTGTTCGCTAAAAACTTTCGTTACAATGCATCAATTTCGACCAAATTTTCAACATTTATGTAAAACGAGATGGAGCAGGTTTTGCTTAACATCAAAATATTTTTCCTAATTTTAACATGCGTAACTTCGCTGTTATCGATTAAATACAAAAAAAATCAACAGAGTTAATTTTATTTATATATAAATACAAAAAAAAATTCAGCAATTCATTCAACTCAATCTAAAAAAATATTCAAAACAAGCAATTTTAAGATAACACCATATGTAAAACAGTCGGCCAAGAAAACAACAACGATATTACATCTTTCTCACATATTCACACACAATCTTGATTAATAATTAAAACTAATCTTTAACATTGTTTATTATACTTCATAATATAAAATATTCGTTAGGCAAACTTTCACTCGGATAAAACCCGGGCGAAGCCGGGTACACATCCGCTAGTATATATATATATATATATGTGATATGATCCTGTCGACTTTCGATGTGGTAATAATGTGGTGAGGTGATAAATAATCACACGACGAGTTGTTAGAGCAATAATCCAGGCAGCCAGCCGAGAGAGAGCGAGCGAGAGGTTATCCGCTGAACGACTGTTTTCCCTGTGTACACAACCGGGGGGCTAACCAGGATAGTCGCCAGGTGGTGACGGCCCCCCCTCCTCAGGAATGTGGCCAAAAATGGTCGTAAGTTAGTTGTCTAAAGTGTCTCGCTATAGCTGCTCATCTCTCTCTCGTTGGCTGTTGGTTTGTTTTATTAATCCTGGAAGAGCATATATTATGACATATGGCCTCCGTTGAAGAAGGCTGAACATGGTTTAAGTATATTTAAAGCTGGAGAAGCCAGGAATAGAGAAAATAATTTTACAGTTAAAATTAGTTAAGGTAATGGTGACATAGTTTTATGTAAATAAAATATTGTATAGTACACACGTAAATATTATTTACAAGCAGTTTTACAATACCGGGGGGTTTGACATTTAAGGAAATCTTTGAAAATATCCAGGTTATAAAAGGCTATATACAACAAATTCTAATGTACTATAAGGGAAGTGATATGGAGGAGTGTGAACAAGGGGAAGAAGAGTCACATACATATGATGGAATTCTGAAGATCATTAAGACTGGGGAACTCTACACTTTAAGATATTTTTCAGGCGGACATGGCAAGGGGAAACTTGTCATGGGCTTTCTATGCTATAAGTGTAGAGTACGAGAAATAAGATTGAGGTTGACAATTGTGTGAGCTTAGGACTGAGGTAAATATAAAACTACATACAATGTTAGAACCTCGGCGAACAGGGCGAGGGGAGACTTGCCCTGGGCCAATCTAACTTATCTATGTAGTTACTTGTGTAGCGAGTCCGAGGGGAAAATTCCCGTGTGTAGGTGAGGGAGTCGAATGGACTTATATTTAATTTGCGGAAAGTATGCGCGCACAGTGCCAAAAATTGGGACGAGGACTGCGTTGTCCGTTACAAGTGACAAGCTGCTCGGACACGAGGTGTTTGAACCGTCGGGGAGCTTGTGCAAGGCGATGATTTCGCGGTGGGTTGAAAGTAAGACCCATGTCTGCGCGAAATGATGACGGACCGGACAAAATCAGCGACGATGTTTAACGTACCTCCGTGGGAAATATCGAAGGTAGGCTATATCGTGCTGGTTTGGACAATGGACAAACATAGATTTGAAGACCGATTCCGTGTGGCGAACGTGTGGCGCGAGAAGAAGAAGCGAACTGTGTCGCCCGATGCAGATTGTTCAAGTGCGAACAAAAAGGAGTTGATAAATACTTAACAGTTAGTCAATCTGCATCCTGTGACGAACACACCATTGGCTAGATGGTGTGGGTCGGTGGATATGCTAGAGATGAACTGCAAAATATATTATCATAAATGAAGGGTGAAGATTAGAATTTTGAAATGACAATATAGAAGTTCGATATTTGATTAATCAATAATTTTCTATAAAGGTCCTGAGCTGGTATAAGGTTAACAAAGTTGTAAGAATGAGAGGGGCATTAAGGGGCAGATAGCTAAGAGTCACCAAGGGTTGGTTGTAAGCAAGGTTCACGTGGTGGTTGGAATTCTTCGACGCCTGAATTACAGGGTGAATTTTGAATCGATTAGAGAAAGAAATTATTTTTCGTGAGCCGTGCTTACAAGTAGGAGAGGTCATATACAAATAGACATACAAAATTTTAGGTGCTGGAGGCATATTTTTATAAATAAATTGATTATGCAAAATATATTGTTAATAGTAAAAATCGTAAAGCGTTAATAGGTAGAATTCCAATTTTTTTTAGTTTTTTTTTTTTTAAGAGTTTTTTTTTTTAAAGAGTTACGTTAAAAATGGAAATTATTTAATTAAAATAACGATTGTTAAATTCTACTGGTAAGGTAACTAATTAAATGAGTTACAAATATCTAGATAAATAGTATGGATAATAAAATTATTGTTAATAGGAATGGAGAGAATAAATGGAGCTAATTTTGTAAATATTGGGACAATTTACAAGGAATGACTTATTTAAAGAATGAATGGAAAGGGGTAAAACAATTTCACTTACAGGTTATGCTGGTTTAGAGAGCAGGTAAGTTCATTGAGATTCGGGAGAGTTCTGTCTGTGACACTGAGCGTACCAGTGTTGTACATCACAGTAGCGGCAGGGATATGGCGGAGTCTTGTCCATGATGATGGAAGGTGTCCTGCTCTGGCACGGTGGTCGTTCTTGGGTAGATCTAGTGCTGGAAGAAGTGTGTGGCAGCTCCATCTCCGTCGTAGGTGAATACTTCTTCGGGATCACGGTTCAAAGGTTGGCGAAGAAGGGGTTGAGGGCTCGAAGAGAAGTGGTTACAGTTGAGTTGGGTTTGGCCGATCATCGTGGCTTGGCTTCTTGTTCTTCATACTCCGGTATATGAGGGATTTGCTTCCCGGACAGGTCTTATCCTGTCGACTCTTTCTATGATATGATCCTGTCGACTTTCGATGTGGCAATATAGTGGTAATAATGTGGTGAGGTGATAAATAATCACACGACGAGTTGTTAGAGCAATAATCCAGGCAGCCAGCCGAGAGAGAGCGAGCGAGAGGTTATCCGCTGAACGACTGTTTTCCCTGTGTACACAACCGGGGGGCTAACCAGGATAGTCGCCAGGTGGTGACGGCCCCCCCCCCCCCCTCCTCAGGAATGTGGCCAAAAATGGTCGTAAGTTAGTTGTCTAAAGTGTCTCGCTTTAGCTGCTCATCTCTCTCTCGTTGGCTGTTGGTTTGTTTTATTAATCCTGGAAGAGCATATATTATGACATATATATGTGATATCTTGGGACCTCTGGGACCAGTGTTACCTGATGCTAGACGAACCTCGATGTCAACTCTACCGTGCAGTCGTGGTGGAAGGCGACATAGCTGGGCCAAAGGTGAAATAAGCAAACAGAGATTCCACTTAGAAGCGTCTGGACGTCAAAAAGGAATGGGAGGAGGAGATTTCTGGAAGGAAAGGGTTCACCTTTTATCGGAGCGTTCGGCGCACTGGGGCTGAAACAAAGACTAACTAAGGACTGACTAACTGAGGATCGGGGCCTCCTTTTATAGCTGAGCTGGGTCCATGCAGGTCACTGCCCTTTTCTGGCGTAAACAGGGGGGGAAAGTTATATTATCCAGGAGGGCTACGACCTCTTAAAAGTTGGACTGGGTTTGCTAGGCCTTCTTTTCTATTCTCACCTAAGCCTGATTGTTTTAACCTTAATTTTCTCCTGTTAGTCTCCATTCCTTCTATCTGTACAGTTGCTATACTTTATTAGATTCTTACGCGGTAAAGATTGTTGATAGTTGAGGCTTTCTATTTGCAGTAAATAAGAAGTTATATACAGTCACGTGGTGGAACATGTAGTATTAGATATCTGGACTATTTACAACAATTCCATGGGCTTAAATCATCACAGATATATATATATATATATGAAAAAACAACAGAAAAAAATAAAAGATAAGTCTATATATATATATATATTGTCGCGTAGAAAGTAACACTGACTTATTTAACTTTCCAAAAATAAACTTAGACGTTAAGTTTTAAAACACTTCCAAGGAAGATATGTTTATTATCTCTCTCTGCCCGTGGCGCAGTCTCTACGAGCCACGAGTCACAAGCGCTTCTACCCCTTTAATGCTGTATTTTCTCAACTTGAGAAATAGAGGAGAGCTTCAGATCATGTATAAATGCCGCACTTTTCCCTCCTTTGAAAAGAAACAGCGTCCCGCTGTTCAATTGAAGGCTATTGACCAATTTGAGAATCTTTGGAGAATCTTTGTTTCAGAACAAGTTCCTCGTTTGGAGTTGAGTCAGATATTTCTTCTTGAAGTAGTGGATCTAAATATGGTTTCATTCTAAGTACATGTACTGTATCTCTTATTTTACGATGTTTTGGAGAGTCAGAAATGGCCTCAATTTCGTAATTGACGGGGGACAATTTTCTTGTAATACGGTAGGGACCGAAGTATTTCTTAATCAGTTTCTCTGAGAGTCCAACTTTTCTCACTGGAATGAAGAGCCACACTAGATCTCCCACATTATAATCCACAGGTCGATGTTTCCTATCGTAGTATACTCTGTCTTTTTCTTGACCTCGATAGAGATGTAGTTGTGCAAGGTGTCGGGTTTCTTCAGCTGTGGTAATGAGGTGTTGAACATAATCACCAACATTATCATTGTCGTGATATGGAAGGAGTGAATCTAAAGTGGTTTCGGCCTCGCGGCCATGAACTAGAAAGAAGGGACTGAAGCCTGTAGTTTCTTTCTTAGCGGTGTTATAAGCAAATGTTACAAATGGCAGAACTTCGTCCCAGATTTTCTGTTCCACGTCAACGTACATGGACAACATGTCGGTCAATGTTTTGTTTAATCTTTCAGTTAAACCGTTAGTCTGCGGATGATAGGCTGTAGTCTTGAGGTGACTTATTCCATTTAAATTGTTTATTTCCTTAATTATTTGGGACATAAAGTTCGTGCGACGGTCGGTGATGATCTGCTGAGGAGCTCCGTGTCGGAGAATAATTTCTTCGACAATTAACTTAGCAATTTCCATGGCTCCTGCGTCTGGAATCGCCTTTGTAGTTGCAAATCGCGTCATATATTCAGTGCATACAATAATCCATTTGTTGCCCTGATTCGTAACAGGAAATCTTCCTAATAAATCCATTCCTATCTTTTGAAAAGGAAATTTACCGGTGGGATAGGCATAAGTTGTCCAGGCGGTCGTTGTGGAACACTTTTCCTGCGCTGGCACTCCTGCAATGCGCTATATACTGACGAATGGTCTTATACATTCCTCCTCAAAAGAATCTTTTACGTGCCCGATCATAAGTTTTGGCAAAACCCAAGTGACCAGCAGTAGGTGCATCGTGAAGATTTTTGAGGATTTCCAGCCGCATTTGCTTTGGAAGTACAAGAAGCCGTTGCCTTCCATATGGCTCGTAGTTTCTTTTATAAAGTACTCCGTCCATAACTTCGAAGCCTTTAAAAGGTCCAGTTTGTTCGATTTTGTCTATGATCTTTGCTAAATTGGGATCTCGACTTTGTTCTGCACGAATATCGATGATCGATATTATATTTGGGAAGTCTTCTTGCTCTTCTGGTACAGGGTTTCTTGAAATATGACAGGCGTAAGATTGTTGTCCAGAATTTGCTCCGAAAACTTCGGAAGTCCCAGAAGCTTCAGTTGTCACCATCTTTGTACTGCTTGGCAGATCCTCAAATCCGTACTGGGGTTGTAGGCCTTGCAGTCGGAAGCTCCTTCTAAGTGCCGTCTTGAATTTACCCCGAATCTCCACCAAAGATGTCGCGTAGAAAGTAACACTGACTTATTTAACTTTCCAAAAATAAACTTAGACGTTAAGTTTTAAAACACTTCCAAGGAAGATATGTTTATTATCTCTCTCTGCCCGTGGCGCAGTCTCTACGAGCCACGAGTCACAAGCTCTTCTACCCCTTTAATGCTGTGTTTTCTCAACTTGAGAAATAGAGGAGAGCTTCAGATCATGTATAAATGCATGTATATATATTATAATCTCGAATGCAAGTATTTTATTTTTTTTTTAAACATATATTTTATTTTCATTCATTGACTTTTTCACATATTTTGACCATAGATGCAGAACATACCACTTTTAATTATTATTGTTGTATATATGTATAGTTAACCCTACCTTTTCTAATAAAAATCACGAATATAGAATTCATTTTATAAATTTTATATTACTGTGATAAAAATAATTTTATGTGTAATTTACTTCAAGTAATTCAAAAATAAAATCTACTTGAAAGGTAAATAATTATCTTTACTTTTTACGACTGCGCCTCTTTTCAACAACAAAACACAAAAAATAATTCTAACGCAATATAAGTCGACAGGTTTTACCTAATTTTTATTAAATTTTATATCAATTTATTTGGAACTTGTGAAATAATGGCAAAAAGAGAAAAAGATGTTGAATTTGCATATCAAGCGATGCCGTCTTTTGTAAAATAGAATAATAATGTGAATATTAATGTGAATATTACAGGTTCTGGGCAAAAATAGTTGTTTTTTTAGTCAGAAAATGATTATGACAAAATTGTTGTATCATGTTTGATTATCATATACAAAATTATATCGGGAAAATTCCAAAAAGCAGAGACCACGGGTGAAGCCAGTACATTTTTAG